>CM076578.1:1732550677-1733150677 GCA_034641835.2 Pinus albicaulis | reverse complement strand
TAAAGATTATTAATCATATATATATATATATATATATATATATATATATATATATATATTTAAGTATTGAATTATTATTTTACACATTTATTACAACTAAAAAAAGGGAAAATAATCAACATTTACATATATGTGATCATATATACATATTGCATACCTTAGGAGTTGTGTCATACATCTGTTTGACAAATTATTCATAACCTTTAAGTTCACCAGCAATAATGTAGTAGAGAGAAGAGTTGCATTTGAGTGTTCAAAAAGTCGTTCACTTGACCTTTTAATCATAGGTACATCATAAATACCGTCACTATCTCCACCATCATCATCTGACTCACCATACAAGTCTTGGAGCATTTGATTTGTCCCATCATTAATGTGAACTGTCTCATTATTGTCATCATGATCTACCTCCATGGGATCACTAAAATTAACTTCATCATTTGCTTCATGTTCTTCACCTTGTACAACATCATTTCCAATACTAATATTTTCTGCAATATTCTCTTGTATTGGTGCAACATCATCTAATCTACTACTATTTAGCTGTGGAAGCTGGTTGATCATCTGCAAAAATTTGGGGGGCAACTGTGCCTTTATGAAAATTACAAACATTAATCATTAAAGATTAGCGTGCATATAAAAAATATTAAAATAATATAAAATTTTATGATATAATCAAAATGAAGATAGATAATTAATTACCACGGGACGATAGTCATTCGATCCACCATCAATGTGCCCATATTTCCTACAATGCATTGTTGTTGTTGCTATTAAAACTCTAGCATTATTTCTCATACAACATGTTTTGCAAGGGCAATAAACTCTACCATCACCCCTTTCACCCTTTTGAATTTTTTTTCCACATCTGATGTTTTCTTCCATTGATGCAAATTATCTTATAAAGAAAATAATAATTATATTTAGCAATTATCTCTCTCAATGGTGTAGAAAACCCAAGATGTGTTGAACTCAATGGGAGCTCAATAAGCAAAAAGAAAATAAAAGTGGGCTTTTTACAAATTTTTTATATTTTTAATAGAATTGTGGGTTTTTTACTCCCAATAAAAAAGTGTATATAAATTTTATATTTAATATAAAATTGTTTATATTTTTAATAAAATTGTGGGATTTTTACAAATTGTTTATATTTTTAATAAAATTGTGGGCTTTTTACAAATTGTTTATATTTTTAATAAAATTGTGGGCTTTTTACTTCGTCAAGCGCTTGGCTCAGCACCTACACTAATCACCACAGGACTGAGGCGTAGAACCACAAGATAAACCACAACCAAATCCAAGTCATGAGGGGAGGGGCTGAGCGCATGCGCTGAGTCCCAATTGATTGTATGAGTGTGCATAGCCTTGGGCTTGTAATCGAAACATGTAAAACCTCAACTCGTATATAAACACCAATATCGCTTATACGCCTGGTGAATGTGGGATTATCCCACCGGACACCCTTGCCACCAACCGTCGCAAGAGTGACACTCTGCCACCAACCGTCGCAAAAGCGACATATTTCCACCAACTATCGCAAGAGCGACACTTTTCCACCAATCGTTGCAAGAGTGACACATCGCCTAACCGTCACAAGAGCGACCCTTTGCCACCAACCATCGCAAGAGCGACACTTTGCCACCAACTGTCAGAATAGCGATGCATTCTTCTAAATGTCGCAATAGCGACACCTTCCTCTAAACATCGCAATAGCGACACCTTGTCTCTGTAACGTTGCAATAACGACATACTTCAGAAATTCGTCGCAATTATGATGCTAATTTGCAAACGTCACAAGACTGACACTTGCCTCTAAGTGTTGGTATTGCGACACTTGTCTCTAAACATCGGTATAGCGATAGTTTTGGGCAGGATTTGAAAAAGTTGAAAAAATTTGGGGAAATTTCCGACATTTGGTCAAAAATTTCGGAACCAAGTGTTGGAATTTCTGCCAAATGTACTAGTGATAATACATGCTCTCCTTTTATAATCAGAAAGAGGAGAAATTAAATAGTAAATATGATCCCTCATAAAAATATTGGATTGTCCCCAACTAATTGATCAACAAGAAAATATATTTCCATCGATCATTCAACAGGAACAAGTCGAATTTGGTATTGCAACTGGAAGAATTTTGGAAAACGGCCACAACAGCGAATTTGGGAAAATCATCCTCAGAGAACCTTCAGTTTCTCTTAATATGGGCCGAATTTGGTCAAAATATTCTTTAAAAAAGTTAATTCAGTCTGTTTTGGACAAAACCCATGTTTCGGATTTTCGAAATCAAGAAGTGGAATGCTGTGGCCCTTTGGGTGTGGGATATTGTGGTTGAAAATTGTGCAATTTTGTAGAAATCAAATTATGGACCTCTGTATTGAGTGTGGCGAGGGTTCCAGCTCTCAAGCCAGACCAAGAACTTCCACCAAGAAGGCCAAACGTTTCAAAATCAAGAAGTGGAATGCCGTGGCCCTTTGGGCGTGGGATATTGTGGTTGACAATTGTGAAATTTACAAAAGTCACATTATGGACCTCTGTATTGAGTGTCAGGAAAATCAAGCAAGTGCAACAAGTGAAGAATGTATCGTTGCATGGGGTGTTTTCAATCATGCCTTTCATTTATGAAAAAAAATAAATCATAAACCTTCCTTCGATATCTTCAAGGCAGAAGGTGGACTCTTGCTGAAAAGAGATTTACCTGGCTAGAAGAATCACGATAGATTGAATGCTCCAGCCAAAACGACAGCTCCAGTCCAAAACAATAGCTCCAGTCCAATGAAAACGACAGCTCTAGAATGAAAACGACAGTGAAGAATATCGGGGGAGACAAGAATTTTGGGTTTTTTTTATAAGAATAAAACTCTCGGACGAGAGTTAAAAAACTCTATGCCGAGAGTTTTACAACTCTCATCCGAGAGTTTTAAAACTCTCGTCCGAGAGTTTACCCGAGAGTTTATGTCAATACAAATCTCGGACGAGAAAATACTTAACTCTCGTTCGAGAGTATTTTAACTCCAGTCAAGCCCAATCAAACTCTCGAGCGAAACATTAAAAATCTCTCAAGAGAGAGTTTTAAAAACTCTCGGTCGAGAAATTGAGTTGACTATTTTCTCGGCGGAGAAATTAAAAATTTCACCCAAATTCTAAACATCCGCCAAAGAGTGTTTCCCAACTTCGGGACTTCACCCAGTATATTGATCATTCAATCCTATGGGTTTATGAAATTGTACCTTATTCTTGTGGTGTAACAATGCGCTAGTGGGCCTCAGTCTTGTGGTGTAACAACAACCTAATGGGCCTCAATTCTTTGGTATGAAAACAACCTCTTTGGGTCTTATTGTCTATGATATGAGAATATTATGATAGTGATATGAAGGATATATGTTGAGCCCTATATCAGAGATATCATGATAGACCTATGACAAAGATAGCATGAAAAAATTATGACAAATTTCATGACAAACTTATGGCAATATATCATGACATACCTATGATTGTTCTGCTCCTTTTTTATTTCTAATGTTCTCTCTCCATAGTTTCTTATGATGATATGGGGTAAATGCACTGTGAAAATGTTGAAATGTTTTAAAATGAAATTATCTACAACAAATACTTGTAGCCCTAAGAAAATTAACACTGTAAGTACTCTACTAGTTAATTATTAATAATGAATATGCTTAATTAAGTGTTGAAAAATGAAATAAATTATATGGTTGTCAAATATGGTCCATAAAATTAAACATGTATGTGGGGAGAGAGGAAAAATTATAGGTCACATATGTATGGTAATGAACCTATTTTCCCTATTGAAAATATGGATAGGTTTTTAATTTAAGTTTTTTGTTTCTATTTGGATTTTAAAGTGATTTTTGAGTTGATTGATATTGTAAAATACTCAAAAAAGCTTTGTCCCTCCAATTCTCTTGTTTTTTTATATTTTCCTATGTGGTGGTAGTCTTAATTTTGGTAGACTTGGAGTCTTAGATTTTGGAAATTGCTAGATATAATCATGCCATGACTAGTTGTCCTCCTCCTAGAGGGTGTTATAGTGACAAGATGCATGAGATAAGGAAGGATATGAGACACCTACCCAGTCAATTGGAATGATTTCATAATTCCATGTCCCTCCAATCCTCTTGTTGTTTTATTTTCCTATGTGGTGGTAGTCTTAATTTTGGTATACTTGGAATCTTATATTTTGGAAATTGCTAGATATAATCATGCCATGGCTAGTTTTCCTTCTCCTAGAGGGTGTTATAGTGACAATATGCATGAGATAAGGAAGGAGATGAGACACCTACCCAGTCAATTGGAAGGATTGCATATGTCCATGGTCAACATTAGTACCTAGATGGAAACCAAAATGAAGAAAAAATAAGATTTGGAAGGGTAAAGGATTCAATGACCCTAGTTACTTAATGCAAGGTATGGTGGGTAACATTCCATCAATATGGTGGGAAACATTCCAATGATATATTACCCTAGGAGCATGTCATTTATCCTGTCATGTTCCAACTATATTGCAACTAGTTTTATAATTTGAAGGCTAAATATGGAAAACAAGAGTATGTTGCCTCTACTCTATGTTGTAAGAAATGAAAATTGACATATAAAAAAAATAATATGCAACTAACTTATTGAATTTCAATTATTTATACCTCGTTCTCCATCCATATAACAAAGTTTGTCCAATTTTTGTTTTATAACATGTCATTTTCGAAGTGTCTTAGATGACAACCATATTTTTCCTCCTATAAAAACATGGGACATGGACTAGTTAAAAAAATTATTGTACAATCATTTAATTTTTTATAGGAAATAAAAAAATATCATTTCACATATTAAATATACTTACAAAACTACAAATCAAGGCCTATAGACCTTTCTGGAAACTGTGATACGCGAAACTTTGTTTTGCAAGCTTAGCCTCAGAGGCCTTGTCCTGAAACATATACTAATTGAATTTAACTATGTAAAAATCAAATATAAATATCATTTAATAAATTTGATATAATCTTATGAGAAAATTAAAATACTTGGGTACTCTCCTCACTAGAGTTCCTCCATTCATCCAACTTCTCATACACTTTTACAAGTTCTTTCCATACTTTTAAATTTAAATCAACTAGCCTTTTTGGGCCTTTGCTCGGGTGGGAGTTTTTTGATATTATTTGTTTGATTGCACCTAAATATCTTGTAGTTCTAAGATATTTGTATTGTAACATTTTTTACGGACCAAACTACGCCAAATACAATATCCATGTCTTGAATTATTGCTTTTTGTAGGTGCAATGGTATCTTTGAGAATATCAAATGGAGATGGTCTTTGAATCGTTCAAGGCATGATTCCTTCAACCTATTCACAAAAAAATTCCCAACATATGATTTATGGATTTCAACTAAAACCACATCATATTCTATCCTTGTAACATAACTACCAATGCAAGATTCATAATGTGGCATGGTGGAAGAAGAGATTTGTGTCCTAGGAATGGATCGGGTATTAGAAGTATTTGTTTCATATTCCAAATTCTTAGTGGTTACGCTTAATGATTTCCTCCTTGATCTTTTGATCGATTTAGAAGTGGTTGGGGAATCAATTGATTCCCTTTGAAATGATTGATGTGCTCGCAATGTTTTAGTGGTTTTAGTTTATTGTTTTTTTACATATCTAGCACGCATTTTCAAGTCCACACCATCAAGTTTGTTAAGTACCTCAATCCAAATATCGAAGCCAAGGCCTCTTTCTCCTGGCCAATCTCATGTCTATATATATATATATATATATAATTTCGGAATTAAGAAAAAAATTTAAACAATTACATATCTATAATTTCACAATGAATTACCTCATTTTGTACATTGTATGCTCCCTTCCCTCTGCTCAAAAATTTGAGGTTGGGCTAACAAGTCTTGTCTATGGAGGTGAGACAAGGGAAATAACATGAAAGGAAGGAGATAACACTGTGCGAAGGGCAACAACTTAAGTCATGGTAAGCAATCCGGTCATCACATACACACAACCAACAATTAAAAGACATATATATTCATTCACACTAGTCAATCTACATTTGTGAGAGTGATCCATGCCCATATTCTTATCCTCGTGAGAGTGATCAAGAAGAAGATCTAGATGTCCCAGATCAAGACCTAGGGTATATTTTTAGCAAACCTTTATGATAATCAAACCATTCTACACCGATACATGAATAAATATCCCACAATTTAACCCCAAATCCACCCTCTGTTCACATAATTGGCAATGCCTTACTTTGTAGCTCCAATTTCTGGACCAAAAAGGGGGAAAAATAAAAATCCCATGTAAGCTTCGTCTTAATCCTTAATATTCTTTAAAACCCACTAAATATCATCAAAATTTGTCATTTTTTTGCAATATTTGAATTGCTGTTGTGAATCCAAGGAAAATAGGGCAATATGGAAATTGTCCATTCACAACAAAAGGGGTGGACTTCAAAGCTCTCGTATCAAGACCCAGACATGGGCAGAGGAGCCTATTATTTTATTTGCGGGCCCGTTTTTTTATTTTTATTTTTTTATTGAATTCAATAGTTGGTGGGTATTTAATTTCAAAATTTAGACCTGTGATAATTTTTAAATTTCTACTCACTGATCGTTGACTTTAGTATTGACTCAAGTCTCATAATGTGACCTTTTTGGGGTGAAAAACTCAGCGCAAATGACGCCTAGTCTAGTACTCTCAAGTTTCAGTGAACCTACCATTTATGTGGACACTTAGTTTTTTATAGAGAAAGGATCAAAACTGACATGGCAACAAATCAAAGATGATTTACAAAGGACTTTCAGGAAGAATTAAAAGACCGACAGGTGTATCTCAGCATCATGTAGTTAAGGATTTGCAAATTTTCATGTAGGTATCCAACCTTCCCATGTGCAGATGTGATTAGTTTGGTTGTCTCAATCATTGATGTGAAAACTACGGCATTGAGCAACACTAACGGGAAAAATCTTGCTACTTTCATGGCATTAGATTTCAAGCAGTTGAATCAACTTCCTGGGCTAGTGAAGAACATGGAATCACTATTCTATGCCACTCATAGCTACACAAACATAAGATACATCATTAAGAGTAGGGTGAAGGAGCCAACATAGTTCATACAAAAACCCACCCACATGTACAAGATAAAGGCACTTAGGAAATCATATCAAATTTTGGTCATACTAGCTTGAAAAATCTATGGCCAACCAAACACAAAGACCTTTCATGAGGGGTGGGCTATGTTTTTGAACCAGATAGTGAATGAGGGGAAGTCATTCAACTGGTCATATATTTTGTCTCATCAGTTGAGATTCCATGCAACAAAATCTCGCAATCCAACCAAGGGCGAGCAAACACGCTTCTACATGTCTGCATAATTACTGGATGCAATCTGTGGAAAAAATAAATTCCATGGCATGAATCAGACATGGACACTGAGAGAAACTGCCATACATATCTATTGCAAGCTACTCTTGGATTGCAATCATCATGGAGTCATGGAGCAACTTACTAATCACTTCATAATCCTTCTTTATAGGACCATATTTTAAGAGGACCCACCTTGCATGTCACAAGCATCTATGGAGGATATATCAAATATCACATATTGGTTCATGTTACCAGATGGCACATTTATCATAATATTCGACAGACGGAAGTTGCCACATCTTTTTCCAAGATATGTCATTGAAAAATTGGTCATGCAAGAGGTATATTATCATATCTCCACAATTTTTTCAGCAGCACTGCATAGGATGAAGAAGGAACCATGGAAATCCTTAGAAGCAAGAGGGGACAAAGGCAACAGAGAGCAGAGTGGAGAAAGATAAGAACAAGAGTTGAAGGAATAATGAGAGATTATAAGAAGATAAAAAAGAGGAGAGACAAAAGCAAGAACATGAAGAAAGGAAAGGTGCCACGACAGAAGAGACAACACCTACATAGGTTGAAGAGAAAATATAGGATCAAATAATAGTAAAAGGAGTGACCGAACATATGTAGGAACATGAGTCTGCTCAAGAGCTTGAACAATTGATTGAAGTCACAGACATGGAAGTGGGACCAGAGCTGCAAGATGAAGATTTGTACTTGATGCCCAATGCACATCAGGCCACCTTTTAGAATCCACCACCTTCAGCCGCAGAGCAAGTCCAAAGAAAGGAAGGGAAGGCATTTCCCCTTGATTATGATTCGGTGATGGACGCGTAAAATTTTTCATTTGATGAACTGAAGAATAAGATTGTATAAGTGCGAAGAAAGAAATTCTCAGATGATCATGCATCACCTACGTTCATGAGAGAAAGGGTGATAGTGGCAGACACCAGCAGGAATCCAAACACCATTTTTGATGCCATATTGGCCTTCACAAGAGCAACGATATATAACACTCATTATTTGGTGGCCGAGAATAAGAAGTTCACATAGAACATGTTATCACTAAGCTGGATCCATTTGGGTTGTTCAAATGGAAACGTAGCACAACTATTTCAAACCACTTTGGATTGGAAGTTAGCCCTTCCAATCAGAGAGGTCTCTCTCAAAAGAAAAATGAAATACATAAGACAAAACTTATATTGCAGATTGACTAAATATTTTTATGGTTTATGTGATTTTTCAGGTGGAAGAGTGTATGAAGGCTACCATTGGGCATGGAGTCAGCTAAAAGGAATTGAATTAATAGCATATGCATTCATGGAAGCTGAAGAAAATTGGCTTAAAAACATAAATTTAACAAAAAAACGTAGCATATGAAGGAAATTGGAGCATAAAAATATGAATTCCAAGTGATCATAATAGCTGATGACAATATACAAAACTGGAAAGAGAAAGATACATAAGCCAACAAGAAATTTCAGGTTTTGAAAGACAACTGTTGTAAACTGTATATTAGCTAGATAGAGAAAAAAATACATAATAGTCTCCTCATAACATTCATCAATCCTTTGAAACTCAAAAAATCCCTCATTTATAGAGTGAGGTATCTTTTACAATGGTTTGCCACCTGGGCTAGACTTCAATACCCTGACCTAGAGACCTAGTTCAAATAGAATTACATCACATTGAGTTTTAATAGGGATATTTTCTATTTTGATAGAGTTGGTATTCAAAAAGGATTCTATGACCATTAATGACTCCAACAAAAAATTAACAAACTATTCTTGTCATATTTATCGAACCAAGTTGATATGTTGAGGTGTTGGCTGGTTGAAAAACTGGAGTTAAGCCCTCTGAACTTGAATTGAGATGGTGAGTTGTATTGATGAGCCAGAATCATTGGTTTGCTTGATGAGTTGTCAACCACATGAAGGTTGACTATTGAGTTGTCTTCTTGAACAAGTGGCATAATAATATGTATGCTCTTATCCTATGATCCATCCACTTCCTTAATACACTGACAACCAAAAATCATCAAAATTTCCTAACGCTGGAAAAAAATAGAGTACAGGTACTTTAGTAGCGAACTTTTCTTAATATTTAACCTTTCTGACTATTCTAAGGTATTCCTTGAGGCTAATGCAATAAACATATGCCTTGAACTATATTTTTTCTAAAATTTTTGTTGATGTTTACCCTCTTGGGAACCTACAACACTTTCGTAGCAAATTTCTGTCTTTAAGCCTGGGAGTTGCTATGAAAGTGCCCAGAACTTGAGATTTTACTCTTTCTTCCTTCTTTCACCTCCAAAACACTTTTTTCATCTCCAAATCACTTGTAAAAGCCTATACATGCATATGTAATACCATAAGACATAATATAGCCCAAAAATGTATAATCTTACCCTGGTTTATGGAGCAGCAACATCATTAACAATGATGAATTTCAGTCGTCTTTTCAAAATTTCATCTTGTATCATTTGCACTTGTACTTCCAAGTCTTTGGCTTGATCCCGAAACCTTCTTCTCTCTGCCTGCAACCACCTATTTATTTTGCATAGATGCTTCATCATCATGTGTAGAGGCAATGTCCTCTTTAGCATATTCCCTGATCTATCTTCCACTTCATTGTAATAATCCAATTGTTTAGATATGTCTTGATTTAATTCCTCAAAAAGAAAATTTTGACTCTATTAAATCATTCCTTGCATCCCTTAACTATTCTTGTGGAAGCTCTGCCTCAATCTTTTCTTTTACCTATTCTTTATTTTACTTCTCTTCACTGATTCTGTTTTTAATGGAGGCTACTCTGGCAATATTCCTTTTGATGGCAGCTTATTCCTTAATGACTGTTCAAGAATCAATGGTTGCTTAGGCATCTTATGCTTTGACTTCTGTGATCTTGTGAGTGGTTTTCTAGGTTTGAAGATAAACCATGAGTATTTTTGTGCAAAGTATAATTTCTTGGCGTCTCTGGATCCTTGATCTCAACAGGTTGTATAATAAGACTTTCCTCAATTTAAGTTGCCTCTAGTATATTTGCTAATTTTCCTCTTCCATCAGTTTGAATTCTTGTAACTCTCCTGGGCATTCTTGTATATGTTTTCATTTGACTGATTTTAGAGGTCTTCTTTCGCATTGCAGTCTTCTGCACTTGTTCAATCTCCAACTCCATAATATCTACCTCTAGTTCCACATGCTCTACCTCAGGATGCATCTCTGCCTCATGCTCAACCACTGGTTCTGCTTTAGATTTATTTCATTTCCCTGATGTGCTGGAATTAGATATTTGTTTTTTAATAGGAGTAAGAACATCAACTTCATAGCCACTCAAAAACAAGAATGTAGACTAATCTCTATTCAAGTTTTTTAATTCTTCAATCACCAGCAATTTGATTAGAGCATGGTGCAAATTTGATGTATCAATCATTTCAGGTTTCACCTGAACCTTGTATGTCATTTTTCCCAAGCTCCTAAACAAATAAAAATGCATATCCAGGGGTTGCTTACTTATAAATTTCAACAAAAATTTGAAGTGGTATCGATATACCATATGGAATCTACCTTCATAGATGAAATACTTCCGAATCACCATCAAAAACTTAGAAAAAATATTCCTTAAGGCATGTTCCAGGGATTTCTGTAGTCATATATGCTCTTTTTTCAAGAATTTATCAAAATTATGCAATTTTAATTTCTTTACCTTTCACCAAGACTCTCCTGACCTTGGGATTTCAGTGGCTTGTGCAACTGTGTCAGGAGACACAATGAAATTTAATATGCCTTCTTTCGATCCCTTGCCTATGAAATTGACACCAAAGTCTTTTGAAACTTTTCCATGATGTCCCTCCAAATTTTGACAAAATCGGAGGAAACCCACATTTGCAAATGCTTGTGAGAAGGTGGGGTCTTCTTCGAGCAGCCTCATGTCCATGGGCTCGTACCTAACAACATATCCACATTTATACCGCTTCTTTTGTAATGCCATGGCTTGAATACGCGTTGAACAAATCCTTCCTTGACACTTGCAATTTTTTTTTGCGAGATCACATAGAGCTGTGACACTAATAGAACCTAACCTGAGACAACTAGACAAGATCCTAAACCTCCATACCAATACTAAGACACCAAGCAGCTCAAAAAGCTCATGCAACTCATAAGGTTGAGAAAGGAGCGTATTCGAAAGAAAAATTTGAAATGAAAGATTTTAAAAGTAATATAATGACCAAGAAACTGTGATGCATGCATTTACAAAATATGACAAGAGTGTGCAATGTGTTAGGGCTCCTTAGTTTCCCAAGGTTGAGAAATGAAACCAAAGAGGTAACCACAAACCAAATTTCAATTTGGTAGCTAGCCATACCAAATCAGAGAGGGCTCTCTCTATGTCAAGCTCACAATCGATGGTGATGACTAGAGAATATGGATTTTAGGCTAGTTATAAGCTCAATAGGGTTTTTTTTATTTAGGTTTTATTAGGGTTTGTTGGACATAGAAGCACCAGGTTTGGAAACTAGGAAAGATATACCAAAAAGATCAGTTGCATACATAGTATGAGGCAAGATAGATGTGATTCAATGACACAATTGGTTTATCATTATATTATGGTAAGGAGGAAAACATATAACTTAAGTGAGCATAATGAATTCACTTATTTCAGAAGATGAAACACATAGATTCTTATCTTAAACAAAAAAAGACCATAAAAGAATGATTTCCATTTGGAAACTTAAAACATAAAGAATAGGAAGAAAGTAAATGGATGCTATACATACTTAATCATCACATGCATAAGAAACACTAGAGAAAAAAATTCCACTGACCACAACAACTAATTAATGCACCTAATGACTCATCGCCTAATTCTATGGGAGTTAGAAACAACTTTCCCCTTTTAAGCTAACAAGTTGAGTTTTTCTTTCCAGTCATTAAACATAAGATTATTTAACAAATATGACCATAAATAGCCTCATTAACCATTAAAAAACTCATGAGATAGATATTACATTGAAAAATTTTAATTTTTACCTCCACATGTCAATAAAATTCCTCAAACCCAGAAACACAACGAAAAATTACAGAAGCGCAGTGTCTAGCAGCAAAAGCGCAACGAACTTTGGAAAGATGTTTTGATGACTTTGAGGGACCTTTGAACTTTGTTGAAGGTTGGTACATGTATCTCAAGGTGTATAATACACCTTTTAAGCTTCAATTCACCAAAAATACGTCTCTAAGACACCTCAAAACTGATTAGAACACAACTACTCCATAAGTGTTGCGAGTGACTCAAAACAATGGCAAAATGGTGGAAAATAGGTGGTTTTTGACCTTTTTCTGAAAACACATGAATTGAAAAGTAAAAAAAATTATATTTATGAAATTATTAACCAAAATACACCTCCACATGCTTTTAAATCAATATTTGGAGCGTCCGGGAAAAAGCGCAGTGAGCACACGCTGCGTTTCTGTGCACTAATTTTGCCCGTGTGACAAAAAATCCAAAAATTTTCAATTTTTTTCTAAAACTTCTCTCCTTTTCCATATTTCTGTCATGTCTTCAAGAAACCAAGGATGCATCAGCCAAGAGATCAAGGTTATCTTTCTTATTGAGCTTTCTTAGGGTGTTCTTGAGCTTTTTCTTCACGTTCTTAGCCCTAATTTTGCAAATAGTGTTTCTAGTGTACTAGTGCCTTGTCATATGCCTTTGTATGGAAGTGTCTCTGTTTTCCTTCTTCAGTAGCTTCCCTAAGTGTCCATTTACTACTCCAAGCTAGAATTCCATTTCTTCTTAAACTTCAGTAGCTATGATATCATTGATGTCTTCATGGGCTTGAGGAGGATATGGCTCTTTTTCATGTTTTTCTCTTCTTTCCTCTGCTCTAGTTTTAGGACTTATTGGGTATACCTGAATGTATTTTTATTTTATTTGATACAAATTAATTATGGCCTTACCTTTATCCTTTTATATCACAACATTTTCCTTTCTGGATGATGGATGGTCCCCTTGTGGTTTTCTTTGCAACAATAGGTTTAGTTTCAACTACCTATTTTCTTGTTGCAAGAAAGATACCATGAAATTTTCCTTGGAAATATCATCTTTGAGCTCCCTAATATTTGCCTCTTTCACTTTCATGATGTCTTCTGATGGCTTATCTTCATGTTTTTCTTCTTCTAGGTCCTCCATTTCAAGTTCAATAGGTATCTCTTCCTCATGCTGCAAAGGTGCATCATCTCTATCTCTAGGTGATTTTTCTCTTATATCTTCAACCTACACTTCTTCATTGACAACCTCCTTATGTAGTTTCTTGGCATGAAACCTAGTTCTAGGTCTAGGTGTAGGCATATCCTTTTCAATCTTAGGGGAAAATATCAACCTCTTACCTATGCTATAGGGTTTTGAAATTTCTTCTCTAGGTTGCGTCTTTGTTACTGATGGCTTGTTTGATGAGCCTACCTCCCAGGGTCTAGCTGATGAAGGAACACTTGGGCTTTTTGACTGACTTGAGGAAGACATAAGAGAAACTGCCTCCAAGAAGGTCTCCCATGGCATGTTGATCTGGCATGTTGACTGACTTTGATCAAAGCATGCTGAAACAAGCTTTCTTGATGGTATCTCCCTTTAGTCTTCTCTTTCTCAGTCATCTTAACTAGGCTTCTGAACAAGTAATTGGGTAGATTTAGTGGTTTGATGGAAGTGAAGTGCTTCAACAATATTATGTGATACTGATACAACCTACTAAACCTGCCTTCACAAGTGAAATATTTCATAATAATCTTCATTAAAGGAGTGTATTTATCCAATAATTTCTTGCAAGGTAATATATGAGAGGGAGCTTCCTTATACTATGGTTTCAGGAACACGCTATAATTTTCTATGTCCAAATCCATCCCCTTAAACAAAATTCCTCCTTGGTTAGGGATACCAGTGGTTGAAGCTATGAACTTTGCTGATACTAAGAAGTCCATCCCTGATATGGTGGTCTTGTTCCTCTTAAATTGGTGGAAAATAGACTAGTTAGCTTACAATGGTAGCCAATCTCTTGTACTTTCTCACAAAACCCTAGGAAACCTACTTGTCCAAATGACCTCTTGATGAAATATGAAGCATTGATATCCAGCATATTAGTTGGCTCATATATTGAGACTTGTCCCCCCTTTTTGTATTTCTTATTTTCACTAGCCATGTTGTTGGTTTTTCTTGATTGAAAACCTTAGTTTGATAGGGGAAAGGTTACAAGTTTAGGGCTACAAAATAGGGAAAACATAGTAGCTAGTTTAGGGAGGGAAATGGAGGGGATAGGAGTTAGGAAAAATTCTAGGGAAAATATGGGGGGGGGTAAGGGCATATGTTAGGAATACAAGGGTAGTGAAATTTATTTTAATGGGTGAGGGGAGAAGGGGAAACATGAAAAACTCAGGGAAAGCCCAGAAACGAAGCAAAAGCGCAGTGAGAGTTTGGGTTTTTAATGAAAAATGATGAGATGGGGGTAATAAGTATGGGAAATGGTTGGGGAGAGTGGGATGAGGTATATTTGGGGTGTATAGGCTTAGAAATTAAGAAATTTCCCTTGAAAAGAAGCAAGAGACCATGAAACCATAAAAGAGCAGCAAATAACCCTATAGGAGGATTTAATCAATTTGTTGGAGAAATTTGACTCTATGTGTGGGAGCCTCACTTAATTATTTGAATATATATGAAACACTGAGATGAAGTTTTCACATGTTCTTCCCCTCCTTATGTCTCCAAAACAAAAACACATCGCCCTTCAGAAACACAAAAACTTGATGAATGGAGAAATTTGATGATGGATTTCAACCTTCTGATGGCTATGGTGAGTTTTGGAGTGCAAGAGAGGAGCTATTGAAAATTTGGAAGGATGAGATGAAATTATTGAGTGATTGGATGCTCTTTTATTTTCTTAAAACTTGATTTTTTTCTTTTGGTGGTGGTTGTTACACCATTTTTTGGTCATCTAACCTATTATCATTAGATGGACCCAAGTACACCATGTAAGACCAGTTTTACCCTAAGTAAAACTGCTTTCACTATGTTAAAACAGGAAACCCCAAAAGGAAATATTAAACAAACCCATATTTGTTTGATTTTCCTCATGGAATAATTAATTAAACCATAATTTAATTATTATTCTCAGTCATGTTTAACCCAAAATCAAAGAAATTAATTAGATAAACCTTTATTTATCTTATTATTTTCTAGGAATAATCATTTAAACCTTTTTTAGATGATATTCCTTGTTAAATATGACCAAATCACCCATAAATAATTAAATAAATCATTATTTAGTTAATTATCTTTCAACCACTTCCTTAAATAATTAAATAAATCATTATTTATTTGATTATCTTCTAACCGATTCCTTAAAAAGATAAATAAATCATTTATTTATTTATTTTTGACAAATTAAGGGATTTGACCCAAGTCAAATACCTTTTCCCTCCAACAAATATAATAAAATATTCCATAAAAAGTGGATCTAGATCTTGTTAACCCATGCACCAAGATCTAGAATGACCCAATATTTTGTTATAAATAGGAGGGTTTTTCCTACCATTCTTCACCTTTTGTTGCCTATTAGATCACTCCGGATCTATACACTTGGTCCCATTTTTCCATCATTTGCTGTGTGAGCTCCCATTGAGCTCTATTCTTTGCATTGGGTTTTCTACACCAACAAGAGAGAGAAATATTAGATCTGAAGTGCTGAGGACTTCCAAGAACCCATCCCGCTGAGGAGAATTGGATACGCCTTCTTGTTTTCCTCCCAGGTGCCCAATTAATATAAAAATTCTTTCAAAAATTGTTCTTGTCTTGTCTATTGGTATATAGAGCAAACCCTTATTTTTTCTGCTTAATGTCTTTCCATGCATAGATCTGGTTTTTGCAGCTCTTTTATGTCCAACTAACCGCAGATCTGAAGATATTGGCAGCCAATTTTGTTGTTAGGGCTATTAGTTATGCGTAGCTAAAGTGGTCCTTTTTCGTACACTTCGACAAAGGATTCATACTAACAAATGGCGACTCCACACGGGTTTTAAATTACGACCACTGTCGTTTTTCATATTCCTGCATATCCAGCTACTTCAGACCCTAGGGTTTCTTTTCAGCTATTTATTTTTCCTATTTTCATGTTGTTTTTCTCACATAAAACCCTAAAACATCAAAATTTCTAACTTCCGTGTGTTTCTGGCCCTATTGCGCAGGTAAGCGACACCAGCCGCAACTGAGACGGCAACTTTTCTGAAAATCTGCCGCCAAGACAATCGGAACGGGGGGTCACACTTTTTGGCCCTAAACCTGCGACGTGGACCTCTAGGTCGCACTTTTCAGCCTGTTTCCTGTGACCTGCACTAAAATCAGGTCATAAACTGCGACCTGCCATTTTTTCAGCAATTTTTCAGCAATTTTTCTGGGTTTTGCTGCAGCTTCTGCCAGGGTCCTCCAGCCTTTGTCTCAACCTGTTTTGACCAAGTTCTGATCTGTTTTTACTCATCTAAGTGGGAACCTAGCCCCCTAGGGCTTTAGTACCCTCCACTTTTTGTGGAAGAGTTTTAGCTGTTTCAGCCGTCTGTTTTTCTGAGCTTCAGCCTCCTTTTTTCCAGATCTGTTACCTCCCTTTCAGATCCTTTGAAATCAGCCTTTCTTCCTTTCAAATCCCCTCCTGTCGTTTTGTTTGGACCTCCTTTGAAGGCCTCCGCCTTGCCCCCTCCAGTTTTTGCTGATTACCTCCATTTTTCCAGCCACCTTGCCTCTGTCTCTTGGCTGTGATCTGCACCTCTTTCCAGCAGTTTTATCCTCTAGATCCCTATCCCTTTTGACCCTAGATCTATTGGCCTCTTTTTATGTGTGTTTCGAATAGATTTTTTCCCTCTTTTAGAGTAGTTTTGAGAGACCCACCTTCTTGGGTTAGATCGATGCATAGTTAACTGTTAAATGTTCTGTTATTTCAGCAATCTATATTGTTCTCTGCAGATTTCTTTTCAGTTACGCAGCACACTTTTTCTTGCTCTCAAAACGAAAAGGGTTTAAAAATTAAAATTAACGCACATCACACACTGACCCTAAGTGAAGAAGCACCTGGTTAACACCGCTTGGCAAAGACTCTAAAATCAATTGTCACTGCACCTCATCTGCCCTTGACCTTACTTGATTCTGTCCCTTTCTTCCCTTGTCGGTTTCCTTCTTCTTGTCATCATTGCGCCCCCAAGGCGCCTTTCCCGGAGACTTCTTGGCCTTCACCCTCAGTTTTCGGTTGATCGACCTGCTCCGCACCGCCATCATCGAGCCAGTCCACCTTCGAGTCTGCACTCCGACTCCTCTCCTGATTCATCGGGTCCTCCTTCTCCTCCTGGTTCTCCCCCTGTCACCTTCACTATGTCTGGTCCAGGGCCTAACGCTAGTGGTTCTCCCAGCCCCAATGCCGGCCCTACTACTAGCGGAACTGCCACAGGAACTACCCCGGCCACCCCCATGCTGCCGTACATTGCAGGCCTCAGCCTCCCCGATTTCCATCAGTTGATCAATGACCCCATTCACCACAATGCTAATTGGCCTGCTATGCCAACCAAGCTCCCCTCCGACATCCCTAAGTTCGAGGGCCTTAATGGCGAAGATCCAACCAATCATGTCCGATCTTTCCACATGTGGTGTTCCTCCAATTCCATTACCGATGACTCCATCCGTCTTCGTTTTTTCCAACGCACGCTTACCGGCGAAGCTTCTAAATGGTATGTCGAACAAGCCACCTCTACCCATACCACCTTTGAGACTCTTGCCCAAGCCTTTTTGTTGTATTTCCAGCTCCCTCTCCGATACGATACTGGCACGGAGCTCTTGACTTCCTTCAAGCAATCCTCTTCAACACGCCTTTCCGCCCATGTTCAGGAATGGCGAAGAAGACGGAGCTTATGTCGAGCCCCTCCCTTCGAAGATCGGGTTTACATGGACCGGTTCCTTCGCACCCTTCCCGCTCCCATCGGCAAAGATGTCGCCTCTCACTTTCCTCAAACTGAAGAAGCCGCCCTCCAAATAGCCTTGAAATATGACCTGATCTACGCTCAATCTGGTTATGTTTATACTGTTCTTCCTGACCTCCCCAGGCCCGATGGCGCTAATGCCCCGGGGGCATCTCATTCCGCCGACGGTATCGTTGGAGCCCTTTTCCATCCATACGCTCAACCTCCTATGGGCTATGGTCTCCCTCAGGGAGGGGCCAGCTCCTCCAGCACTCTCCCCCCTCCCGGTAGCATGTATCGAGGATACGGCATGCCTCCTCCTTTTGCCCAACCTCCTGCTTACCTCAATGTTGCCCAACCTACCCATTACCCTTATCCACAGCCTGGTGCGCCAGCTCCTCCAGCATATGCGCTTCCTCCTCCCTTGCCTCCTCAACCCCAGCACCAGCACCTACAGCCCCCTCCAGGGAAAGTATTTGCACAGCAGGGCGTGACTAATCCCCCTTCTTCCCAAAGAAGGCGGAGAGGCAACCAAAACCAATCTGCCCCTGGTACCCGAGGACCCAATTCTGGTGTGGACCCTAACACTGGCAACCAGCAACAGGGCATTCAGCCCAAGCCAGACAGGCCGCTTCGCACAAACAAGCCCTGTTCGTGTTGCGGTGTTTATGGTCATTACACCCACGATTGTCCCCTTTTACCCCAGATGCGGCAGATGTGGGAGTCTCAAGCCACATTGCGCGGACAACACGCCTCCCCTCATGCTCCTCCTAATGTGGCCACTACTCAACCAGCTGTGTTTACCGATCCCTTCCCTCAGCAAGGATTCGTGCTACCCAACCGCCTGATAACTAGGTTGCCACTCCCCCTTCCATTTCTGGTTCCTCCGATTACCAGATCCTCATGATGCACTCCGATCCTAACCCGCCTGTCGATCTTCACCTTCAAACTCGGTCTCGCCAGTACCCCAAGCCTCCTGCTCAGTCTGCCCCCGAGCCTCCTTCTTCAGGTTCTACAGAGCCTCTTTCGACATCCAGTGGCCCCTTACATATCCCTCAACCCAAAGTTTAGGTTCATACCAAGATTCCTAAGGGACCCCTACGTCGAAACGCTGCTTCCGGTCGAGCTGCTCATTCGTATAGTATAGTAGATGATTTGGCGCAATCTCCTGCTGCCATTTCCACACTGGAACTCCTCCAGTCGTGCCCTTCCCAAAAGAAGGCTCTACTATCTGCCGTGGGGGCTGTAGATCCTGCTGATGACCAAATGATTGTTTTCGACGCCACTCAATCAGACCATCCTCCTCTTCCTCCTTCCGTCACCTTCCAAATCCCAGTCAAAATCCAGAACGCCAATGTGTCCCGGTGTATCATTGATGAGGGGGAATCCACCTGCGTGATGTCCGCTTCGGTTTGGAAGCAACTTGGATCCCCTGAACTGGCCCCTTCCATGATCACCCTTCGAGCGTGGGACGGTCATGCCTCCACCGTCATTTAATTGTCCTACTTTCGCCTAAGACCTGTTTGCGTGACTAAGCCATCGACGCCCCCCCGGCGATTAAACATTCTTATATTGGGGCGGGTTACACCCACATATACAATCGCCGTCCCATCCGCGGTTTTTCGCAAGATGTCTTTCCCCCATAATGGAAAGATAGTCACCATTGACCAGTTGACATATCATGAGCCAAACTCTCAGACCTCCCCTGAGACGACCATCTCTTCTGTAGCCAACAAGAAAACCGTTGATTCCTTGACCAGTGTCTCCCCCGGCGTGTTCAAAGATTCCTCCCTGCTTGGAAATTTCCCTAACCTTCCCTCTCCTCCTGTCACCGATCCCAGCTTATCATCTATTTGCATGATGCAATCGTCTCAGGCTGCCCTTAAGCGGCCTGCCTCGGCTAGTCAGCAACCTCCACATGGCCCTCCGCACCCCGCTCCTAGCCATTCCTCTCAGCCAGCCGGACCTCCTCCCCCCCCTCCCCTACAAACTCGGTATTACCGAACTCATTTATCTCCCCGCATGGTTCCTCCTAGCTTCATCCACCTTGGCCGTCCCTCTGCCACACACCTCCGCGCCGGGGCGATACCTTTCCCCACCCTCCCAGAGTTTTTTCCGTCCTCCGTCTCGACCATTGGATCATCTCTCCCTAACTCCGACCCAGTCTCCCTGTCTCTCCCTGGTACATTGACCTTCCGCCCGCTACCCCTCCTTGCACACCCCCAAACCTTACCTTTCTTTGACCGGTTCACCGGTCCCTCACCTCCTCCGTCCCAACACCTCCACAGACCCCCCCCCCCAGGAAAGCAGCCTCGAACAAAGAAAGGCAAGCTGCAGGAAACCTATCAGACCGTGCCGCCGATGCTGTCCCTACCCCTCTGCGACCACCAAAGCCCGCCATCCAATGCGCTTTGTGTGATATAGTCGGTCACACCACCCACATGTGTCCTGAATTTCCGCACCTCAAGATTCTGGTCAACGAGACGTTTCCTGACTCCGACATTCTAGAAGTCTACGTCACTATCCCAGACTCTATCCCAAAACTCAAAAACTTGCGCACAAACCACCCTTGTGCCTTATGCGATTTCCATGGCCACTACACCCACCTCTGTCCCCGCCTTGACGAGTATCGTTCCTCCTTGGACATGTACCGCCAATTCAAGGCCACTTCGATAGGACCAGAGGACCTTCCTACTCCCATTAACATTCCTCCCCCCGCCATCTAGCCCACAGAGCCGTCAACTACCATTTTGTACTTGTCATCATCCTTGCGAGATAGTTCACCTGCCTTTCAACCTGTCGATCCTCCTGGCCCCTCAGCTGACCTTGGATCTGTTGATATCGCACATCTGAGCCCTTCTCCTCTTGATGACCCGTCCCATACCACTACCCCCTCGGGTGACCTTTCTTCCTCCAGTCTTCCCATCTTCCAGTCCGATGAAGACATTATGGAAGCCATGACTAACCCGGACTTTCCATGGGACGATATGCACCATCGCGCATACTTCCTCCCGCAGCAGTCCCATGACCAATTCGCTGTGGAAACCAAAGACTTCATCCCCAATGCAGTCGATTGGTTCAAAAACCCCATCCCTGCACCTGATGCTTTCGAAGAAGGAAACATCGCCAATATCTCTCCTACCATCAAAATTGACATTTCAGTCACACCAGGTGTTGAAGAATATATCACCTTAGGTGCCCACTGCACCTCGGAAGAAATCGTAGCTTACACCAAGCTTTTCAAAGAATTTCGTGATATTTTCGCCTGGTCCTATTCTGAAATACCCGGACTCGATCCTGCCATTGTCGAACACCATATCGACACATGGCCTGATGCCAAACCAGTCCGTCAAAAGTTGAGACCCATCCATCCTTCCAGACGTGACGCTATCAAAGCCGAAATCGATAAGCTCAAGCAGGCTGGTTTTATTTACCCCATTGAATACACCACTTGGGTGTCCAACCCAGTTCCCGTTCTCAAGAAACAAGGCACCATCCGTGTCTGCACGGACTTTCGTGACTTGAACCAAGCTTGTCCCAAAGACAACTTCCCCACACCGTTCATTGACCAAATCATTGACGAGTGTGTGGGGCATGAGGTTCTATCCTTTATGGATGGTTTCTCCGAATACAACCAAATTGCTATCCGTCCTGCCGATCAACTCAAAACCGCGTTCATTAGTCCGTGGGGAACTTTTGCTTACCGGGTCATGCCTTTCGGCCTCAAAAACGACGGCGCCACTTTTCAACGGGCCATGTCTTATTGTTTCCATGACTTAGCTCACATTATCCTTGCTTATTTAGACGACCTCACTGCGCGTTCTAAACATCGGGCGCAGCACCTCCACGATTTGCGTACCATTTTTCTCCGATGTCGCAAGTATAATATCCGCCTTAACCCGTTGAAATGCGTCTTTTGCGTCCCTGCCGGCCGTCTCTTAGGCTTCATCGTGTCTAAAGATGGTATCACTCTTGACCCTTTGAAATTTCAAGCCATTCTTGAACTTCCCATTCCACGTACCCTCCGCCAGCTCCAAAGTCTCCAAGGCAAAGCTAATTTTCTTCGACGGTTCATCCCTGACTACGCCACCACTGCACATGGGTTCCTTAGACTCCTCCGATCTTCTATCCCTTTTGTTTGGGATTCCCATGCTCACGAGTCTTTCGATGCCCTCAAGCAGGCTCTCACATCTGCTCCCTTGATCCGCCCTCCCGACTTTGATCGGGACTTCATCCTGTATATCTCCGCTTCCACCTATTCGGTCGCTGGAGTCCTTATCCAGGAAGATGACAATAGTATTGAGCATGTGATCTACTACGTCAATAAGAACCTTGTAGGACCCCCTGTTTCCTACTCCCTTGAAGAAAAATTAGCACTGGCTGTAGTGTTCTCAGTCCAAAAACTTCATCATTATATCCTTATGCACTCCACCAAGGTTGTGACTAATTCCAACCCCTTGGCTTTCCTGTTGAGTCGTCGTATCCTCACTGGGAAATATGCCCGTTGGGTCGTTATTCTTCAAGAATTCGACCTCGAATTCGTCACACCAAAGAGTAAGAAAGGCTTAGCCCTCGCTGAGCTCATTTCTGAATTACCTACCGGAGCGCCAGATACCCCAGTTAATGATGATTTTCCTGATGAACACTTATTTTCCATTACTACCGACGACCCATGGTATGGCGACATTCTTACTTACTTGCAAACCCAAAATTTTTCCCTTCACCTTGATCGTGAGGCTCGCCGACGCATCCGACACCAAGCCCCCCGGTACCTCCTTATCGGTGACGATCTATATCGTCGCGGGGTTGATAGCGTCCTTCGTCGTTGCCTCACACATGCTGAAGCTGAACAGGTCCTTAATGCCTACCATAGCGGTGCTTGCGGTGGCCACCTCTCTAGTCTTGCTACTGCCCAAAAAGTCATGCACGCTGGGTATTTTTGGCCTTCCCTCTTTAGTGATTGCATTGAGGCAGTCAAACACTGTCCCAGTTGCCAACATTTCGCCCCTAAGGCGCGAGCTCCACCAGCTCCCCTCCATCTGGTCATCTCAACTGGCCCCTTCTGTAAATGGGCCATCGACTTTATGGAGTGTCGCCCACCATCCGCTGGTAACCATAAGTATATCATCATGGCGGTTGACTATTTCACCAAATGGGCCGAGGCCATGCCAACGTTCAACAACACGGCAGCTACCGCGGCCCTCTTTTTCTTTAACCATGTTATAGCTCGATTCGGTGTTCCCAAACAACTGGTCTCTGACCATGGAAAACATTTTGAAGATGAGATATGGCGTGAGCTATCCTCACTGTTAGGTTTTGAGCACCAATATTCCTCCTCCTATTACCCCCAAGGTAATGGCCAAGTTGAAGCAGTCAAAAAAATCCTCAAAACTATGCTTCAACGAACGGTGAATAAGCACAAAACCAACTGGCATCTCATGCTCTTCCTTGCTTTGTGGGCCTATCGAACTTCTGTTAAAACCGCCACCGGGTTTACTCCTTTCCACCTGGTTTTTGGAGAGGAGGCAGTCTTACCGATCGAGTGTGAAATTCCTTCCCTACATCTGGCCGTTGAACTTCTCCCTGACACCCAACCTCTAGAACAACGACTTATCATGCTCGAGCACGCTTCCGAAGACTGCCGTGTTGCCTTGCAAACCATGGAAGCGGCCAAAAAGCTCACCAAAGCTCAGTATGACCGAAAAGTCCAGCCTCGCACTTTTCACGAAGGCGACCTTGTTCTAGTATATGACCAGGCCCATGATGTCCTTGTTCATGGGAAGTTTGACTCATTATGGCTAGGCCCTTACATCATTAGTAAGGATCTCGGTAAGGGGGCATACCTCTTAGAGGATTTCAAAGGCCATCCCCTTCCTAATCCTCGCAATGCACTCTATCTTAAGAAATATTACCCTTAGCATTTCCCTTCTGGAATGCATGTTTTATTTTCTTTTAGATAGCCAACATCTGTGTTTTCATGTTTATGATTTGCCGCTTCACCCGGACCTATTTTGTCCAAGAAGGGCCACTCCACTTCTGCTTTAAATCGAATTTTCTCACTTACAACACTTGTATTTGGGGCATCACTTCGCCCCCATGCTTGTCCATGTTCGTGTCGATTTTCGTCATGAGGTCCCACTTTGAACTCATGTTTTCATAGTCCCCCATTGGGCCATTACTGTGTGGCAGCACCATCGAGTCTCCCTTGTTTAGAACATCCAAGTTGAGTCATCATTCCCTCCATGGAGTCTATACCGAGTCCCTTTGTACCCCACTATAGCCCTCCATCCGTCATTGCTTGGTTTCTCTCTTGTGTCGCACATTATGACCTTCAGTTCCACTGTCCCCCATCCCTGATGATGTTGTGTTAGTCGCTGCCATGTCATTCATGCCCTTTATGCTCTAGCAAGGGAAGTCGTCCATTAGCTACTCAGTCCTTTCCACTTCACTATCATCATTAGTGTCAGTCTTTCCGTCGCTCTACTCTTTTCTCTCGTGCCTTAGTTGAGGGTCTCTCATTGCCTCAACTATGGTGGACCTCCTTCTGTCGACATCAGCTCTTTCATTCCAGAAGCCAGGTCTAGAGGGCGGTGTACCTTGGTTCCAGCTTCCACTCTTGTTCGGTGCCTTGGATCAGGAAAAGGGATACCTCCTTTCCCTTTGGCTTGATTGTTTCTCCAGCTCTTTTCAGCATGATCGAGATTCGTATACTTGATGGTCCCGTGATCCAGCAGCAGCTCTTGATGATTCCCGGGTGTGTGTGAGATGTTTCAACCCTCATGAGGGGGTGGCCCTGCAGGTAGCCCCCCACATGCCCGAATGACCTCCTCTTTGCAGCCTTCGATGCAGCTCCAGATATTTGATGATGTTGGCCATAGCCTCTTGCAGCGCCTCTTTGACTTGCATGTATCAGTCAGATTTTGTGAGCCCTTCCCCATTTACAGGGGGCATTTGGGTTGTATTTGTATCTCATTTGTACAAGTCCTGGCTGTTATCCCAGGTACAGCATGTATGTGGGATTCCTCATTGTATTTTTTATCTGGCTCATGATTATGCCAGCTGTACTTTATGGTTTGGTCCCTTGTTTACTGGACACACTATTCTTTTGTACTTTGTCTCGGCGGGCATAGGTATGCCTCCCCCGCTGCCTTCAGCACAGGTACCCTCTCATAAAAAAGAGACTTGTTGCACCTGCGAGTCTCATCTCCTCAGGGTCTAGTTCTTCAGCACACTATCTACCTCATATTTCTCTCTCTGACATACCCTTTTGTTGTCTAGTAACAAAATACGGCCCAATCCCACATTAGATGGACCCGTTATTAATTGCTGATGTGTTAATTCGCCTACCTTGTAAACCGTTTTCACTATATAATAAAGAAAACCCCAAAAGGAAATATTAAACAAACCATATTTGTTTGATTTTCCTCATGGAATAATTAATTAAACCATAATTTAATTATTATTCCTAGTCATGTTTAACCCAAAACAAAGAAATTAATTAGATAAACCTTTATTTATCTTATTATTTTCTAGGAATAATTATTTAAATCTTATTTAGATAATATTCCTTGTTAAATATGACCAAATCACCCACAAATAATTAAGTAAATCATTATTTATTTGATTATCTTTCAACCACTTCCTTAAATAATTAAATAAATCATTATTTATTTGATTATCTTCTAACCGCTTCCTTAAAAAGATAAATAAATCATTTATTTATTTATTTTTGACAAATCAAGGGATTTGACCCAAGTCAAATACCTTTTCTCTCCAACAAATATAATAAAATATTCCATAAAAAGTGGATCTAGATCTAGTTAACCCATGCACCAAGATCTAGAATGACCCAATATTTTGTTATAAATAGGAGGGTTTTTCCTACCATTCTTCACCTTTTGTTGCCTATTAGATCACTCCGGATCTATACACTTGGTCACATTTTTCCATCATTTGCTGTGTGAGCTCCCATTGAGCTCTATTCTTTGCATTGGGTTTTCTACACCAACAAGAGAGAGAAATCTTAGATCTGAAGTGCTGAGGACTCCCAAGAACCCATCCCACTGAGGAGAATTGGATACACCTTCTTGTTTTCCTCCCAGGTGCCCCATTAATATAAAAATTCTTTCAAAAATTGTTCTTGTCTTGTCTATTGGTATATAGAGCAAACCCTTACTTTTTCTGCTTAATGTCTTTCCATGCATAGATCTGGTTTTTTGTAGCTCTTTTATGTCTAACTAACCGCAGATATGAAGATATTGGCAGCCACTTTTGTTGTTAGGGCTATTAGTTATGCGTAGCTAAAGTGGTCCTTTTTCGTACACTTCGACAAAGGATTCATACTAACAGTGGTGTAACATCATATGTACTTTTGAGAAATGACTTGATGAGGTGATTGCACTGCAACATAATTTCTTGAAAACGAAATGCTACCTTTTTACTTTATTCCCTAAGCTACTAACTCCCATGATGATGACCCAAATGATGGACATGACTCCCTTTTTTCTTTTTATGACTAAAATTATGATGACAATCAAATGAAAATCCTAGACCATGACCTATATGATGGCACATTAACTTGATGACCTAGGACACCTAAATGATGACATGACCATGATGAGTGATGATGACCATGAGCAAGTGGAGGGAGTAGCACTAACCTAGACAATAACCAATGACCATATGACAACACGGACATGTCAAATTTATTTGATTTTGTGTAATATTCCAAATTTACCATCAGCTAACTGGAATATTAGAGTTCTTACTTTTCTTATTTAGTTAAGTAAATAAAAGGGTAGAGGGATCCATAAACCCAGTAAATGAATAAAATCCACTTATATAGTGTGAATGCAGGTTAGTTGAGTAGTGGAGTAGCATTATGGAGTATTGGAGAAGCATAATAATGAAGAAATAGTGGAGATCATGGAGAAATAATGAGGAATATGATGGAAATAGTGGAGGAATAAATACACACATGATGGAGGAAGTGGAGAGTAATTGCAATAGTGATGGAGATCATGGAGGACAACACAGTCTTTATGGAGGCTAGTGGCCACATGTGCAGTGCAGTTATGAGGTGGGCCAATTCTAGGGAAGAATCATAACCATAAAATGAAGATGAGAGAAGAAAAGGATGGGAGTCTGGGATTTTATTCTTGAGTGTTGTAAGACATTTCTTTGCACGCTTCAACTATTTAGCTAAGTCTGCTGTGTTGTTTAGCACCGGGTGTTCCCGAGTGGGAATCCCACCCTTAACCATGGGGTAATTTGAGTGCCTACTATGGGAAGGTTTTCTTGGGTAACATTCATCATCCAGCAATCAGTTCCACTTTCATCCACTCTCATCTGCACTCCCAGCTACAGGAATTACGCATTCCTGAACTAAGGTTTGAGAGTTGGAAGGTTGTTCTCACTCCTTCAGCTGAGAAAACCATGGAGGGATTATCCCTTCACACTGTGGATCCATTTCAGTCTTCCTAGAGTTTCATTGTCATATCCGGCATCAGGCCATCCATCCAATTCTCCTATGTGGCAATATTTCCTGTAGGAATTGCATAATTCTACAGTGAGGGTTTGAGGAGAAGAAGAAGTTCCAAGAAACTCAAATTGGAATCTTGTGAGGGATTAATCCTTCACTCCGGGGATCACTTCAGTAGCTTTGGATCAGCATTGTATTATCTATCAGTAGGATACATCATCATCCCTCCTAGACAACACAATATTTCTCAACAGTTGTGCATACAACAGCTGCATATTTAGTGGAAGAGCTAGACCTCAAGTTTTGAGCTTGGGAATCGGGAGAAGAGACCGACCCTTAAATTAGTGAGCTAAGTGGGTAATATTGCAAATGATAGATCATTATTTCAGCCATATATCAGCAGTTGTCTCCAAGGAGTGCATAACTCAGCCAACAGGGGTGCAGTGTGCAACCCAAAAAGGGTCGAAATTCCAAACTCAAAATATGGCCAAACCGTTTCTTCGTTTTTATGGGTTTTTCGAGTAGAATCCATGGTTAAAATCCTGGATATTTCTGAGCATTCCAACAACCTATCGCACATATATATTCTTCCCAGCAACATCAGTTTCCAGCAGTAGCAACAATTTTTACTTTCCAGTGCTACTTTTCAGTAGAGTTGTTTCAACCATCTTTAGATGGTTTGAGTGCATCCATTTTTGGAGCACTGTGTATATTCATTTTTTGTTGATACATAATGACATGGCTCATCTATTTCTGCTCATATGTATGATGTTCTGATTTATTCCGACATTTTTCCAGTTTTATATGTTTTATTCTTATTTGGAATTGTGCATATGTTCTATATTCCTGTTTTTCCCATTTTGGGATATATTATATATTTTTTTGAAAATATAACCATTTGACCCTAAGACCTTATCAATCACATTGAAAGAGTACATCACTGGTGACTCATAGACACTAATATTGGATCTAGCTGGGGATCAAAGCTCCTTTAAAAGGTGTCAAGAACACCGTAGATGAGGTAGCCTCATCCATTGGCCAATGGAATCAAAATAAAACACTTGACACTCAAATGGCTGACTAACTGAACTGAGGAAATAAAAACAGACTTGAATTGACTCAGAAATTGATTTGACCTTTGAAATTTAAACATAAAACATCAGCTGATCAGAGAAACCTTATGACCTTCTCCTCGGGCATCAAACTTCTTTGACAACTTCCTTTATTCTTTAACATCAAATAAAATGTTATTTATAATGAAAGTGAAATATTTTCTTCAAGATCAGGTAGGATAGTGTTTGAGGAGCCTACCATTCACCCGTCCTCCTGGAAGTTCTTGCCCATCAAGATCTTCCTATAAGTAATTATTATTCCCTCTGAATGCTAAAATCTTGTAGGGTATTTTCCATAAGTTCTCAAACTTACCATGTTTTCCTTTGTCCTCATTTCAGGCATCCCACCGAAGAACATCTCCCAAGTTAAAATCATCAGCTTTAGTTTTCTTGTCAGAAATTTTCTCGACCTTCTCCTGGAGCTTTGAGGCATTATTAAAAAATTCTTCCCTGGACTACCGCAAATGGATCATTTGATTAATTCATCGTTGAATGTAATTTGGATCACTTTCAATCTCTTATAGGATTTTAATCACTGACACTACTAGAGAAGTTGTAAAAATTGTATCTGCACCATAGACCAGCTGAAAAGGTGACATGCCGATAGATTTATTGTGCTAACTCTGTCTGCCCATAGAGAATTAATTAACTTTTTTTGCCAATTCCTTTTGTTCTCTTGCAACAATTTTTTGATTATGTTCACCAATGAATTGTTTGATGATTTGGCCAACCCATTGCCTTGAGGGTAATATGTTGTTGAGTGCCCGAGCCTTATGTGATATTTATCACAAGAGTCTATCGTATTTTTGGATTTGGATGCTGATGCTTTGTTTGTCTATGGGAAGCCAAAACGAGATAGAATATTACTCTCCAAAAACAGAATAATTACCGTGTCTGTAACTTGTCTCGTGGGGATGGCCTCAATCCACTTTATGAAATAATCAGTGGCAGTGAGTATCCACTTATGCCGAGTTGGTGATGGAGGATGAAACTCATCGATGAAGTCAAGCCCCCACTGCTTAAAGGGTGCTTGGATTGCAATTGGTTTTAAGGGTAGCGGTAATAATTTTCTCTTTCCTTGGAAAACTTGGCATTCATGACAACTCATGATTGCTTTATATACATCTAAAAAAAAACTCGACCAACAGAAGCCAACCCTAAATTTCTTATTAGCTGTAGTTTTACAGAAAATATGACTACCACAATCACCTTTATGGAAATCATTCATCACCTTATCAACTTCACTTTCTACCAAACAATTTAATAAAACCCCTCCCAGATCTTTCCAATATAAAACATTGTTCAGAATACAATACTTAAGAGCCTTTAATTTCAAAGATATTCCTTTAATATTGGGAAAACCTGGTGGAGGATTCAAATGTTGCAGCACATGAATTATATCTGAATACCTTGGTGATGAAGTTAAAATTTGAGATACCTAAGGTAATGAATCAACCTCTTGCTCATCAGAAAGTGCAACAATAAAGTTGATGTCTAAAGCATGTAATTTAGAGTCTGCCATGAGCTTAGATAATATTTGAACTTTGATTAGGCCTGATTTCTAAATCATATTCGAGCATAACACCTATCCACTTACCATGCTTGCCTTCAAGATCATTCTGTGTTAATGCATCTTTGACAACAACATTAGGAACATAGGCAAGAAAATGAGAATGAAGGATTTTTAGATCGCTATATTACTAGTGTAGTCCCTTATTGTTGTTAATGAACCCCATTATTGTTATTTTTGTACCCCTGTAGCCCCCATATTGCTATTATTGTGCCCCATAAAAAACCAATATTATTGTTGTTGTGCCCTTACATTATTATTTCTAAGTCGGCTAGGATTATATTGTGACCCTATGGAATCATATATATAGAAAGCAGGTTTTGTCATTTGTACCATCCAATAATCGTTCATTTATGTAATTTAAAGGAGGTTTCCCCCTCGAAGTGGTTGATTTATATGGCGTTTATCTCTCTTTTCTTCTATTTTGGGAGTTGGTTTCATAACATTTGGTATCAAAGCTTTCGATTCTAGGGTTTCATTGCTTCAAACAGGTCATCGTGGCATTTTCGCTATAAATTTTTTCTACGATGGTTTAGATGCTAAAAAAAACCCATTTGCAAAGAAATCTTGAGAAAGTTCATGTCAAAATTTGACATCCGAGTTCGCAATATTTTTGGATATATGATATTTGGAAGTTAGGGTTTTTAGAGGCTCCCAAATTTCATCTTAAAGAGGTGACATTGGGAAAATATTCATAAATCTCTCTGTGAGAATTAGATTGGAATTATGTAAAAAGTGGTCGAAATTACATGGACTGCATTTTTATTTGTATCAATTTTAGTGTCGAAGGATGAAACAGTGACATGTGGCACATTGTACAAGTTCACTTGACTGAACTAGTCCATAATTAGGTCATTGTGGGAGATTGGGCATAAATTTTCCTTGAACAATCCAAATCAGGTCAGACTTATGGCATTGGAAAGAAGACTCAGAGGTCTATTACATGACCATAGCTTAAATCTTGGGGATCTGAAATTCAAGAGATACATCAATTTCAATATCGAGCTCCTCAAAAGCAAGAAAAATGTGTGTTTTTTTTCTTCTTTTCAAATTGCATAAGTCTTGTTTGAAAAATCAGTTTGAAGTGATTCCAAGGGAATATTGAAGCATAGATATCAGTATTGAGTTCTAAAATTCCCCATAAAAATAATTCAACACCCATTAAGCCTTCAGAAGGCTCTAATATGACTCATGAAGAGGAAGAATTGCAACATGATATATCAAAATTACAAGAGCAAGTGCAACAACTTTCGCTCTCACAAAGAGCAACACAAAAATGAAATGGAGGTTTTGAAGAAAGGTGTGGAAGCTAAGATGGATGGTTTGAAGAAAATCATGGAAGATAATATGGATGTTTTGAATAATGGCATGGAAGACATGGAAGAAGAAATGGAAGAAAAAATGGAAGACATGAAGAATGATCGAAAAGAAGACATGGAAGGTTTGACAAAGTTGATACAAGAAATGATTCCTAATGGGAAAAGATAGTAGAAGAAACTCATGATGAGAACAAAATAAATGTTAATTGTGATTTCATAAACTCTAATGTTGAATTGAAGACCCACCATATTCCAAATATCGATATGAGGAATTTTGATGGCAAGGATCTCGTAACATGGATACTACAGATGGAGCAATATTTTGATCTCAATAATGTTCAAAACACACAAAAGGTACGCATTGAAAATTTAGATTTAGAAAAAGATACATTTTTATGGTATCGATGGATTTTCTCCCATAAAAAAATTGTCACTTGGTCAATTTTTACGGAGGAAATGAGAACACATTATGAGGATACAAAGAGAAACACCTTCTTTAGCCAATTGATAAATCTCAAACAAAAGGGTTCAGTGGTGGAGCACATTGAGGACTTCCAAAAATTTAATATAAGGGTATCTGATATTACAAAGGAAAACAAAATTGATCTCTTAATAGGGAATTTAAAGGATAACATCCAACATGAGGTTCGCCTTTGGGAACCTGATTCATTGGAGAAGGTATTCAGGTTGGCAAGAAAAATGGAATGTAAAATTATGGCGACAAGGAAGCCTACCACTTACATATATAAATATGGAAGTGTTGCTACTCCTAGAATTCCACAACCTACAAGGTTGACACCACAACAATTGGAAGAAAATGTAGCCAAAGGGATTTGCTACAGTTGTGATAGAAAATATACTAAAGGTCGTAAGTGTGCTGAAAATAAATTATTTTACATAGATTGTGAAGAGGAGGAAGAAAATGAACTAGAAACTTCAAAAGAAGAGGATATACACCAGGAACTAACCCTAGAGAAAGAATAAATGAGTCCGACCATATCTTGTAATGCATTGGAAAGAATTACCACTTCCCAAACTCTCAAAATAAAAGGACATATCAAGAAGAAAAAGGTAATAGAGGTTATTGATTCGGATACCACCCACAAATTTATTCATTGTAAGGTAGCCAAGGAATTGAATTGCTTCCTATACCCAGCACCAGAGTGTCAAGTGATGGTTGCAAATGGAGACTATAAATTGATCTGGAAAATGCCATAATATCAAGCTAACCATGGGGGAATATGTATTGAATAGTCCAATGCTTTCCATTCCAATGGGAGGTGCTGATGTTGTAATAGGAGTACAATGGTTACAATCTTTAGGGACGATAAATTTTAATTTTCAAGAACTTTTCTTGATTTTTTTTTTTCAGAAGGAAAGGAAGTTGAATTACGGGGTATCGTAGGGAAGCCGGGAAATATAATAAGCTATAATGTCATGACAAAGCTTCTGAATAAATAATAATGAGGCGTAATTTCACAATTATGCTCACTAGAAGTTCCAACATCAAAATCATCTATTTCTCCATACCTCCAAAAAGTCTTGGACAATCATTCCAAGGTGTTTGAAACTCCAAAAGGACTCCCACCTATTCGTGATCATGATCATGCTATTCATTTGATTCCAAGAAGTTTTCCTCCAAACATCAGGCCTCACAGATATCCTTATGTCCAAAACAGTGAAATTGAACGTATGATTGTAAAAATGTTAGAGGCTGGTATAATTCAACCTAGTCAAAGTTCTTTCTCTGCTCCAATAGTATTGATGAACAAGAAGGATGGATCATGGCACATGTTTCCAGACTATAGGGATTTCAATAAGCTCACTATTAAAGATAAATTTCCCATTCCCGTGATTGATGAATTACATGGAGAAATTTATTTTACCAACTTGGATCTTCGTTCAGGATATCATCAAATTAGAATGAAGACTGAAGATATTCTAAAAATAATGTTTCGAACTCATGAGGGTCATTATGATTTTTTGGTCATGCCTTTTGGCCTTACCAATGCAACTTCTACATTTCAGGGGATGATGAGTTCTATTTTCAAACCCTTAGAAAATTTGTGTTAGTATTTTTTAATGATATACTAATCTACAACAGATCTTGGAAGGATCATGTTCAACATGTTGACAGGGTGCTCAAACTATTGGAGGAGAAACAATTATATGAAAAAACCTCCAAATGTTTATTTGGAGTACAAGACATGGAATATCTGGGTCATAATTTATCTCATGAGGGTTTTAAGGTAGACCCTAACAAAATTAAAGCCATTAAGGAATGGAAAGTCCCCACAACCATAAAGCAGTTGCGAGGATTTCTCGGGTTAACATGGTATTATCGCAAGTTTGTTAAGAATTATGGGAGAATAGTAGCACCTCTAATAACATTATTGAAGAAAGCTGCTTTTTCATGGAATCCTGAAGCAACTAAGGCCTTTGAACATCTTAAAGAGGCAATGTGCCTAGCACCGGTCTTACCTACACCAGACTTCAAAAAAACATTTATTGTGGAATGTGATGCCTCAGGAAATGGAATTGTTGTTGTTTTAATGCAAGAAGGAAGATCCATTGCTTTTGAAATTCATCCAATCAAAGAAAAGTATTTACATAAAGCTATTTATGAGAAGAAAATGTTGGCAATACTACATGCAATAAATAAATGGAGACCTTACCTAATGGGAAGACACTTCAAGGTAAAAATTGATCATGATAGTCTTAAATACTTTTTGGAACAAAGATTATCTTCAAAAGAGTAGCAAAAGGGTCACAAAGATGTTGGGTTATGACTTTGAAATCATCTACAAAAAAAGGAAGCTAAATGTTGTTGCAGATGCACTCTCAAGAAAGGATGAAGAGGTGGAAGCATTGTTTTGTGTCATTTATATTATCCAACCAAATTGGATAACCGAAGTAAGGGATGAATGGAAGAATGACGAAGAAGTGTGGACACTCATTCAAAAGTTGCAGTAAGATACTAGTACATATGATACATTTAGTTGGAAAAATGATTCCTTATGGTACAAATATCGCTTACATCTTTGTAAGAATTCATAACTAAAACAAAAGATTTTTTTGGAATTGCACACCTCTTCCTTAGGAGGACACTCAGGATTTTTAAAATGTTACCACAGGGTGAAGAAATAATTTTTTGGGATGGACTTAAATCTGAAATTCAAAATTTTGTGGTGGAATGTTTGGTTTGCTAGAAAAATAAAGTTGATACAATCAAGACCCAGGGATAAACTCAGAAACCTTTCAAAGATTTAACTATCGCCAATTCTTGTTTCTTAATGATATTATATTTCAAAGCCCCATCTCTTATTTTTCTACTAAATAAGGAAATTGGCTGCTCTATTTTTTGATATTACTTCTTCATGAGGACAACAGCTAATGTATGTTCAAAGGAAAAGGAAAAGATGATGAAATCAAGTGTATAATCTGGGCTGATAAGGATAGGAGCATGAGACAATGCAAACTTCACTTGATTAAATGATTTTCTTGCCTTGTCAGACCATTTCACCTCGCTGCTTTTCTTTAACATATTAGTGATTTCCCTTTAGTGTTTAACAAGGTTAGGAATAAACCTTTTCAAGAAATTGATTTTACCATTAATGATTGAATTTAATTTTTACTCCTAGGATAATCCAGATTTTGAATTGCCTCAATCCTTGAAGGATATACTCAGATTCCATCTTTGGATATGATATGACCGAGCAATTTCCCCTCCATTGTGCTGTATCTCAAGAAACAATCCCTTGGATGTGGTAAGGAATCAATGCTTAAGACATTTTGTAAATTTATGTCACAATTATAATATCAAATGGCCTTTGTTTAACACCTTTTGAATATAATTATTTAATATACTCAATAATCTGATATAATGAAAGCCTTCACAATGCCATAAATTGCTGATACCCAAATGAAATGAAAAGAAGAATTGTAAGGGAAACTTGAAGTGATATGTTGAGAAACAAAATCTATCACTTTTAAGTTTCATAGGAATTCATGGAGAGAGAGGAAACTTGAAATAATATGCTGCAAACACAGAATCTATTACTTTAAAGTTTCATCAGGATTTTGTGAAGAAAGAAGAGATGAGGCGAAGGAGCACAAATTAAGGTTGTTTAACTATTATTCACAGATGTAATTAAGATACCGAATGCTACATTACTTCACTCCATTCAAAGATGAATAAACACAGAGTGAAACTGGAAAGACATATCAACATCAACAACTACAGGAAACTTGATCTTCTATCATTTATTTCTCAGAAGATTTAGTACCAAATTAACAATCCTCCAGAGGTCCAAAACTCAGAACCCATTTTATTTATTTCTATCTACTTAAATACATCACAGTGGTTTGTAACTCTTGAACTTATTGAAACTATTTGACTACCTAAACTCTTAAGATTACTTATGTAATCATACTTGAGAAAAAAAATTAAAACTGGAAATATTGTTCGTTTTGCTGAATCTGATGTTGTTGATGCGTCCTCCTGAAGTGTTGAGGTGTCCTTTCTGGTTATGATGTAGTGGCTGCATAGATATGTAATGACGCCTCAGTGCTTGACTTGAACCATCTGTCATGCTACCAATAGGGCCGCTATACACTCTTCTGTGTAACTCTCCCTATGCCCCTGTGCTTAAAACGCTGTTAATCATATCACCTGCTACCCGACTCTGCCTCTTCTCCTTTGATCTATGTCGGGTCACTTACCTGAGTTTTTCTGTCGCGTTCTGCCTATTTCTTCATAAAATGGCACATAACCACATAAGCCAGGACTTGAAATCCTTTAGATTTCATCTTGGAACGAAATTGCGTCCATGCTAGCATTGCACTTCACATTTCACTGTCTTTAACTTTTCCTTAATGTTTATCTTTTAAAACTTGCGATGTACGCTATGCGATCAAGTCCCACTTGGCATCACACGTCGCACTTCAATGAATTTATTACTTACCTCCCGCGATGATCCTTTAAAACTTGAAATTCGCAATTTGAGATCAAGCCCCACCGCATCACACATCACACTTTGGCGATTATAGCACTTACCCTTTGCCATTAAATTTTAAAACTTGCGCTGTGCGGTATGCGAGCCAGGGCCATGTCATCTGCCATGTCACTGCCACGTCATTTTCCACATCATCTTGCCACGTCTCACTTTGTAATTCACTGAATTTAACTTTTCCTTAACACTTATCTTTTAAAACCTGCGATGTGCGCTATGAGATCAGGTCCCACCTGGCATCGCATGTCGCAATTCGTCGACTTCATCACTTACCTTCCATGCCTATCATTTGAAACTTACAATTTTCAGTTTGCGATTTAATCTCCATCATCTATCTCTCTGCTCCAGTTTTTTGCTTTAATCCCAACCATCCGTTTTTCCCTTTGTGCCTCCTCCAAAAATCTTAAGTGTTTAAGGGAAATGCGCCCTTTCTCTGCCTTTGGGAAATTAGTTTGTTTGCTCCACAGTATAACCCTCCTAAGGTTATCCGGTGTTCTGCCACGCTGGTACCTCCTTAGCTTACAAATGAGCCTGACTCGACCCTGTTCGGCATGCAATGTTCTGAACGTGCCCATCGGTACGACTCTTGAACTATTCTGCACGTGAATGAGCTCGATTTGAACCACTTTCACATCTCATCACGTAATGTTAATGTACCAATATATAGATCAAAATTCTTCTATGATAAAAAAATTTACATTTTCTATCATATATGCTTTTTTGGTGTTTTGAAAAATATTTCAAAGGTAAATGCAAATGAGCCACAACATCTGGCTCCCCATGGGGATAGTGTTTTTTTCCACGGAAGCGCTAAGAACCACAGATTGGTGCCTTATCCATTGGGAATGGAGTCAAATATTTCTTGGAGAAATATGAAAAATGAGCAATCTGGTATTTACAATGGTGGAATGCTGACTTTTAATGCTAGAAATAATGTTTCAGATACTGCCCATTCACAAGAAGCTGTACTGTCTCTCCATAAAGATCTTCTAAAATAAATGTGTTATTTGACCTTGCCTTAGAGATCCTGTATGGACCATACCAAAGAGGGTCAAATTTACCATTCTTCCCCTTTTATTCTCGGCTGGTGTCCCATATTAGTACCAAATCAGAGAACTTCTTTTTCTTTTCTATCAAGTATAGACTTCATATTTTCCTAATAAGTAATCAAGTTATCCCTGACTTTGTTTCTGTTTTCACTTGATTCAATTATTTTGTTCAATATTATTACCATAGCATTCGGTTCTTCCTGAGCTTCTTGAAGGAAATAATTCTCTGGTTTGGCCGGCTGAGTAGGAAATAGTGCTTGAGTTCCATAAACCAGTTTATATGGAGACTTCCTGGTAGATCTCTTGGTAGTGACACAAACTGGTCAGAGGGAAAACTTCAACTTCATATCCCAATCCTTCTGATTCTCGGTGATTGTTTTCTTAAATATTCTGACCAATGTCTTATTTTAAGACTCTGCCAATCCATTCCCTTAGGGATGATATGTTGTGGAATGTGATAGGATTACATTATATGTTTGACATAAATTAATGAAACGAGCAGAGTTGAATACCCGAGCATTATTAGTCACAATTTTGACCGGACATTCGAATTTTCTGAAAATGTTTTCCTCCCAAAACTTCATCACCACTTGGTCATTTTCCTTCTTAGTGGGTATTTCTTCAACCCATTTTGTAAAATAATAAGTGGAAGTTAGAATCCACGTGAACTGTCCGCTTGATGGCACATTGATATCTCCAATAAAATCCAATCCCCATTTCCTGAAAGGTTCTTCAATAAATATTGGGATGAGAGGTAATGGAGCAATTTTTTTCTTTTTAGCAAACAACTAACACTTTTGACAAATTTTGACTAGTCTATAAACATCTGCAAATAGGGTTGGCCAATAGAAGCCTGACTTAAGAATTTTATGAGCAGTGGCCTTCCAGCTATATTTTCCTCCAAACAGACTTTCATGATATTGTTTAGTGACTTTAATAGATTCTCCTTCAGTCAAACATAACAACAAAATACCAGCAGGGTCTTTCTAGTATAGCTTTGCTTCTACGATAACATATGGCTGAGACTTGAGCTTGAGAGCTCTATATTTTGTTCTATTCAGTGGAGTTAGATAGGAAAAGAAACACAGGTAATGCACAATATATTTATACCAATCAGAGCACAAAAATTTGTATTGAATACCTGTTTTTAACTTGCTTTGACCCTCTTCATTTACAACTCCATCCACTGGTACCAATAGATTAATTACAAAGGCTTGATAATTTTTCTCTGTCAACAACTTCGCAAACCCTTGTCCCCTTGAACAACATGGTGGGTTTGATGTCAAAATCATACTCTTGGATTTTTTCTATCCACTTCCCCCTTTTTCCTTCAACATCACTTTGGACCAGCACATCTTTCACAACAGAATTAGGAACATAAGCATTTTTTTGGGACTGCAACACATAAGTCCTAAAGGCTTTCAGTGCTTTGACCAAAGCATATAATTTTTTCTCCAGAATATTGTATTTGAGCTCAACATCTCTAAGAAATTTGCTGAAAAATGCAACTGGATGCTCCTTATTGTCTTCATTTTTCTGCAACAACACATCACCAATAGTAGTGGGGGATGCAAATGAGAATACCTGAAAGGATTTTTGATAGTATGGGCTAATCAAAACTGGGGCTTCCTGCAGTGCTTCCTTTATTCTAAAAAATGCATCTCTTGCTTCCTTATCCCATTTCACTTCTGCATTTTCTTCAACATATTTGTTATACTTCTCACGATCTCAACATAATTGGGCAAAAATCTCCTGAGAAAGTTTATTTTTCCTAGGAATATTTGGATACCTTCTTGCTTCTGGGTAAAGGAATAGTTTGAATGGCCTCCACCCTTGCCGAGTCAATCTTTACTCCTTTTTTAGAAACTATGTGACCCAATAATTTACCTTCTTCTAAGGCAAATAAATATTTCTTGGGATTTAATGACATACCAAACTTTCTGCACTTTTGAAAAGTTTTTTTAAAATGCTCTAAGTGTTCATCATCTGACCTTGAGAAAATAGTTACATCATCCAGATATATAACTACAAACCTGTCACCAATGAAGGATATGTCCATGGTCATCTGAAACATTGCACCTGCGCTCATAAGGCCAAATGGAAACCTTGTGTACATGAAGATGTAGAAATTTATATAACTGATATGTTATACATCTGAGATTCTCCTGATCACACAATATTTGAATTCATGCATAGTACAAAATCTCTTCTACCATTGATCATTAATTGCGGAAATAAAAACAATCGCATGCGCACATTAAAACCATAAATAATCACACATATGAACACAATATTTTATGGGAAAGCTTAAAGCTGAAAACCCCCAAATATCTATATATTATATGTCATAGAGATCATGTAACAATAGTTATACAAATCTCCTCACAAGCTCTCAGTACAATCTCCAATTGCTACACACTAAGCAGGTTTGATCTAGCAAAACACATGCTCCAATCTCTGCCACATGCTAGCCTGCCTCTACTGCGCATTGCTGAAGAATGGCTCTGAATGAACTCGAATTGGTCCAGCCTTGCTCACACAATCCTCATTGGAATCTCCATCAAAAGGTGTGTGTTCCATGCATCACTATAGTCACAACTAATAGTCTATCTTGCCCTTTCACCTATCTCTCCACTGGTCTCCACTGAAACTGCCATGCACTGTAGTTAACCGATGTATTCTTTAGTTGATTAATGAGTTATTATTTATGAATTAATTAACTAATTAATTCACTCCACTCTCACTAGTGTATCAATCAGTTAGACTAGATACAACTAGCTCAACTAAATCTAACTCAGTTAAACTGAACACAACTCCACCAACTACTTCAATAACTCCACCAAACTCTGTCACATGAGTTATAACTAAAGTATCCATGCAATAGCTCCACTTAACCCTTAGGAATAGCGTAATTCCTTCTGTCAGCTCTTGTGCCACATTTGTGCACTTAACTGAAGTGCTTCAAGAGAATAAGATAATGTTTATAGTCCAAATATTATTAAGAGCTAATAATATTCGACATATATATTTTTAGAATGGAAATCTAAAAATAGATTCCGCCAAATATGTCTAAAAATAGAAGTCCATCTATTTTTCCAACTTGACCAACCATCCATAAATAGCATCTTGCAACTCATGGAATATGATCGACATGTCTAAAAATAAACTTGTGCCAAAAATAGCCTGCGGGCCCACTTAGTGAAGGCGACTTCTTTCCACTAAGCTCATCATCTTGTTGCAATCTCAACAGAGGGTTCCCTAGGCTGTAGTGAAAGTAGTCTTATTTTGATCTTCTTTTTCTACTGCTACCTGATTAAACCCAAAAAATTCGTCAACCATAAAAAACCTGTGAGCTCCTGTCACCTTCTGTAAGACATAATCCATTTTTGACAAACGATAATTATCTTTTAGAGATTATCAGTTCAAGTTCCTAAAGTCTACACACAATCTTATCTCTCAATTCTTCTTTCTTACAGGGGCCAGATTAGAAACCTAGTCTAAATATCTGAGGGACTATAATTTTCGCATGTAACCATTTATTCACTTCTTTTTCGATTGGAGCTAACAACAATGGATTGATATGTTTGAGCTTTTGTCTGTGTGGTTTGAGTCCTTCCTTAAATGGAATCTTATGCTGAATAATGATTTTGTGATATGTTTTCAAGTCTTCATACGACCAGGTAAACACATCCATATAATTCTTAAAAATATCAATGTATCTTTCTTTGTAGTTTTTGGGAATACCTTTGAACAATTTCACTATTTTGGGTTCCTGCTGAGTTCCCAAATTATAATATTCCATCTCTTCTTCTTTATGTTTTTTCTTTGAATCAACAACAACATCATTAGCATCAAATAATATGCCAAGGGGAACCAACCCTTTGGGGAGCACATTATCTTTCAATTGAATAATATTATGTTCACCTATTGACTGCTTAAGGTTTCTTATTTCTGCTTTATGATTTGTTTGTTCTTCCTCTTGGGCTATCTCAGCATCTTCAAAGTTTCCAATCATGGTTAAGAACTGACTTATCTATTCATCATCGTCAAAGACCTACCAATGTTTCACATTATCAGGGATACAATGTCTACGCCTAATTTCAATCTCATACCTTAACCTTGATTTATTGGAGGTTTGAAGGTGTTGGATGCAACTGCTAAAGAATTGGCCAATCTATTCTCCTCCCCCAGAATATACTGAAGATTGAATGCTTCAAAATAGTTTTCTACCAGATCCCACTCTTCATTCCTATATGATCTCAATCTCGGATGCTTGGTTTGATAATGATTTTTAATTTTCCTTATTATCAATTTAGAGTCACCAAAAATTGAAATACATTGAACTCCCATCTGTTTAGCAACTTGAAGGCTTGAGATTAATGCATCATACTCAACCACATTGTTTGTTGAATCAAATTCTAGTTTAAAAGAGAAAGGCACGAGGTTGCCTTCTGGTGATATCAGTAAGAATCCAACACCTACGCCCTCCTTGGAGTAGGCACCATCAAAGTAGCACTTCCAAATATTCATTGAGTGCAGCTCATTATTTACAACTACTGAAGGGATCTGCTTCCCCATGTCTTCAGAAAATTCTGCATCTTCATGCAGCATGAAAAAGAAAGGTCTTTTGTTTCTTAACTATAAATGGGGGAATTTCCTACATCTTTCTTGGAGGTATTCTTCACAAACCTTGTTTCCCTGTAAAACCTCCTTTCTTCCCCATTAAAAAATGGAATGATAGCATAAGTGAAATCTAATTTTAGTACACCTCCCAACTTTGCACCACAAGATCTTGACAGGAGCATTCCAAACCTGGCTGAGATGTTAGCAACCACTACATCCATGAATATACTCTTTGTTTGGATTTGTGCCAAAAAAACTGCTACATATTTAATTAACCCAACAAATTTCACCCTTTTGGAATCAAATGATTACAGATCCCTATAAGGTTTAGCAATCTACAAGTTAAGTTCCTTCATAAAATAAAATGGCATGAGATTATGGGACGCTCCTGAGTCCGAAATACAAAGGGATCTATTTCTTTTACATGATGACCAAAGGTGACCACTGACTTTTCTTCTTGTAAGTTCACTGTGTCACTTATGTCTTCCACCTGTGTGAGATTAATAAATTCTGAAATTTATTTCTTATAAGCTGGTATTTTGGCTAATTCTAGAAGAGGCACCTGAATTTTTACCTTCTCCAACTCTTTTGTCAAATTGAAAGCATGAGTTTTCTTAACGTTCTTTTCAGGTTCTTCTTCACTCTTTCTAGAATTTCCTACTTGTTCGGGTACTGGAACAACTCTCTCCAAGATATTAGTGTCAAATGATTTTTTCTAGGAAGATTCATCCTGCTACACATTTGTTCTATTAAGTTAATTTACAGGTTGTTTCTTATTACTCACATGTTTCGTAGGGTCCTTTCGTAGTGGAGTCGCCATTGGAGGAGGAATGGAACCTTGTTGTTAACCTTCATTATCCTGTACCCTAGATCTCTTTCTAGACCTCAAATCATACTTTTTATGTAACTGAGCTTGCATGAAATTTGTGAATTTCCTACAGTATTCATCCATTTCATCTTGATCAAAAGAAACTTCAGCTTCAGCATATTCTCCCTCGCAATATTTCTCTTTATCCTATTCTATTGCATACATAGAAGATACATGATCCTCAACCTCCCTTTGGTCATCTTCTGATGGCTCTCCAGGTGTTGCTTCTATATACAATGGAGCTTGAACCTGGTCTTGATCTCTTATTTCCCTCTGCAAGATTTGCAGGGGATGTCTTCTGAATTGAGGGTTAAACCCCCCTTAGTTTTGTTGTACTTGTCTTTGGGAGTTTTTATTTTCCAATTCCATATTAGCTAGCTTATTTGTCAAATTTTTTATCACCTTTTTCATATCTTCAATTCTTAGATCTTGTGATGATTCTTCTTTTGCCTTCCCCTTCTCTTGGACTGGCTGTTTCCCTTTCTCCTTTCCAGCTGCAGTCATATTAGCTTCAATCTCTAAAGCATCTATCTGTATCTTCTCAAGAGTAGGGGTTCTTCTCTCTCTAAATTTAAAGCTAAAATCAACTTCAAAATCCCCAACAAAAACTACCTTTTCTCCTACAGGGGGGTTCATATCTATAGGTAAACTATTGTACAATTTGTCAAATATTTTTACAAACTTAGAAATGTTTTCATTAGGCTTTCTTTTAATTGAATTAAACTATGTCAATGAGTAACCATGATCTCTCTTCTCTCCCCATCTCTGAGTGAATTGAGCATCTAACTCTTCCCAGTCATTTATGGAATCATTTGGTAAACCTTTGAACCATTTCCTAGCCTCTCCACTTAGAGTCTGCACAAATAGTCTCATCACAACATCAAGATGTTCTACATTTAAATTCTCAAAAAAAGTGTAGAAAAAGGGTAAATTTTGTTCTGCAGTTACTTCATCTTCTCAAGTGAAACAAGGAATTAATTTGAGGTATTCTTGAGGCATGGAATTCATTGGTTGCGGAAGATTTAGTGGTGCATATATATCCATTAAGAAAGCCGGTGTTTCCATATTAACAACTTGGTTAACTACTCCTTGGGTGGTTGAGGTTGATGAATCTGTTGTGAAAGTGAATGAAGGTGGAGGAAAAACTGATATGGGGGTAGGTTGATGGACAATAGCAGAGGGACCAACAACTATATTTGGTTGAGCTTGAGTGGAGGTAAAAGAAACAGACTCAAAAGAATGTTCTTCTAACTGAGGTTATTGAGAATAAATGTGTGTCAAAGGGGTATCTTGTTCCAAGAAAGGGAGCTCCTTGGAAATATCTTCAAACAAAGGGTTATGAGAATTGCTGCCAGGAGCAGGCAATACATGATCAGGTATTGAAGGAATTTCAGGTTTTTGAGCCTTTTTAGAAAGTAATCTTTCTGGATCTATGTTATAGGTCAATTTGGGCATCATTCCCAATGACCTGGTTAACTGGGTATCATTTCCAGGACCAATGAATAAGGGTCTATCATTCCATATAATTTCAAGTTGCTACATGCCCTAAGGCAAGAACATGACAAATCAAGCATGACTTTCATCAAAATTTTTTTTCCAAGGTTTGATGTTTATTATATAGCATGTGGGAGCTCACCAACGCTGCCTCTAAGGGGACTAAATGCATTGCATATGCAGGCAGACCCATGTAAGGTTTCTCTGCAAAGCACTTCCAGACATCTATGGGTGCGTTGGTCACATTGGGAGCGAAATTCTCATTGTTCCGGAATCTCCACTTGGCCAGTGCCTTCTAGAAGAGTTCACATGTGTCAAGCTTTGAATCCAAGTGTCCATTTGACATCTACATGGCTGGGAACATGTCTTGCCTATTATTGGAAAGTCATTCATTGTAAAACTACCTTTAGTTCATCTATAAATTGAACACAGATCTGAGTGTTTGAGAAGGAAGAATCTGAGTAGAGAAATGCTGTAGTATTTTCAATTGAGAGTTAGATTTATGTAACAACCTCTGGAGAGATTTATATTGTGATGGGGCTGAGGATCGTTGCTGGAAGGGTCACTTCAAATCGGTCATTTGGTTGTAACCTCTCCTTCTATCATCAATAAATAATACAACTTACTTTTCCCTATATGCATCTGTATTGACTCTGATTTTCCATATTGCAAGATATTAGTTGATGTATATTATTTATGCTTTACTAATTTAGCTAAATAAATTGAACAAACATCTGTATTATTTCTATCTTCTGTTGTTTTAGTGTTCTTTCATGCAGGAAGCATTCTGCCTACAAACCAATTGAATTTAAAGCTACAACGGAAGCGACAGAAGGAGCCATTTAGAAGCGCTTGGATTAAAAGTAAGCCTCTAATCCTTTCTGTGTGTCTGTTCTGAGTTAGGAAGGGTAGTTGTATAGCATTTATTCTGTTGTTCTAGATTATCATCTGTCCAGGGAAGCGTGTTTTATCCGTAATTCGCAATTCTGGCCCAACAATCTGGCAAAGTAGGGACTATCTGCTATGAGGTATCTGACCTCGTGTGAGGCATTTTGAAAGCCTGAATTTTGAAAATAAAAAACACAACTGAATATTTCCTCCTCACTGAACAACCAGAGGAAATAATGTGAAAAGCCCAGGGAAAATAAACTTCATTTCTTCGTCCCCGACAACGATGCCAGAAAATGTTGTATCTCAAGAAACAATCCCTTGGCTGTGGTAAGGAATCAGTGCTTAAGACATTTTTTAAATGTATGTCACAATTATAATATAAAATGGCCTCTAGTTAACACCTTTGGAATCTAATTCTTTAATACACTCAATAATATGATATAATGAAAGCCTTTGAAATGCCATAAACTGCTGATATCCGAATGAAATGAAAAGAAGAACTATAAATAAAACTTGAAGTGATATGCTGAGAAACATAATCTATCACTTTTAAGTTTTAGAGGAAATTCATGGAGAGAGAGGAAACTTGAAATAATATGATGCAAACAAAAAATCTATTACTTTAAAGTTTCATTGGGATTTTGTGAAGAAAGAAGAGATGAGGTGGAGCGCAAATTAATGTTGTTTAACTCTTACTCATAGATGTAATTAAGAGACCAACTGCTACATTGCTTCACTTCATTCAAAGAGGAATAAGCACAGAGAAAAATTGGAAAGACATATCAACATCAACAGCTGCAGGAAACTTGATCTTCTTTCATTTATTTATCAGAAAATTCAGTTCCAAATTAAAATCCTCCAGAGGTCCAAAACTGAGAACCCCTTTTATTTATTTCTATATACTTAAATACATCAAAATGGTTCATAACTCCTGAAATTCTTGAAACTACTTGACTACCTAAATTGTTAAGATTACTTATGCAATCATACTCGAGAAAACAAATTAAAACTAGAAATATTGTTCGTTTTACTGAATCTGATGTTGTTGATGTGTCCTCCCAAAGTGCCGAGGTGTCCTTTCTGGTTATGATGCAGTGGTTGCACAACTTTGTAATGACGCCTCAGTGCCTGACTTGACCCATCTGTCATGCTCCCAATAGGGCCACTACACGATCTTCTGCCCAAATCTGCCTATGCTCCTGTGCTTCAAACATTGTCAATCATATAACCTGCTACCCAACTCTGCGTCTTCTCCTTTTATCTGCGTCAGGTCGCTTACCTGAGTTTTTCTGCCACGTTCTGCTTATTTATTAATAAAATGGCGCATAACCGCATAATCTTGGACTTGAAATCCTTTATATTTCATCTTGGAACCACATCGCATTTGTGCCAACATCGCACTTTGCATTTTTCCATCTTTATCTTTTCCTTAGCTTTTATATTTAAAACTTGTGATGTGTGCTATGTGATCGGGTCCCACCTGGCATCACACGTCACACTTCGATGACTTTATCACTTAACTCCCATGGTGATCCTTTAAAACTTGCGATTCACGATTTGTAACCAGGCCCCACCGCATTGCACATCGCACTTCGAAGATTATAACACTTACTCTTCACCCTTGACTTTTAAAACTTGCGTTGTGCGGTATGCGGGCTAGGGCCATGTCATCTACCACGTCATCTTTCCATGTCGCACTTTGCATTTCGCTAACTTTAACTTTTCCTTAACACTTATCTTTTAAAACCTGCGATGTGCACTATGCGATCAAGTCCCACCTGGCATCGCTCGTCGCACTTCGGCGAATTTATCACTTACCTCCCGCGTCTATCCTTTGAAACTTGTGATTTAATCTTCGTCATCTATCTCTCCACTCTAATTCTATGCTTTGATCTCAACCATCTGTTTTTCCCTTTCCGCCTCCTCCAAAACTCTTAAGTGTTTAAGGGAAATGCGCCCTTTCTCTGCCTTTGGGAAATGCGCCCTTTCTCTGCCTTTGGGAAATGCGCCCTTTCTCTGCCTTTGGGAAATGCGCCCTTTCACTATCAATTTTGGATTCATCCTTCTAAGCTTCTGATGGAAAGGCTTATTATAAGGTTTTATGGGAATGGTATGCTGAATTATGCTATTGTCATACACCTTTAAATCACTATATTCCCATGCAAAAACATTGGAAAATTCAGTCATGAGTGCTGCATATTTACCGTTCATTTATGGACTCAAAGACTTTGATATCTTAGCTATTTTTGGCTTCTCATGAGTGACAAGATTAAGATCTTCTACTCCTACCTCAGTTGGAAACATTGTTGGTTTTTGTGCAACATCATCTTGATAAAAAAGCTCCTCCAAGGGTATTAGACCTCTTGGAGTTGAGTTATATTTTAGCTGTAGTACCTTCAATTCTGCTGCATGCACTTCTTCATCTTCATAAAATTGACAATCAATTTGTGAACTAACAAACTCTTCCTCCATGTGCAAGAAATTGTCAATTTGTTTGTCATTTTAGAAGACTTGCCAATACTGAACATTGTCTGGAACAATAGGGTGATGTTTGACATTGATCTCATACTTCTTGTTAGGATAAACTTGAATCTTGAACATACTAGCTAAAGTGTCAAGGGCATCAACAATGATATTACTGTTCCTTGGAATCAATGATAGAGTATATTCAGTGAAAGTCTAAAGAATGTCTAATATCACATTACGGTATGCTCACATTCTAGGATGCTTGGCCTGGTATTCCCCTTTGAATTGTTGTATTACTAACTCAAAGTATCCATATACATAAACCTTCTTAGCACCTATTTTCTTAAGAATTTTAAGACCAACTATCAAAGATTCATATTCTGCCTCACTGTTAGAACAATCGAATGCCAATTTATAAGAACACATTCGGACATTAGGAGGAAGATGAGATGACTGATTCATGGGATCACTAGTCCAAATTCCAATTCCAACTCCTTCCTTACCTAAGGCTCTATCAAAGTCCATAGTCCATAGGCCATTTCCTTCATTGGGAAGCCCGATTTTGGATGACTAATTTTGATTATCTATTTGAGAATGATCTGCTGTCCCAATAGGCTTTGTCTTCTTTACTGTTTTAGATATTTTTTTTATTGATATGCCTAGATGGAAGCTGCTTGGTTCCAATTTTCACTTTTATGCACTTGAAATTTCTTGAACACAATCTGAAATCTCAGAAAATTCTTCTCTTTCTTCCATCAAATCCTTTAACAATGCTTAAAAACCATCATTGTACAAAACAAATGACTCGAAATTTGTATGAACAACATGAATTGGGTGATTATGTAGTTTTTATTTTCTACTAATCATGTACTTCATCTTGTTTTACCTGTAAAATCTAACTGCAAAGCGCCATTAAGTTTGGCTCCCCATGATCAGGAGAGAATAATTCCATATCTGGGAGTAATGTCAGCTACAACAATGTCCATTAGAACATTCTTAGCTGCAATTTGATATAAGAACACCACTAAATCTTTGATGATACCAAGACACTTAAACCTTCTTGAGTCAAAAGAATAAAGGTCATGGTATGGCCTGATAATATCCAATCCTAGTTTATCCATGATGGCTTTAGGAATGAGATTATGTGAGGCCCTAGAGGCTAGCATAACATTATGGAGAATGAAGTTGTGAATTATGAGACTGAGGTAAAAAGGTGTAACTTCACTATCTTCTAAGTTACCATCTACAATAGGGCCAAACAAAAACTCGGGGTGGTCATCAATAACATTCACCATATCAGAAATTTGGTCAACTTTGAGCATTTTGGCTACTTGAAACTTGTATTGGTCATTATTGATTAATTCAGCCAATGGAATTGAGACTTTAAGCTTTGAAATTTCATTCTCAAGACTGTATAAAGAAGAATGTTTTTCTACCTCTTTAGATGGTAAGTCCTTCTTTTCGGGCCGTTCTTTGATTGGGATCTCCTGTTTTTGTCCTCCATCTTGAATTTCTTTGTCTTTTTTTGGGCTACTAGTGGAAGCTTCATTATTCTTTCCCTGATTTGTAACAAAAATTATTTTTCATTTATTTTGATTTGAAGTTATTGGCACATTCCTATTTCTCAGACCATATTGCCTTTGCACTTGGCTAAGGGAATTTTGGTAACCTCTTTGATACTCATCTGTTTGTACTTCCAGCATATCCTCTTTAGAAAGAACATATTGCTGACCATAAGGTACATAATGTTCTTCAAAAAATTCATCCTCCTCAGTCAAGAAAATAGTTTGTTGGTTTTCCTAAAAAAGATGATTTTCTTCTGAGATTTATTCTTCTTCATCAGGGCCTTCTATATAATTTTTCTGAAAAGGAGCACAAACCTGCTACTGATCATGTTTATATTGACCCCTTTGCTCTCTTTTTTTAATCTTGTATTGAGGTTGTTGTTGTTGAACTCTGAAATCGAGATTTCTGATTTGTAGTTCTGCTTGTCTATCTATGATGGTCATCTTGTCCATCATATTCTCCATTGTCTTAATCAAAGTATCAAGTTTAACCTCAGATGAAGTAGATGGCTCCTCCTTTATAGTAACCCTCTTTTCTGATTTCATTTTTGACTTTTTGATAAGTAGATTTGCCTCAACACTTACTGCATTCCTTTGAATGTCTTCATGGGTAGTAGGATTTCTCTCCCTCAACTGGAAGTCCATATCTGGATCAAAATCATCTAGATAATGAAGAAGCATTAGGCCAGGAGGAGGCTTAATGTTTTCCGAGATATAATCATATATCCTATTAAATCTAGCTATGAAATCTTGCACAGATTCATTAGTATTTCTTTTTAAAGCATTATACTTGGCCAAAATTTGGAGATGGTTCCTTTTCTCTTCCCACTTTGCTAGGAATAAATATAATAACTGTTGTGGATTGGCTATAAAGGTGTCTGTTAAGAAATGGAACCATTTATTAACTTCCCTTGAAAAAATATGTGCTATTATGCGCATTTTGGCATCATCATTATCAATCTCTTCAAGATCAATGAAATCAATCACTTAAACTATATGTCGTTGAGCAGTGACCTTTGTTGTCCCATCCAAAAAAGGAAATATTTGACCATAATTCTGAGGAAAATTAGTAATTTGTGGTGGTAAAATGAAAGGAGAAAATATTTCCATGACTATTGTAGAAGGTTGTATGGAAATCACAACAGGAGGTGTTGAATGAGGAAATGGTTGCAGAGGAAGTGTTGAATTGATAGTGGAGGATGATGGTGTGGCTGTATGAGGAGGTGTGATAGTAGGTATAGCAGCAAACAAATTCTCTTGTTGGTATTAGATATAGGCCTTTTCAGAGGTTATTTGGAACTGATGAACCAAGCTGTAAAGTTTGTAAAAAATATGACCAGACCTTATTATCACCCTCAAAATATAAAGACTAAGAGAATGGAAAATATGTTTCAAATTTAATGGGATCAAAAACTACTACTGAGAGGAAATATTTTGACTTAGAATTGAATAAAGATGACTCAAATTTTAGGTCAAAAGATAAATCTTCAGGAGCAACCAACCTTACAGGAAAATAGGTAGATCTTACAAGTGGAGGTGTATCTTTTTTAACTTCTTGAGAATGTGACCTTTGTTTTCTCAATAGCCTCTCAGGGTCATTAACTATTGGTGAAGGATTAGGATCAAGATTGGACATCATATACCTTTTTGGAGCCAGTGTTCTTCTGATTCTGCACTTTGGCTCAAAATGACCAAATCAACCTTCTTTGAGTGCTGGCACCTGTCACCCACAAGTCTAGCCTTCAAAAAAATGTAAGGAATATCCCTAGGGAAGAATTGACACTCGTTCCCTGGCAATGACGCTAAAATTTTAGGGCTCCGTAGTTTCCCAAGGCTAAGAAAGGAAACCAAAGAGGTAACCACATACTAACTTTGAATTTGGTAGCTGGTCGTACCAAATCAGAGAGGGCTCTCTCTATTTCAAGCTCATAGTCGATGGAGATTACTTGAGAATAAGGATTTTAGGCTAGTTATAATCTTTGTAGGGTTTTTTTATTTAGTTTTGATTAGGGTTTTCTAGACAAAGAAGCACCAGGTTTGGAAACTAGGAAAGATATCCCAAAAAGATTAGTTACAGAGATAGTATGAGGCAAGGTATATGTGATTCAATGACACAATTGGTTTCTCATTGTAGCATGGTAAGGAGGAAAACATATAACTTAAGTGAGCATAATTAATTCACCTATTTCAGAAGATGAAACACTTGGAATCTATATGCTTATCTTAAAAGAAAGAGCATAAAAGAATGATTTTTGTTTCAAAACTTAAAAGATAAAGCATAGGAAGAAAGTAGATGGATGTTAGACATACTTAATCATCACATGCATAAGAAGCACTGGAGAAAAAAATGCCACTGACCACAACACATTAATCACATAAAAATAGCTGCAATTGCATGTAAATTTCTTCTGCAAATTGTCAAATCCACTAGTGCCAAAGAGTTAGAACTTCAGATATCCAACCCTCTCAATGAGTTAATTCTGAGTACATACAAAAAATAAACAATATTCCACCTCTAGGGGTCGAATCCTTATCTAAAAAAGCTAATTAATTCACCTAATGACTCAGCCTATTTCTAGGGTAGTTAGAAATAATTTTCCCCTTTTTTAGCTAACAAGTTGAGTTTTTCTCTCAAGTCATTAAACATAATATTATTTAACAAACATGACCATAAATAGCCTCATCAACAATAAAAAAACTCATGAGCAAGCTGTTACATCAAATATTTTTTCTTTTTACCTCCACGTGTCAAGAAAATTCTGCAAACCTAGAAACACAACAAAAAATTACAGAAGCTCAACATCTGGTAGCAGAAGCGCAATGAAATTTGGCAAGATGTTTTGATGACTTTGAGGGATCTTTGAAATTTTCTGAAGGCTAGTATAAGTAGCTTAGGATGTGTACTACACCTATGAATCTTCAATTCACCAAAATACATCTCTAAGACACCTCAAAAATGATTAGAACACAACTACTCTAGAAGCACAATGAGTGACTCAAAATAGTGGCAAAAGGGTGGAAAATAGGTGGTTTTTGACCTTTTTCTGAAGACAAATGAACTAAAAAGTATCCCAAAGTATATTTTTGAAATTTAATAACTAAAATACACCTCCACATGCTTTTAAATATTCATTTGGAGCCTCTGGGAAAAAGCGCAGTGAGCACACGTTGCGTTTCTGTATGCTAGTTTTTGCCTGTGTGACAAAAAACCAAAAAAAATTTAAATTTTTTCCAAAAATTCTCTCCTTTTCCATATTTATGTCATGTATTCAAGAAAATGAGGATACATTAGCCAAGAAATCAAGGTTATATTTGTTCTTGAACTTGCTTAGGGTCTTCTTGAGCTTTTTCTTCACGTTCTCATCCCTAATTTTGCAAATAGTGTTTCTAGTGTAGTAGTGCCTTTCCATGTGCCTCTGTATGGAAGTTTCTATGTTTACCTTATTTATTAGCTTATCTAAGTGTTAATTTACTACCCCAAGCCAGAATTCCATGTCTTTTTCAACTTCAGAAACTATGATGTCCTTGATGTCTTCATGGGCTTGAGGAGGAGATGGCTCTTTTTCATGTTTTTCTTTTCTCGCCTCTGCTCTAGTTTTAGGACTTCTTGGGTATACTTGAATGTCTTTGTATTCTAATTTATCATCATAAATTATGGCCTTACCCTTATCCTTTTCTATCACAACATCTTCCTTGTTGGATTATGGATGGTCCCCTTGTGGTTTTCTTTGCAACAATAGGTTTAGTTTCAGCTACCTATTTTCTTGTTGCAAGAAAGATACCATGAAATTTTCCTTGGCAAGATCATATTTGAGCTCCCTGATTACTGCCTCTTTCTCTTTGATGATGTATTTTGATGGCCTATCTTCATGTTATTCTTATTCTAGGGCTTCCATTTCAATTTCAGGAGGTAATGTGAGGAGTCATGAGGGGAGTCCAAGAGTCACAAAGGGGGCATGCCAAGAGTCACCCATAAATAAATCCTCATAACTCTTGTATACGGCTTTTGGGATCCAATCTTTTGACTAGGCTTAGGCTTATAAAAGGCTTGGGAGTTTTGTGTCAGCCTTGTATTTTCCATAGTGTAGAGGGAGTATACTTCTTTGGGAGGAGCAGGTTCTTTTTACTTCACATTCCACTATTGGGGCAAGTGGTTCGTCATGTTGTATGTATGCATGGAACTTTCACTTATAATAAAATCAAAGCCAACATGTCTTCATGCATATATTCTAAATTTAATAGGAATATTCTTGTTATGTTTGCGATGTATGTTGTTTAACTTATGTATATGCTTATGAACTATTTCATTTTCATTTGTACGAATCTAGTTGAATTTGTGCTCATGTTTTAACCCATCACCTTTAACTTGTGGACTATTCCACTTTTTAGTTTGTGTGATGTCTTCTCATCTCATGTGTTCCTTCCAAGCCACGTACTAATACAGGATTCCTTTTCCATTTGCTATTAGAACCGCTCATGCATCATATTGACTTACCACAAGGTCACACACTTGATTTAACAAAAGATATTTGGCACCACTCTATGTGTTTTTCAATCCAAGGCATATCATTAAACACCTCACTACTGGGACTCCTACTCCAAATAGTGTGAGGTCTAGTTGGGACTTCATATCGGGGAGATCCCATGAATGTTGGCGGGTCCAACACCGTCAACATTTTTGGCGCTAGAAGGAGGGCTAGATGAAAAGTTGAGCCTTTGAAGTCTGTTTTGAATTTTCATACTCTCGACATGTTTTTACAAAGATATAAAATTACAAGTTCCAGTGAATATCATTTATGGCTTGTCACATCTTAAATTTAATGGCGAGCATGAAACAACCTTGCTTGAGAATACTGATCGTTTCTTCAATTTTTCACAGAGCACAACATCTCTCTTGAGGATGTTGGTTGTAGGTTGTTCATTCTCACGTTCGAAGGGTGCATAAGGGAATGTTTTCACACATTGATCGATGAATCCATTCACTCTTTCGAATGCTTTGTCACATAAATGTCCCATGCTTTTGAAATATATGATCACAAAAACTTGTGCTAGAGAATTTCAGAATCGTGAAAATCACCTCATGAATCGCTATGCAATTTTCAAAACAATTTTGTACATCTTTATTGTGAATTTGTGAAAAATGAAGTTGATTGGGATATCTTGACTGAAGAATTTATACATCTTGTTCGCATTTCATTAACTACACAAGATTTATAATTTTTCATGTCACTCTTGTTAGTGTCAGTCTGTTCAGCCTGTCACTAATGATCAAATGTGCTCTTATAATGTCTTGGTAGGTTATGAAAATCAAATTTGTATCATCTAATTAGGTATTCAAATAAAAAATTGGGACTCATTAGATAGTGTGTCTAGGGCTATTTCCACTCATTTCAAAAATTTTACATGTCGGTCCTTGTCATCACTCAGTTGAGTGTACCATCATTGAAAGATCATCATTATCACTTCAACCAACATCATCATGATTTTCATTCATCTCAGTGTCACCATTAGGTCATTAGGGTTAAGGTCACCAAAATATGTCATTCCATGCATAAATACGGAAAAGGAGGAGTGGTAATAGGTAAATTTGTTCAATGATTTTTTTTTTCAAAATGTAATTTATGTTTCATTTAAGTAATAATTTTTGAATTCCAAATCTGCATAAGAAAGTGTCAAAGCTACAAGTGTTCAAAGCAAAGTGAAAAAAACATGTAGTGGGCCATCCCACTGCTATGAAGAAAAGTGACCATCACAAGCTATTAAATACCATTTCAAGCTCATTTTGTCATTCACCTCATTGAATAAGAGTTCTCTCTCACCTACCAAGGCAATTTCAGCAATTTCAAGTCAAAGACATTCCAAAATTTGATGCCAAAGTAGCCACGCTGCATTTTCTAAGCTACACGCGCAAGAAGCCCACGCCATACAAAATAGTTTCAATGGAAGAAGCCATCGTAGGTGTCAAACATAATTTCAAAAGTAATTTACACCTCAGTAATACCTCCTTGTATCTCAATTTCATTGTTTTAAAGTGTAAACCCTCCATTGGCCCCTATGTTGCATTTTAGTGGCTGGCCTATATTTTCAAATTTTGAAAGACAAATACAACTTCCCATAGTATTTATACCCTCCCTCACACTAAAAACCATCTCCCATATCCTTAAAATCCCTTCATTCCCATTTCCTAAGCCCCAAACCCTAAACCCTAGCCTAATTCTTCATTTTTGGCAGTTTTCCTAGCTAGGACTGTGTACAAATTTCCTAGCCTAATTCCCATACCCATTTCACTCCATTCCACTTCCTATAGTTCCCTTAGATCCATTTCCATCTTCCTAAATTTTCTTACTCCCATCTCCCTTCCCTAACCCCTTCATCATATCCCTTAACTCCCTTCCCCTGTTTTGTCCCATTAGGGTTTTCCCCCTTGCAAACCATCAAATGGAGGAGAAGAGGACTTACAATAAGGGAGGCCAGCTCTTAAGATATGATCCCTTAACCACTCATGAATTTATTTCTTCACCATTATCCAAACAATGTTTTCAAAGGGTAGGATGTCTTCCTTTTTATGAGCAAGTCGAGAGAGTAAAATATCATGCCACATTGACTTAATTGTTTCCCACTCATCTAAAAAAGAACAATTTAATGATTGCAGGGGTTAATTTCACTATATCAATTGCTGTAATAGTTGAGGAAATAGGAATACCCAATAATGGTGAGAAATGGTTCAAAAAACAAGATCTAGAGATTCAAAACTACAAGCCCTACCTGAGAAGACACTATAAAAAACACATGAAGAAGGTTTTTCCTGTTGGGAACCTCCTTGAGAAGTATACACCACTGATGATGATCATAATGAAGTACTTCACTTGTGAGGGAAGATTTTCTAACCTATACACGTATCATATCAGACTACTCATGCATTTCATAGGGCTAAAGCCACTCCATTTTCCCTATTACCTCTACAGAAGTTTGGCAAAGATGGAAGAAAAAGTTTAACATAAGAAAAGTGGTTATGAACTCATCCTCTTCCACCATTCTCTTATCAAAATAATTTTTTTACACCAACTTGAACACAAGAGCATCACTTGGGAAACTTTCATGCAGTCAGATGTCTTTTTTCCTTCTAGTAGCCAACCTACTAGCCCTAGTTCACCATCAACACCACCAACACTATCTAGACATGTGGATGTTGGCTCACCTAACATAGTTTCAGTGAGGAGGAAGGTTGAGGTCAATCAGACATACTAGAGAGGCATAAGTCTTGTTTTTTCTCCTTAGATTGAAGAAGGGTCCAAGCCACATCAATAGAGCAGGAATTACCATTGCAGCCTGAGACATCCTTTCATGATGAGGAGTTCATCCATCATGAAACTGACATAGTAGACTTGGAGGCTAGTGAAGAGCATGGAAACCTAGAGTAGAGCATCAAGGAAAAATATGCTCATATCAAAGAACTCAAGGACAATTTGGCAAGGGCTAATTTCATAATTTCCTTCCTAGAGCAAGAGAACAATCATTTGAAGGTAAAGCAATTGTCTTTAGAGAAGAATCAATTTCAAGCTAGTACGCAAGATGTGAAAGACAAAGAAGTGGTTGATCATGAAGATTTAGATAAGAATGAAGAGAAACTGACAAGGAAAATGCCAAGGACCTGTTGAAGATTTCAACAAGAAATAGTGAAAGTGGCATCTTGAAACATCATTCCTTGATCCGAGCGAAAAATAATCACCTAAACTAGGTTGGGCCCACATAGGCTATTTTTAGGTGTATGTCTATTTTTAGAATGGTGAGCATATTATAAAATTAGCAGGATTTTGATTCTATATGGTTGGGAAAATTCTATCTTTAGATGAGTTTCTATTTTTAGAAGATGAGCGAAGTCTATTTATAGATCGCAAATCTAAAAATAGAATGCATGCCAATTATTATTAGCCCTTAATAATAATCAGACAATAAATAGTAACTTATTCTCTTGGAGCACTTTATTTCAGTGAACAGATGTGGCACATTAGTGGGCTGAAGGAATTACACAATTCCTAGGGTGGTTGGTGACTCATGCATGGAGGACTTCATTATAACTAATTGTGGCAAGTTGTAACATAGTTGGAAGAGTAGTTATGTGAGTTGTTATTTAGTTTAACTCAGTTCAGTGAGTTAAACTCAGTTGTGCTAGTTGAAACTGAACATACACTAGTGATAGATGAGTGAATGAATTATTTAATTAATTCACAAGTAGTGTCTTACTTGCAACTGAACAAATACAACAGTTAACTACTTACATGTCAGATCCAGTGGAGACCCAGTGGAGAGATAGGTGAAAGGATGAGATGTACTATCAGTTGTGACTATAGTGATGAATTCAATGCATCTACACACACATTGGAGATTCTTATTAGGATTGTGCAGTCAAGGCAAGGCAAGTTCGAATTCATTCAGGGGTCATCTTCAACATGGATTACGCAGTGGAGGCAGGCTGTCAGGAGGCAAGAAATTGGTGCATAGATATGCAAATTTCTGCATGACAGTGTGTGAAAATTGTATATTGTACTGAGGGCTCTATGAGTTGAGCTTTGTATGAGATTGTTACATGTTCCATTGATATACATAATATATGATAATTGGGGTTTTTAGCTTTAAGCTTTCCTGGTAAAACATCTTGTTATGTGTGATTGATTTTGCTTCATATGTGTTTTGCAATTGGAGTTTTAATTTATGCAAAGAATTAAGTGGAAGGATTCTGTATTTAACATAAGATTAATTTGTTAGATCAAGAGAATCCAAAAATACATTATTGTGTTTATAAATTTCTACATGGTATCAAAGCAGTGTTAATCACTGGATATTGCAATACTGAAGCGGTGTTGAGTTTTGTGTTGGTGGAACAATTCGAAATTGCTGCAAGAATTTCTTGGTGCGACAGTTGAGTAAACATTGAAATGGATTTCAATGGGTTGCGGTTGGAGTATGCACTCGAGGGAAGCTCCAACTATCATGGAAGGAAAGGATGGGGGCGGTGCTTGAAGATAATGGTCTAAAGGAGTTCATCGATAGCAATGTTCCTAATCCCACTTCGTTGGATGTTGCAGTACTTGACGCATGGAAAAAGAAAGTAGCAAGGGTGAGGAGGATTCTGTTGGAAGATGTGAAAGACCATAATGTGTCAAGCCTTCATGGGAAAGCCACTCCATTTACAATGTGGAAGGCTTTGACATATCTTTTCCAAAGCAGCAACGGCCATAGAAAATTGGCGCTGAAGGATAAACTCAGAAAAATCAAGATGGAGAAGAATGACACTATTCCAATATACTTGAAAAAGTTTTTCCAATGCAGGGATGAGCTTGGGACTGTAGGAGTCAGTTTTGCAGATGATGAATTGGTGAGCTTAGCTCTCCTTGGGCTTCTGAAGAGTTGGCATAGTTATTAAGACTCTGTCAATGGACGAGAGAAACTGTCGGATTGGGAGCGACTGTGGTCAGATCTAGTGCAGGAGGATATCAGGCGGAACACCAGAGATGGATCTTCATCAATGCATGATGATGAAGAATATTTTTCTTTGGCTGCCAAGGAGAAGAAGAAGAAGGGGAATAAATTCCATTCTAGGTCTGAGGTCGGAGAAGATGGCAAGGAGCACAACATGTCCAAAGTGAAGTGTTTTCACTATCACGAGTTTGGACATATTGCCACAAATTGTCCACATAAGAAGAAGAACAAGATGGCTGCTGGAGATGCAGCTGGTGAGGCTCTTGCCTCACAATTTGAGCTTAACTTCTCATTGATCGCATGCATGGTGTCTAGTGCATTGGGATCGGGGTGGTACTTTGATAGTGGTGCTTCCTTTCACATGATAGGAGATGAGAAATTGTTTAGTGACTCGGTGGAGAAATATCTCTAGATACATGTTGAGTTGGGTGACGATGTATAATAAAGTACGACTAACATTGCTACCATTACCTTGCAGAAGGCATCAGGTAAAATATTTAATTTAAAATATGTTATGCATGTTCCTGGTTTGAAGAAAAATTTAATCTCAGTCGCAATGTTAGAGGATAGAGGATATGATGTTGTCTTTAGTGAAGGAAAATTTTCCTGCGACACAAAGAAACATGGCAAGCCAAGAAGGTTGGAATTCGAGTTAAGAATCTCTACAGACTTGAAGTAGATGGGATTTCTACGGAGCTTCCTACTGTTGGGAAGTGCGAGGAAGACATGCAATTGAAGCTTGAGAGGGAGAAGGATTTGCATGCAGGTAAGAGTGAACCTCAGGATGTGGAACAACCACAATATGAAGATCATGGAGTGGGAGCAACCACTCATGCAGAGAAATTTCGTGCTAGATGGGCAGAGGGAGTGCATGCAACTATACCACTAGGTAAGAGGTGGGGTGACATGCATGAGTAATCCTAAGAAGGGATTTTTGGGCAGGATTCATTGAGATGGTGTGGATATCTTGAATTGAACCTGGCTACGAGGCGCCCACAGAGCAACAGTAGCATGATCAGTTGGATTGATGCAGTCAGATCAAAGTGACAGTGTTGGATACTAGAGCGCAGACCAGAGTTGACAACAAGTGTAGAGTGCATGGGTGAAAATTTCAACAGTGCAGTGGTTCTAGAAGACATGTGCAGTTGGTACCAGCAGAAGTCAGAAGACTTTGATGACAAATTCTTTATACTGATTTAGTTGTTTGGAGGCTATTCAGTTTCAGAAGTGTTTCATACAAGAGTTGTAGGGAAGATGCATGGAGTTGCAGGGTGCATGCAAAGACAATCCTTTCTTGTTGAGAGGGAGTGTTAAATATTGCAACAAGAAAAATTGAAAGTGGCATCTGGAAACATCATTCCTTGATCCTAATGAAAAATAATCACCTAAACTAGGTGGGGCCCACATAGGCTATTTTTAGGTGTATGTCTATTTTTTGAATGGTGATCATATTCTAAATTAGCAAGATGTTGATTCTAGATGGTTGAGAAAATTCTATCTTCAGATGAGTTTCTATTTTTAGAATATGGGCGAAGTCTATTTATAGATCACAAATCTAAAAATAGAATGCATGTCAGTTATTATTAGCCCTTAATAATAATCAGACAATAAATAGTAACTTATTCTCTTGGAGCACTTTATTTTAGTGAAAAGATGTGGCACATCAGTGGGTAGAAGGAATTACGCAATTTCTAGGGTGGTTGGTGACTCATGCATGGAGGACTTCGTTATAACTGATTATGGCAAGTTGTAACAGAGTTGGAAGAGTAGTTATGTGAGTTGTTATTTAGTTTAACTCAGTTCAGTGAGTTAAACTCAATTGTGCTAGTTTTAACTGAACATACACTAGTGATAGATGAGTGAATGAATTATTTAATTAATTCACAAGTAGTGTCTTACTTGAAACTAAACAAATACAATAGTTAACTACTTGCATGTCAGATCCAGTGGAGACCCGGTGGAGGGATAGGTGAAAGGGTGAGATGGACTATCAGTTGTGACTATAGTGATGCATTCAATGCATCTACACACACATTGGAGATGATTATGAGGATTGCACATTCAATTCAAGGCAAGGTCGAATTCATTCAAGGTTCTTCTTCAATAGAGATTGCGCAGTGGAGGCATGCTGTCAGGAGGCAAGAAATTGGTGCATAGATATGCACATTTCTGCATGACAGTGTGTGAATATTGTATATTGTACTGAGAGATCTATGAGCTGAGATTTGTATGATATTGTTACATGTTCCATTGATATACATAATATATGACAGTTTGGGTTTTTAGCTTTAATCTTTCCTGGTAAAAAATCTTGTTATTGTGATTGATTTTGCTTCATATGTGTTTTGCAATTGGCGATTTAATTTCCGCAAAGAATTAAGTGGAAGGATTCTGTATTTAACATAATATTATTTTTTTAGATCAGGAGAATCCATAAATACATTGTTGTGTTTATAAATTTCTACAAGACCATGGGTCTTCGAAGAGCACTTCAAAAAGGAAGAGAGAAAAATCCACCAGATGAAGAGTTGGCATTTGAAGAAAAGATAGCCATGGAAAACAATGAAAATAGGGATTTTTGGCTTGATAAAGTCAATATTCACTTGGAGAAGCTCCTTGAAAAGGCTAACAGATACAACAAGTTACAAAAGGACATGGCTGACAACTACTACACTAGGAATCAAATCTACAAAGTCAAAGTCAAACAATTGCAAGTAAAACTGAAGGAAACCCTAATTAGTCAAAAGGAGAAGGGTAACTTGGAATTAATTGTTGATGATTCCTTAGTAGCATAAAATACCTTGTTAGGCATCTCTAAATCAATTTTGAAAATTTTTGGGGGAAATTTTGGTTTTTATGAGTTTTTGGTCAAAATTAGCAATTTTGAAAACCTGCCACACTAGCAAAAATGGAGGGTGGACCACACTGCACTTTTGTTAGGGAGGTCCAATGGATGCATTATCTACATTGGTGGATTCCTCTTGATGTTTACTTTAATCCTAGTAAGAGGTGGAGCCATGTAAGCAACTATTGGAGGGTCAAAATGCCCAAAAACTAGAAAAACATGACCTTTCTGCCCTCTTTTTGGAGGCCACACTGCACTTTCTAAGTAGAAGCAACATTTTTGAGTGCTTGAACATCCTGTCATGTAGTAGAAATCTAGGGCTTTCCATAGAAACTTTCAGATCAACATTTGGACACCTATAAGGCCTTCAAATTTCCTTTTTCCCCCACATGCTGCACTTTCTCCAGAATTCGTTGTGTTTTCTCCAACAAGCATTTTTCACAGGAATTCTGACCTAGTTTGACTTTTTACATGTCTAATTGATGAATTATGATGATTTTTTGATGTAATGAAGTGTAATTGAGTTGGTAAATAGTTAAATAGGGCATATATATGCTTTTTGATGTAATTTTTGGTCAAATGTATCTAGTTTCCTATGACGAGCTGAATTGGTTGATCTTCCCTAGACATTAGGGTTTTGTTGAGAATATCATGTAATTAGATCCAAAACTGATGGATTTGACCCCTGAGAGAGGGAAGAGGTTTTTTGGTCCATATCTATCATTTTGAGAGTCATTTGACTGGTTGGACATCAAAGGATTGTAACTTTTGTAGCTTGTACTTTCACTTTCATATTCAGAAATCAAAGGATGCAGTTGCAACTATTATCTAGGAATTCATGTGCAATGAGTTTATGATCATGTATTTTCTTAGTTATAATATTTAATGAATGATATATAACTCCTCTTTCCATATATCATATCTTTAGTGGCTTTCCTTACAATTTATAGGCAAAATTCTATTCATTTAACTCTGTTTATATGGATATGTCATTTTGTGTTTCATGCTTCCAGATTAATGAATTCATGATCTAACATGATAATTATGTCCCTCTACTTTTTAAGACCCTCCACCATACCTAAAAAAACCTAAATCCATCATAGGTCCACTACTACCTTGCTCCTTTATATCTTTGCAGCTGTAAACCCTTTTGATACCTAGACCTAGCTACTTGGTTTCATCCCTGATCCAAAATCAAACCCTAAAACACTCAAAGCCTACCTGATACTATCATATCTAACCTAATATCCTTCATATGACAATCAATCCTGGACTGTGATCTCATAGAGAGAGCCCTCTCAACCTAGTAGGGCTAGCTACTAGGTCAAAGTGGTATGTGGTTACCTTTGTTAGTCTCCTTTTCAACCTTCAAAGAACTGGCGGAGTGCTAACATTCTGGCGCCGTTTGAAAATTATTATATTGATGAGGTATATTATAAAGATGATCAAGTGATCGAGGCTACTCAAGTTTATTACATAACTTGGAAACTTCCTCGGGATATTTCTGTTTTACAGAGTTTGAATACAAAAAAGAATCTTCTTTCATTAAATAATTCAACAAATCCATTTAATAAACCTTATCAACTGAAACCAACTAATTTTTTGAGTGTAATGGAGTGCTTATGTGTCATTATTCCATGTTGATGTTGATTTGGACCTCCTCCAAGTCGAATTTTACAATTTTTTCATAAATTTAGTTAGTGAAGATTCTGAAAAATAGGCTTCAAAAATGTGTGTATAATTTCCAAACCATGATGTATTTGTAGAAACTAAGAGAGGTTTTTATATATCGGCCTGTGTTGAAGAAAAAAATCTTTCATATTTCCAAAATTCTTTTCGTTTGGTCATAAATCAAACTTGAAGTTGACTGCTAAAACAATCATGTACAGAAAAATTCGTAGTGCTCATTGTTACACCATTTTTTTGGTCATCTAACCTATTATCATTAGATGAACCCAAGTACACCATGTAAGACCAATTTTACCCTAATTAAAATTTCTTTCACCATGTGAAATCACATTTGTCTATATTTCCTGGTCATATTTAACCCAAAACAAGGAAATTAATTAATTAAATCATTATTTATTTAATTATTTCCTAGGAATAAGTTATTTAAATAATATTCATAGTTAAATTTGACTCAATAATTTTTAAATAATTGAATAAATCATTATTTTTTTAATTATATTCCCACCATATCCCTAAAATAATAAATAAATCATTTATTTATTTATTTTTTATAAATAAAGGAATTGACCCAAGTCAAAAGACATTTTCCCTCCAACAAATATAATAAAATATTCCTAAAGGGTGGTTCTAGAATTTGATTAATAATATTTTATTCATGCAACAAGTTCTAGATAACCCTAATATTTTGTTATAAATAGGAGGGTTTTCCCATTCATTAGTCACTTCCATTGCATTAGATCACTCTGGATCTACTCTTGGTCACCATTTTCCATTTTTGCCTTGTGGAGTCTTGTATTGAGTTTTGTATATGTTTGTCCTGGTTTAAGACTCAGCCAAGAGAGGAATTTTAGATCTAAAATGCTTAGGACTTTCAAGAACCCATCCCATTGAGGAGAACCGGAAAAGACCTTTCTTGTTTTCCTCTCAGGTGCCCCATTTTTTAATATAATATAAAAAATTCTTTCAAATACATTGTTCTTGTCTTGTCTATTGGATGCATGGAGCCATATTGTATTTTATCTTCTTAATGTCTTTTGTGCTTAGATATGGATTTGTGCAACATTATTTGGATCACCTTATTGCAGACTTAAAGATATTTTTGCAGCCATAATCGATGTTAGGGCTATTTTTTATGCGTAGTTAAAGTGATCTTTTACGACCAAAGATTCATACTAACAATTGGCGACTCCACACGGGTTTTCTTTTGCGACCGTTGTCGTTTCATATATTCCTGCATATCCAGCTGTTTCAGACCCTAGGGTTTCTCTTACAATTTCTGTTTTTCCTATTTCTATGGTGCTTTCCACCTCTAAAACCCTCAAACAGTCAAATTTTTAACTTCCGTGTGTTTCTGGCCTTATTGCACAGGTGACAGACATCAGCCGCAGCTGAGACGACAACTTTTTCTGAAATATGCCGCCGAGAGAGCCGGATATGAAGGTCACACTTATCAGCCCAAAAAGTGTGACCTGGCCTTGAGGTCACACTTTTCTGCCCCAAATCTGTGACCTGGACTGCAAACAGGTCAGAACCTGTGACCTGCACTTTTTTCTGCAATTTTCCAGCACTTTTTCTGGGTTTGTCTGAAGCTTCTGTCAAGGTTTTCCAGCCTCTATCTCCACCCGTTTAGACCTCTTTCTGATCTGTTTCACTCAACTAAGTGGGAATATTTCCCCTTAGGGCTCTACTACCCTCCACTTTTTGTGGGAGAGTTTTTGCTGTTTCAGAAGTCTGAATTTCCAGGGTTTCAACCCTTTTGCTTCCAGATCTGATACCTCATTTTCAGATCGCTTTGGATCAGTTCTTCTCCCTTTCAAATCACCTCATATAGTTTTGTTTGGGTTCATTTCTAGGGCTGCCTCCTTGTCCCTTATATTTTTGGCTGATCTCCTCCTTTTTAGTAGCAACCTTGCCTCTGCCTCTTTGCTATTCTCTGCACCTCTTTTCAGCAGATTTCTCCTTTAGATCCCTGTCCCTCCCAACCTTAGATCTATTGGCCTCCTTTTACCGTGCTTTGCTTAGTTTTTTCCCTCTTATAGACTAGTTTTGAGAGACCCGCCTTCTTGGGTTAGATTGATGCATTGGTAGCTGTTAATTTTCTATTCTTTTAGTCTTATTTACTACAGATTTATTTTTTAGTTATGCAACACACTTTTTCTCTTACTCTCAAAACGTTTGGGTTTAAAAAATTAAAATTAACGCACGCCACACACTGAACCTAAGTGAAGAAGAGCCTGGTTAACATCGCCTGGCAAAGCCTTTAAAATCAATTGACACTGCACCTCTCTGCCCTTGTTTCGACATTGATCTCACTTGATTTTACCCCTCCCTGCCCCTGTCGGTTTTCTTCTTCCCGTCATCATTGCACCTCCAAGGCGTTTGTCCCGAAGAATTCTTGGCCTTCACCCTCAGTTTCCGGTTGGTCAACTTCCTCCTTCCCGTTGTCATCAAGTAAGTCCTCCCCAGAGTCCGCACTTCGACTCTTCTTCTGATTGTTCGGGTTCTCCCCCTACTCCTGGTTCTCCCCCTGTTACTTTCACCATGTCTACTTCAGGGCCTACTACCAACAACAACCCGAGTTCTACTGCTGGGTCTGTTTCCAGTGGAACCACTACAGGACCTACCTCGACTGCCCCTTTTCTCCCTTATATGGTTGGCCTCAGTCTCCCCGACTTCAATCAGCTGATCAATGACCCTATCCGCCATGATGTCAGTTGGCCTACTATGCCAACCAAGCTCCCCTCCGACATTCCCAAGTTTGAAGGCCTTGCTAGTGAAGATCCCTCTAACCATATTCGATCTTTCCACATGTGGTGTTCCTCCAATTCCATCACCGATGACTCCATCTGTCTTCGATTGTTCCAACGCACGCTTACCAGCGAAGCTTCCAAATGGTATGTTGATCAAGCCACCTCTTCCCATACCACCTTTGCGACCATTGCTTAAGCCTTTTTATCCTATTTCTAGCTCCCTCTTCGATACGACACTGGCACTGAACTCTTAACTTCTTTTCATCAATCCTCTTCGACCTGCCTTTCTGCTCATGTCCAAGAATGGCAGCGAAGACGAAGCTTGTGTCGCACTCCCCCATTTGAATATCGGGTTTACATGGACTGGTTCCTTCAATCTCTCTTAACTCCCATTGGAAAATATGTCGCATCCCATTTTCCCCAAACCGAAGAAGCCGCCCTCCAAATCGCCTTGAAGTATGCTAGACCTTATCTATGCTCAGAATCGTTACAAGGTTTATACCGTCCTTCCCCGACTCTCCCCAAGCTCCTGGCCCTAATGCCTCGTGTGCATCTCATTTTACCACGGTATCATTGGAGCTCCGTCACATACCTCCAACCTCCTCCGGCTGTTTCTCCGTGAGGCCAACCTCTGCACGTTCCCCCTCTGTGTAGCATGTATCCAAATACAAAGATGCCTCCTCTCCTTCTAGATACCCTACCCTTCGTTTACCTTAGAGTTAATGTTGCCCATCCTACCCCATATCCGTACCCACAACCTGGTGTCCCAGCTCCTCCAGCATTTGGACCTCCCACTCCCTTGCCTTCTCCACCCCCGCAACCGCACTTACTCCCCCCTCCCGGGCAAGTATTTGTGCAGCAGGGGGCAACTAATCCTCTTCCTTCTCAAAGAAAGAGGAGAGGCAATCAATCTGATTCTAGTAATCGTGGATCCAATCCTTCCAGTATTTACCCTACCACTGCCAACTAGCCACAGGGCTCCCAGCCCAAGCCGGACAGGCCGCTTCGCACCAATAAGCCATATTCGTGTTGCAGTGTTTATGGTCCTTACACTCACGATTGTCCCTTATTACCACAAATGCAACAGATGTGGGAGTCCCAGGCCACCGTATGGGGACAACACTCCTCCCCTACTGTCCCTCCCAATCCAGCTACTTCTCAACCTGCTGTGTTTACTGATCCTTTCCCTCAACAAGGATTCGTGGCCACTCAACCACCTCATGCCCCGGTAACCACTCAAACTTCCCCTTCTGGTTCCTCCGATTACCAGATTCTCATGATGGCCTCTGACCAACCGCTCATCGTTGAACTTAACCTTCAAACTTGGTCCCGTCAGTATTCCCCGCCTCCCGTTCCGTCTGTCTCTAAGTCCCCATCCTCAGGTCCTATAGAGCCTTTGTCGACACTCAATGGTCCCTTACAAATCCCTCCGCCCAAAGCTGAGGTTCATACCAAGACTCCTAAGGGCCCATTACGCCGCACTGCTGCCTCTGGTCGGGCTGCCCATTCGTACAGTATAGTAGATGATCTGGCACAATCTTCTGCTGCCATTTCAACACTGGAACTCCTCTAGTCATGTCCTTCTCAAAAGAAGGCTCTACTATCTGTTGTGGGTGCTGTAGATCCTGCTGATGATCAATTGATTGTTTTCGACGCCCATCAGTCAAACCATCCCCCTCTTCCTCCTTCTGTTTCTTTCCAAATCCCAGTCAAAATCCGAAATGCCAATTTCGCTCGGTGTATTATTGATGAGGGGGCATCTACCTATGTGATGTCTGCTTTGGTTTGGAAACAAATTGGATCTCCTGAGCTGGCCCCTTCCACAATCACCCTTCGTGCATGGGATGGCCATGCCTCCCAGCCCATCGGCCTCTTTCGTAACTGTCCTATCACCCTTGCGGGTAACACTGTTTGTGTCGACATGGAAGTTATCGATGCCCCTCTTGACTACAACATTCTTTTGGGGCGTAGTTACACCTATGCCATGTCTGTCATCCCATCCGCAGTCCACCGCAAGATGTTTTTCCCACATAATGGAAAGGTTGTCACCATCAACCAGTTGACGTATCATGAACCAAAATCTCAGACTTCCCCTGAGTCCACCATCTCTGTTGTCACCAATAAGAAAACCGTTGATTCTTTGACCAGTCTTTCCCCTGGCGTCTACAAAGACTCCTCCTTGCTTGGAAACTTCCTTGGTCTTCCTCCTCCTCCTGTCTCTAATCCCAGCTTAGCGAATGTTTGCATGATGCAATCATCTCGGGCTGACCTTCAACAACCCGCTTCGGCTAGTCAGCCACCTCAACCTTGCCTGCAGCAACCCGCTCCTAGCCCTTCGCCTCAGCTGCCCGAACCTCTTCCACTTGGACCTTCCCATCTAGCTAGTACTCATCAGCCTCTTTACCCTCCTAGCCTTAGCCATTTAGGAGTCGTCCCACCTGGCGATTACCCCTCTGGTCAGATACCGTTCCTAGCTCCCCCACCAGGAGTGTACACAGTACCTGTCATGGCCACCCTCTCTCTTCCTAACTTGACACTTGGGATTCCCGTCTGGTACCCTGATCCTCTAGCCGCAACCCTACCTGGTCAACCCACACCTTCTCTTGCTTTGACCCCGGTTCAACCGGTCCCCATCACTTCCCCCGCTGCAACAGTGCCTCAGTCGCCTCAACAGGAACCACCTCCTGTTGCGACCGCTTCAGGTAAGAAGGGAAAAGCTCACAAGGGGGAATCAAAGGAAAAGGCTGCCCCGAAAAACCTTGCCCCTCCTCGGCCTTCAAAGCATACCATCTAGTGTGCTTTGTATGATGTTGTCGGTCACGCCACCCATACCTGTCCTGAATTGCCTCATCTCAAGCCCATGGTTAATGTTGCGTTCCCCAAGTCCATGGTCCCAGAAACCTCTGTTCCTCCTGAGACCATGGCCAAGAACCCCAAGAATATTCACACCAACCACCCCTGTGCTTTGTGTGATCTCCATGGCCATTACACCCACCTCTGTCCCCGCCTCGAGGACCTCCGCACCTCTCTAGCCGAAGGTCCGCCAATTTTAGGCCAAGCGTAATGAGTCCACCTCTCCCCTATTTGCGTGTTTTTCTTTGGCAGAAATACTAGACATGACGGCTCCCATTGACATTACCCCTCCTGATGTCGAGATTACGGAGCCTTCGTCCACCATATTCTACCTATCATCATCCATGAGATCCTCGGGGAACATTCCCTCTGAATCCTCCCCTGTTGTTTCGCTTGACCTTCCTTCAGCGATCACCCTGGGCTCAACATCGTTGGATCCTTTATCTACTCACTCTTCTGTCACCCCTTGTGACGACGCGCATGTGAATCTCTCTTCTGATGATGATGAGTCAAGTAGCTTCGCCACATCAGATGGTATTTATCTCACCAGTCACCCCATCTTCTATCACGATGACAATAGTATGGTAGAAATCACCACCCCTGACTTTATCTATTCCCCCTTACATCAAACCCACGTGTTGGAACTACATACACCCTGTGGCCATTACATTGAAACCCAATGTTTGGGTAAGGGGGCACCCATATTAGAGAGACTAGGAGAAGCAATTCTCCACAACTCTCCTAGTGTATCTGGTTGTGTCGATTCTAGTACCATTATTCTGCCACATTTAGAAGAACCTCTAGAATTCCATATCACTTCAGATCATGTTGGTAATGTTGTCATTGATGGCAAAGGAGCACAAAGGAGCAGCACCTGAACCAGCAATAAGGAAAAGGAGATGAAAAATGAGGAGCACTTGAAACATCAGCCAAGGAGCAGAGAAAGCATAAGAAGAGGTAGAAAGGAGCAAAGAAAGCATAAGAAGAGGTAGCAAGGCAGCAAAAGAAGCAAGACAGATAAGGAACTGAGGCAGCAGAAAAAGCAGAGACAGTGAATAGAAGCAGAGGCAACGTAATGTACAAAAGAGTTGAACTTAAGAAATTTAGTGCAAAGAAGGCAGCAGATGCAGAGATAGGAAAAGAACAGAGGTACAACAAAGGCAGAGGCAGAGATAGAGTAGCAGAAGCAGCAAAAAGAAGAAGCAGGGCAGCAAAGAGAAGCAGAGACAAGACCATTTGAAGAAGCAAGGAGCAGCATTAGACAAGAAGAAGAGATAGAAACAGAGAGATAGCAGAGACAGGCAAAGGAGACAGCAAAGGAGACAAGCAGAGGCAGTGGAAGCGAATATAAAGGAGACAGGCAGAGGCAGATCAGTTGTCACAACAGTAGAGGCAGAGGTAGAGTGACAGAGCAGTAGAGGTAGAGGCAGAGCTGTTATAATTCCGAGAATCGCCCAACTCGAGGTGACACACATATATATATATAATATTTCGTAGAATCATTACCCGACATGCTATATATATTTATATATAAACTCATTATTCGGGAATCGAATAACCCCCGCGGGGGAAAAGTATATATAAAACATATATATATATATATATATATATATATATATATATATAATAGATATAGATATATTACAACATTATTCGCACTATCCTCAACGCATCGTATATATATATATATATATATATCCATCACAATACATATAAAGGCCATGCATTTCATATTTTGCAATGGTCCAAGGCATATACATTAATATATATATTTAAGTGCAGCGCGTTATGATCAATGGAAAGGAAGTAATATAAAGTGGGACCCTCACCCAATCGCATCGGAGAAAAGGTTGGCAGCGGAGCATAGTGACAAGAGCTCCGATTGAGTTCCGGACCCGATAGGGCATATAAATAGTGGCTTGATAAGTTTTAAATCTGGCTTAATCGCATCGGAAAGAAACAAACCATCGCAACACATATTAAAAAACTTGCAATTGCAATTAAGAGTTCGGACCCGATAGGGCATATAAATAGTGGCTTGATAAGTTTGAAATCCGGCTTAATCACATCGGAAAGAAACAAACCATTGCAACACATATTAAAAGAATTGCAATTGCGATTAAGAGTTCGGACCCGATGGGTGTATAAACGATGGTTAATATATATTTTAATTCTAGCCTAATCGCATCAGAGAATATAAGAGCATCGGAACATGCAACAAAGAGTTGCGATTGCGACTGGAAGTTCCGGACCCGATGGATGTATGAATTATAATTCAAACGTATTTGAAGTCCAGCATAATCGCATCGGAGATTATAAGAGCATCGGAACATATATTAAAAGACTTGCGATTGTGATTGAAGCCCAGACACGATGGGCTTATAAACTTTGATTAATAAGGATTTGAGTTCCAATCGCATCGGCAAAGAACAGTGAACATTGATCAATCGCATCAGAGCAAGGCAGCTTGGGATTGCGATCAATCACAATCGGAAATCGCTGAAGGAAGAGCATGGTGCATCGGAAAGCGTGGCAAGTGAGCCCAAAAGGGAATTAGTTATGTATTAAACATGATTCTTCAGGGTTATAGTGGACATGGCAGTTTGTTTGGTAAAACGTTGTATAACTGTGCTGAGAATTGAAATTACGGCACTGATATATATATATATATATATATATATATATATATATATAACGCGTTTCTGCTATTGTATTAAAATATGCCGCGTGGTCTGTGAACCCACGGGCCTCGGATTAAGGTGGAGGGTGATTTGTAACATAATAAAATTGTGATATATGTATGTTCCGGCTTGCGTAACTCGCCACATCAACAAGACACTCGTGGCATGAAAAGGGTTGGAATTGCCCTGATTTAAAAGTTAGAAATTGCATTTTATTTATTTAAAAGGCATAGTTACACGTATGCATCAGTTACACCCCCACAGAGGACAGAAAAGCAAACAGAGCCAAAAGGAGATAAAACACGGTCACAGAAAAGACAAAGATAGCAAAAGAAAAGACAAATGCGTAGCGATTCAAAAGACTAAATGAGTTGAGCTGGAGTTCACATTGTAATTCGAATGTAAATGTTTTTATTGTTTTTATTGTTTGTGATGCATTGGCAAGTATCCGAGAGAGAACAAATTCCCACTATAATGTTAAATTGATACCTACGGTTATATTTTATGAATAAGCAGATAAAATGATTGAGAAGGCATAAGGCAAAGAGACATGACTATCCATTTCTAATTCCAAGTAGAATACAAATAGCCATGAAGCTAGTTTGTATAAAATAGGATAATACCCAAGGGGAAAAAATGTTGACGAAAAAAGAGTGAGAGAAGAAGAGAGTGTGCAGCAGAATTAAAGAGAGTTGAAGAGAATAAGCAAGCTGCAAGAAGAATGTGAATAAGGAGGAGTCAAGCAAAGAAGAAGGCTGATGAGATGGTGTCTGACAGAGAGTTGATGAACACGTAGAAGAAGGTATGTACGCAGCCGATATCCAAGGTAACCGCCATGTTTTTTTCTTTGAAAAGAGTAAGGAAGTTGGAGCTTCCCTATCAAGTTGTAGCTTGAGGATGCCGCTTGTAGCTGGATCGAGGTAGGATCTCCCGTAGGTTGGTGTCTGCAGAAAATAGATGTGGGTGGCCCACACTGTTAACAGCGTTCTGATAAAATGGGGCCACAGTCGATCGAGGTGGAGCCTCCGTAGGTTGGTGCTCCGGTGAAAATAGATGGAGTTACAGTGCTTCCACATCAAGCGAAGCCGATAAAATGCCGGGCCAGCTGGATCGCAGGTAGGAGCCTCCCCGTAGGGTTGGTGCCTGCAGAAATAGATGTGAGTTGATTTTTTTGCAAGTTGCTGTAGCTTGCATGAGGTTGAGCCTTCCGTCGGTTGGCGCTTCTCCTCGTGTAAAATCAGTGGTGAGAGGGAGTTGGAGCTTGCCTTTGCATCACAACAATAATAAGATGTGGTTTCTCCCTTTATGGGTTTCCACGTATATCTGGAGTCTATGTGCATGATGTCTATGTGTTGATATGATATATCTATTCTGCTAATACTTGCTGCTAACATTTTAAGACTGCTGGTACATTATCTAAGCTTCTTATTAATTGCTGCTCATAAATAAAGATAGCTCACACATTATGTTGATCATGAAATGAAGGTGTTAATAAAGTAAAATAAGTTTTAAAGGAAAAGTTTTAAAAGTCCATGAATGTGTTAAACTGATTCACTCCCCCCTTCCCGCTTAACTAAGAGAAAAATGATCACTCTTAGGACGAGATATCTCTGTTCCTTCATCTTACATCAACAACCCGCCCTTAGACATTGTTGTCGACCAACCTATCGGTTTTTAAGAGCACCGCCTAATATTCCAAATCCTTTTGGGATATGTTGTGTGACAACAGTATACCGTTGCCAACCCTAGTACCAGTCCATTTGATTCATATGCAAGACTTACAAAGAGATTGGTAATCCTCCATTTCCTTTCTCAATCACATAACCATAACCGAAAACAAATGGCGACCACATCATTAAAATGTGTTTAGATCCCCCTTTTCCTAAATACATTTTGGCATGAACACAACATGCTTGGGGGAACCTAGGCCCCTCAACCATAAAAATCCAAGATCTCAGCCAAAAACAACACTGAAACCCCCTTTCTCTGACAGGTTGCACTTTTCAGGTCATTTCCTGGGATAGGTCGCAGTTTTCTGCCCAGTACCTGCTACCTAGGTTGTAGCACAGACCCCAAAAAGTGTGACCTGGCCTGTTCATAAGCTCTAGGTACCTGTTAGATTTTAGTACCTTGATACTTCACCAGGACCCATTGTGTCCACGAGGTGTCTATTCACCTCTCCTCCAAATCGAATTTCCCCACTTGCAACACTTGTACTGGGGGCACCACTTTGCCTCCTTACTTGTCCTTGTTCGTGTTGATTTTCATCAACAAGGAGATACCCCATAGTACTATGTTCTTATGGTCCCCTTGACCTTCCCCATTTCATCATCATCGGTGAGTATCCTTCTGTTCGTTGCTCCACTATTTTCTCGCCCTTAGTTGGGACCTTTATTACCTACTCTATGCAGGTAATCTTCTCTCCTTCATTTACATCAACCTGTTTACCCAAGCGTCCAGGGGGTGTACCTTGGTTTGAGCTCTTCTCAACATGATCGTGATCTATACACTTGATGTTCTAGTGATGCAGTAGCAGCTATTGGTGATTCCCGGGCATGTGTGAGATGTCTCAAGCCTCATGCGGGGGTGGCCCTACAGGTAGCCCCCCATATGCCCGGATGACTTCTTCATTTCCACCCTTGATGCAGTTCCTCTCATTTGATGATATCGGCCTCCACTGCTTGTAGCGCCTCTTCGATTTGCATTTATTAGTCAGATTTTGTGAGCCCTTCCCCATGTGTAGGGGGCATTTGGGTATATTTGTATCTCATGTACTAAAATCTTCTTGTATAAGTCCTGAAGGTTATTCCAGGCATTGCATGTATGTGGGATTCATCATTTTATTTATCTGGCTCATGTTTAGGCCAACACATGCTTCATTATTGCGTTCCGTGGTTTTCTGGGCGCCTTATTCTTTGTACTATTGTCTTGGCGGGCATAGGTAAGCCTCCCGTACCGCCTTTAACAATAGAACCACTTCATCAACTAGAGACTTGTTGCACCTGTAAGTCTCGTCTCCACAGGGTCTAGTCCTTTAGCACATTAGACTACCTTACATTTATCTCTCTCACTCCCCTCTTGATGCCTACTAATTGAGTTCTTACAACGTATTTCAGTCAGACGATTTTCTCCTAACACTCGTACGTTGGGGGGCAATCTGTTACACCATTTTTTTGGTCATCTAACCTATTATCATTAGATGAACCTAAGTACACCATGTAAGACCAATTTTACCCCAAGTAAAATTTCTTTCACCATGTGAAATAACAGTTGTCTATATTTCCTAGTCATATTTAACCCAAAACAAGGAACTTAATTAAATAAATCATTATTTATTTAATTATTTCCCACCATCTCCTTAAAATAATAAATAAATCATTTATTTATTTATTGTTTATAAATAAAGGAATTGACCCAAGTCAAAAGACCTTTTCCCTCCAACAAATATAATAAAATATTCCTAAAGGGTGGTTCTAGAATTTGATTAATAATATTTTATTCATGCACCAAGTTCTAGATAACCCTCAAATTTTGTTATAAATAGGAAGGTTTTCTCCATTCATTAGTCACCTCCATTGCATTAGATCACTCTGGATCTACTCTTGGTCACCATTTTCCATTTTTGCCTTGTGAGCTCCCATTGAGTTCTATGTTTGTCTGGGTTTTCTACACCAATAAGAGAGAGGAATTTTAGATATGAAACATTGAGGACTTTCAAGAACCCATCCCATTGAGGAGAACCGGAAAACACCTTTCTTTTTTTCCTCTTAGGTGCCCAATTTTTTAATATAATATAAAAAATTGTTTCAAATACATTGTTTTGGTCTTGTCTGTTGGATGCATGGAGCCATATTGTATTTTATCTGCTTAATGTCTTTTGTGCTTAGATATGGATTTTTGCAACATTATTTGGATCACCTTATTACAGACTTAAATATATTTTTGCAGCCATAATCGATGTTAGGGCTATTTTTTATGCGTAGCTAAAGTGATCTTTTACGACGAAAGATTCATACTAACACTCATTTCATAGCAAACTCCAAAATATGCCTTTTGCATAACCTTTGACCTTTTTGACTATTGGAGGATATTACTTGGGGATAATAAGCTAAATAAAAAGATTTTCTCTCCTTGGATCTCCATCAAAATGATCTTTTAATCAAAAAACATCCTACAGAAATTTCGCAGCGCATTTTGAGCTTTAAGCCTGGAAGGCGCTACGAAAACACATAGTTTGACACAATATTTTGAAATTTTTAATTTCCACCTCTAATAATTTCCATGGCTATGTGAGATGATAGGATGAAACATGCTAAGGAAAATTTGGTTCAAAATACCTCTTACCCTCAAGAAACAACTTTTTCACCTTCATCAAGTTCATCTACCAATAAAAATGACTCTGTTTTTCTGAAAACATAGGGATGAGAGATGAGCTCCTATCTCTCGATCCTTGATATATTTTTCAAAAAAAGAAAATTTATTTGTAAATAAGCTCACCTTGAAGGAAAACCTCTCTTGGTTTTTTGAAAACCATCTCTAGTTTTTGGGAAACTGCATTAGAAAAACATGTCTAAAACAGGCAGAAAAACTCACTCTGAAAATAACACCCAAATACCTCTTCGAATATCCAAATTGGAAACACCTATACGAAAAGTGAAAGAGGTTTTTTTTCATTATTCTATGCTTGACAATAACCTCTCTCAGTATTTCATAATTATTCTCCATTTATCTAGAATATTATCTTATGTTGACTGCTCACACAGTCCAAAAACACAACAAATTCCCTTGTAGGTCCAGCAGAAATGCATGTAACCTGTCTGGATGAAAGCTTGTGTGAAGCTGAGGTCCTCCATGATCAGTTTAAGGTCTATGGGTTCCTATATAACCATAGAGCCACATTTTATTTGTTTTCCTTCTTAGCCATCTCCCTTTTATGCTACGTTGCTTTTTGTTAGGCCTCAGAATTCCGTTGCCAAAACATGGGGGAAAACCACCTGGTTCGGAACTTAAAGTAGCTCCTTTTCCATTTCATCTAGTGGCTTCGACTGGGGATAGTGGGACCAATTTCCCAATAAGGATGATTTTGGGGTGTGTTTTGATTATACAACATCCAATGGAAAATGATTCTAATCTATCACATGCATCTATCTAAACTATCTATCCTATTATATACCTGGGGTGTTTCTTCCTTTATGCGATCTATCGAGATATATTTCAACTATTAGTAATGTAGATTATTTAACAGTTGAAATAGATGAAAATTATGAAAGATGATTCTTCTAACAAAATAATTTTATTAGAAGAATTTTGAAAAATATATTGCACTCATATGTGTGATTATATATTCAATAAGAAATCACAGAAAAATATTAGAAAAAAAGTGCATGTAACATTCATATATAATAACATTTCAAACACATAATGCAATAAAAAGATGACTGTCAATATATAAAGCAAGAATTAATACAGGTGAATAGAAGTACCATATGTACGAAGTTCTACTCATATAAACTGACAATAATTGATCTGCTCCTCTTCACTTTCAAGTAATTTAAAGAGTACAATAGTGCAACATCAGTTAAATAGCTTTAATTGTCAAAAGATAACAAATTGTGTTCCATTAATTCATCAAATCATTCACAAAATTACAATAGTGCATTGTTTGCAAATGTTTTTGACAAATTTATGGACCCTTCTCTAAATGCATGAGAGGGGTTCAAATACTAAACTAACTATATTCTAAAATAGATTATTACAAAAAATAGAGGAGGTTTCAAATAACCATCCTCGTAAGACTAACTTTAACTACAATCTAGGAAAATAAAGTAACAATATGACTTAAGAGTTCTGATCTTTCTTTTGAATTTCCCCTCAAAGTTGGAAAATATCTAGCATGAGCTTGAGCTGAGCTGGCTGTGAAATCTATGATCTGACCTATCCTTTGAATATCATATTTGAGAATTCTCGATGCGATCTTCTTGTTGAATCTGTTAAAGACTGTAGGGTCTGGTATTGATGATAAGGTTTGATCATAAAATTCCAATAATTTTCTTGACCAATCTTATTTTCTTTTTTAATTGTTTCATCCTGTGTTTCTGCCTTTTGTTTCCATTTTTTTCAACTGTTTGACTTCTGAGAGCACTTCATACATACACTCTTTGATAAGTTCTGCTTTCACAAGCTGTTCACACACAGATTCAGTAATTTCCTTTTCCAACTTGAATGCTTTCGCTGCTGCTTTCTCTGCCTGTTTTATCTGTTCTTCCCAATATTTGAATAATATTTCCTTGTGGAACTTATCTACTTGGGGTAGATCAGCTTCCTTGCCTAAGTCTGATGCTTGCCATTGAATGTGTTCATTGATTTTCTTCTCGATATTCTCACTTTCAAGTTTATGGATAGCTACTTGCTGGATCAGTATTTCACTTGAGCCACAATAAGAGTCAGTAATAGAAGCTTGTTGGAAAAATACTTCTTGTTGTTTCTTTAACTTAGCATTTACATCCAATGTTTCCTTTATGAATTTCTCTAACTGTGGTTGGCTTTGTAATATGGTCATTTATGCTTCCAGTTGTGTTTGTTTCTCAGTTATTTTTGCTTGATGCTACAAATTAAGACTCTCAAAATATTTTTGAAATTGGGACATCTCTAATTTCATTTTATCGCAGGAGTTAGAATTTTCTTGGTATAACAACCTCTCTAATTCTTGTATTCTATCTTCTTTCTACTTCAGTTACATTTTAACCTCAGTGGCCTTATCAACAGTGGCAGTAGAATATGCCCCTGCAAACTGTGATAGTTTGGTTAAATGTTCAATATGATCAACTAGAGGATGCTTCCATAAAGCATCTACTGATTCATTTGTAAGATCTGAGACTGTCTCATCAATTCTTCTCCTTTTGCTTCTGTTGACTACAGCCTTATGACTAGGATTGTAGAAGATATCCAGCAAATTTATTTCCTGAACTTATAACACTATATGTTCTGTAGGATAAACCAGAATGATCTCTCGATCATGAGTTCTTGGAACTTGTTGTAGTGGTGTAAAAATTTCCACTAACTTCTAGGAATGTTCAGGTGTCTGAAAAATAGTAGCTTGATCAATATTGGGAATTTTTTAGGAGATTTTATTGCTTTAGAAAAATCATCCCATTCATTATTCAAATTATTTGGTAGGGAATTTCCTGACTGATCAAGTGTATCTTGACTCTGATGAACTTCTTGAGAAGTTGACTCTGTTCCATTGCTTCCTTTTTTCTCCTGCATCTCAATCTCTTGGATTACTTGATCAACATATTTTATGGGTTTTTATTTCTGTTCTTGGATTCATTTTCAGAATGATTTGAATTGTGAGATTGATGCTCTGATTGTGATGACTCATATTCAGAAATGGCTTTTTCTTCATTATCCAAGCTAATACTTGGAGTAGATCTGTTGACATTTTCAATAGTTAACAAATCTAGAAGAATATTTTCCAATATCTTATTTCTATATGCTTGGAAGGCTTCCAAGTCATCTCGATTGAGTTGATTGGATGCAAACTTGAGTATATCTAAAAAAAATTCAATGCCTTGAAAGAAATCATCAAATCTATCTATTCTTTCACAAAAGGCTTCATTTTGAGCTCTGTGATGTATATTTTAATTACATCATTTAGATCATATGGCCGCTTTGGAATTACTACCAAATTCAACAGATTAACCTTTGAAACTTCCTTATAGGCATGACCAATATCAAAAAGTGAAAAAGTACTGTACTGTAAAGGGAAATTAGGGTAAACAACCTTCTTAGCATCTTTAAGCTGTTTAGAAATACCATTTATAAGAAGATGGTAGGCTATCTCCCTTGCAAGTAACTTATCAGGGACATAATATGGTAGGACATGGGGAGAAGCATAACTCCCAAATACTCTGATACATGAGAAAATTTCCTTTGCAAACCATCTAGCAATAGAAAGAATTTCTGTACTAGCCTCTTTGGAAACCCTAAGAGCTTTCTCATTGAATATCATTTGTGCATAGGTAACATGACTCTATGGAAAGTTTTGTAAAAATGAAAATCGAAGTATGAATCCAAAAGGACTCCATGGTAAATGTCGATTGGGGTGGTAGGGTCTTGGGTTGTCCATTTCCATCCCATGGTAGGAAAACTAGAAGAAAATAAAATTGCGTCCATGACATAGGCACCCATGTAAAAGGGAGGTATTTATCTAGATGAAACACTTCTTTTACTCCTATAATCCATGATGTGATTAGATAAATGATCAGATAGGTTATTTTCCCAATTCAAAATTAAAGAATTTTTTATTGCATCAATTAATGGGACCCAATTTACAGAAAACCTAGTGGTATCGAGTTTTTGCATATAATCTGGAAAACATATCGGTAGCATAACAGTAAGGGGAAGGAATTTGGGAAATTGGGTACATATCGAGTTTATCGCTTAAGTTTGCCTTGGTCTTCTTTCCATTTCTTTATGACTTTCATAAGATCTGGATTTTTTGTTCTAAAGCCTTGGACAAAAGCTTTGTCATATTTCTGCTGCGGGGAGGGTAGATGGTACATTTCCTGTAAATCTTCTGCCCTAAATGACCAAATATTCTTGCCTTTTGAATCTTTGAATGTTTTGTCTTCTATGCTTAAGTGTTCAATTACCCACTTAACCATGTTTTTATAGGGAAGAATCTTTGGCCTTGCTGCTGCCTTATGGATGAATGAACATGCATGTCAAAATAAGTCGCGTCTGAAGTAATTGACGTGCCTGTTGTAGAGATTTTGGTTATTACCCTTGGATTTTTGTCTTCAAATAACTGATACATTTCTTCCCATGATGAAATGTCGCAATCCTTGTTGCAGGTGGTGTTTGAGAAGAGGGGACAAAAATCTGAGTCTTCGGTAGATGATGCTTTGTCAATTTATTTTCCTTTCTTGTTCATTTCAATTTTCCTCACTCCGTTAAGTGGTCTCCTAATTTCAAGAAAATAGAGCAAACATTAAAATTATAGAGAACATGGAGGAAAATAAATTGAAACAAATGTAGCATTCAATCACTTGAACACATGCTCGAAGTAGATATGAATTTATTAAAACCTTCTATTAAATGTTATTAATCACCAATAATTTTTTTAAATCAAATCTCTTACACCTTCACATGAAATGTCTATCGATCAACTTAAAGAGTTGGATCTCGTATTTCGGTTTGATTTGACATGAGTCATTTTTCATCGCATATCACAACTTATAACCATTTCCATTTATGATGTTACCCATAAATTCTGCGAAATGTGATCTGCGGAAATCGCAAGTCGCAACTTTTATGCGGTAAATGAATTTGCTTTTAGTTATATCTTGCAAAATGCGAAGTGTGCTTTTAAGAAATCATGTCTCTGCACTCTATTAAACTTTGGAGTCTTATGTTCATTACTTTATTGGCTCGTTGGGTCTGTGTAATCGCAAGTTTCACCTAATTTCATATAAATTCAATCATTTAAATGAGGTGTGATGTGATTTTGGTTTATAATAGTGATTATGAAGTTTTCAATAAGATTTCGATATGGCTTTGGAAAGAGCTTAGTGCATATCGTAGCTCGCATGACTTAATGGATTTTAAATCATTTTAAGTTTGTAAGCTATGCAAATTACGATGCGCACTAAGGAATAAAAGCGGATAAGAAAAAAAAAACTTTATTTCCTAAAGTTTTTTTACTTAATGCTAAAAATAAATGAAAATGAATTTCTTAATTATTTCTAAAGGGTCCCCATTTATTAAAATAAATGGGGGTTGTTGTATAGCACAAAAATTGGAAATTCACTTGGGAGAAACAGCTATCTCTGACTAAATTTTTGAAATTTCTAAAACTTTTTTGAAATAAAAATACTTTTAGGAATGAATTTCAAAAAAATAATATCTTACTAAGCAATGGAATTTCTCTTAATTACAATTCATAATAATCCCTCTTTTAAAGATATAAGTATGAGAATCTATATCAGTCTTTACTCAGTTCAAAAAAATAAAGCAGGTGGCTCTTATAGATCAAATTTATAAATATTTACTCTTTTATCACAGGTAGGGCCTCTGATCTAATAGGAAATTTAAGCTCTTGGCAGGGTTACCTTTTACCCAACAATGATTCATTGTCCCATCCAGTGTTTCTTATAATTTCCAAAAATAAATTCTAACTTTATACAATTAATATTTTTTGAAATTTTTATTTTTGGTATCATACTTTTATTTACTTAAAAGCCATTGTCTTGGCTTGGTAACCAAATGATGAAAATTTCATTCACTAGTTGTAATTAAACTGATCAAGATGGCTCTTGATGAGACCCCTTGTCCTCTTGATACAATCTTAATTCATTACCCTGTTTTGGTAGGTAGTATTGGTAATGTCAGTTCAAATATTTCCCTATGAACATGGTAAACAAGCTCGTGACGAGACTTATTATATTTTAATATTTTCTAGTATAATATTTTTGAATTTATTTAAAAAATTAATAATTTTTCCCCGATGGGATGAATCATTGGTCCTTTTGAGGATTCTGGATGATAATGTTGAGTTTTAGATTTCTTTTCTGTAAAAGATTCTTTACTATGTTAAGGATTATTTTATTGACTGATGACATAATAATCATGCTATATAAGGATGAGAGTTCATCAGAGAATAAATAACTTAAGTGAAAATGCATCTTTTAGTGAAAAATAATTTTTTTGTCTTTCAAATATTTCGATTGTTTCCTTAACACTTCTTATTTCTATAAGCGATAAATAAAAAAGGATCATCTGAGATTTTATTTTGAAAAGCCAAAAATTTATATTAAGAAATTTTTATTTTCCTAAGGGAAAGAAAAAACACTAGTATACAAGGAATAGAAGGGGTTACCTCCTATGAAAAATATTTTTTCAAAATCTGCCCATTAACAGGAAAATAATCTCTTTTTCCTGATAGATCTTGCAATAAGAATGTTGATGGACCTATTTCTTCAATTATTTGAAATGGACCTATCCAGAGTTTTTGAAACTTCATGTGTTTACCTTTTTCCTCATGCAATTTGTCCTATTTCAATACAAGATCACCAATTTGAAATTTCTTTGGAGTAATAGAATTTGAATCAAATGAGGCTTTTACTATCTGTTGATGATGTGTATGAGTATTCTTATCTTTTTCTCTTTATTCTTCTAACTTAAGAATTTGACATTGTCTAAGTTGTAAAGAAGAAGAAGAAGATTCATCAATAAATTGTACTAAGCAAAGAGAGGGAATAACTACATTGGTAGGAAGTACAACTTATTTTCCATAGACAAGATTGAATGGAGAAGTGCCAATAGAGGATTTATGAGTTATTCAGTTTTCCAAAAGAGAAAAGATTAATGAATTGTGCAAATTTTGTTGGTTTTGATCAACAGTTCTTTTGATTATTCTAATCAAGTTTTTGTTCGTGGACTCTGCTAAACCATTTCGTTGCAAGTAATAATTTACAGAATACGTAAGTTTAAAACCTCTTTTGATTTCAAATTCCATCATAGTAGTTCCTGAGAAGTACGATGCGTTATCAAACATTAAAGCAGTAGGTAAACCAAACCTAGTTATGATATATTGGTAAATTAAATCAATGATATTCTCAGAGTTGGCTACCTTTAATGGAATTGCTTCCACCCATTTAGAAAAGTAATTTGTAGCTGTGAGAATATATCTATGTTGTTTGGAAGAGTTAGTAACAATCTTACCAATTATAACTAATCCCCATTGTTCAAATGGTTGTTTGATATTGACTAGCTATAATGGGAAGGCTCACTTCCTTTGTCTTCTAGATGCACTTTGACACACTTTGCATTTTCTTGCATATTCATGAGCTTAGTTGAAAAGTGTAGGCCAATAGTAACCTGCATGCAAGATTTTTTGTGTTGTCGTATTTCCTCCAAAATGTCCTCCAGCTAGTCCATCATGGAGTTCCTGCAAGTCTTTCTCTGGTTCAGATTTTTCTAAGAATATTAGTAATACAGAATCAAAATTTCTCTTAAACAATACATCATTGATTAATTCATATTCCTTGGCTTTTAATCCCAAAGCTCGTTTAGTTTTGTAACTGAGTTGAGTTGGAGCATATCCATTCTTCAAATAGAATATGAGATCAACGTATTGAAATTGTGCATAATTGAGGCTTACCTTTGATATTTGCACATTATTACCTAAATCTTCTTCTGATAATAGATGGGATGCTCCTGTAAGCATTCTGCAAAAACCTTGACCTCTAACAAATTTAGAGGGTCTAATTTCTACATTATATTCTTGTAAAGTGGTAACCCAGTTAGCCCTTTTTTCTCCTAATTCTCTTTGCATTAATAGTTGTCTCACTACAGAGAATGGAACTATGATAATGGTGTGAGATTTTAGGGGAAATGGCATGAAATTATTTATAGCCTTAAAGACAAAAAACGATTTCTTTTCTACAGATGAATAATTTAGTTCTGCACCTTGCAAATTGGAACTGAAAAATGATATTGGTGCTTCAATTTGTTGGTCATTAAGCTGTGTTAAAACAACAACGTATGATGTATTTGATGAAAAAGTAAATAAAGTAAAAGGATTAAGAAAATTGGGGGTAGTCAGGAATGGAGCATTGAAAATGGATTGTTTAATAAAATCAAATGCTTCTCGTTCATTATGACCCCATTTAAAGATTGATTTTTTCTTAATCATGTTTTTTAATGGTAAAACTATTTGTGAAATGTTAGGGACAAACCTTTTAACAAAATTAATTTTCCTAAGAAACGAATGCATAACTTTCTTGTTATGAGGGAAAGGAATTATTTTAATCTCTTCAATTATTTTTGGATCAATATAAATACCTCTTTTTGACATAATGAATCCTAAATTTTTTCCTTCATCTAATGAAAAAAATGATTTCTTTGGGTTTAATGAGATGCCATATATTTCACATCGCTCAAAGACTTGCTTTAGGTCATTCAAATGATTGGTTACTTGTTTAGAAAAGACTGTAATTTCATCTAAATAAATAACCACTGATTTATTTATGAGCCCCCTAAAAGTTGTGTCCATAGCTCTCTGAAAAGTGGCACCTGCATTAATTAATCCAAATGACATCTTTTGATAGGCGTAAGTTCCCCACTTAGCCCTGAATGTAGTCTTTAATCTGTCATCTGGATGTACGAGAATTTGGTTATATCCTGAGAATCTATCTAGAAAGGACATAATTTCAGAACCATCTACTATTTGTAGTACTTGTTCCATGGTTGGTAATGGAAAGTTGTCCTTTTGACATGCTTTGTTTAAATTCCTAAAATCAATACAAATTCTAATATCGCCATTTTTCTTCTTGACAGGTACCAAATTTGATACCCATTTAGAATGCCTGTATGGAAAGATGATTTTTTCCTTGAGGAGTTTGTTCAGCTATGTTTTGATTTGATTTTCCAGATTTGGATGAATCTTCCTCAATTTCTACTTATAGGTTTTTCTTCTGAGCTCATAAGAATTGTGTGTTGAATCATATAAGTATCATATGTTTTAAGATCAGTATAATCCCAAGAAAAGACACTTTTGTACGTTCTAAATAACCTAATAAATGATAATTTTCTTCGGAAGATAGACCAAGACCTAGATTGACATTTTGAGGTTTTTCGTCAGTTCCTAGATTTACTAACTCAAATATTAAGGTAGAGCTGTGATTTTTTGAGTTATTAACTCTTTTAAACCTAACTTTCAGATCATATAGGTCTTCTAACTTGACAACAGATTTAGGAGTAGGATTTTCATCTTGATCTTCCTTAATATGAATGTCATGTTCATTTTCATCCAAAATTTGACTATCATAAGATCCTTCAGATGTTAAGAAATCTATGATATCTGAATCATCATTTAATACTCTACAATTGGTAATATTATTAGGAAAAGATGGTCTAAAAATTAATTCAATGGAAAATCTATCGGGACTAAACTCTTGGGATGGAATTAAATTTGATGCTACATTAGCTAGTAGATCTGCACTAGCATTCTGCATTCTAGGTACAGAAGAAATGTTAAAGGCTAAGAAATGAATGGTTAATTCTTGGACTAATAATTGGTAATGCTTTAAATGTCCATAATTGCAATGAATGGTATTTCTTACCTGTCTAACAATGATTTCTAAATCTCCTATAACTTTCAGATATTTTATATTAAGATCAATGGCTTTGTACAAACCTTGGAATAATGCTTCATATTCAGTTATATTGTTTGTACAATTGAATTATAGTCTGCAGGTGTTGGAAAGATTAATCCCCTATGTGGACAGAGGTGATCCCTCTAGCCCTAGAGTGGGTCTAGCAACAAGGGAACAAGCTAAGGCGCAGGTTCCTAGCTAATGAATGAAATAGGTTGGGGTAGATCGACTCACTTGGAGTCCAACATGATTGTCACATTGATGGCCTCTTGATCTCGATCTCGACAGGTCGTAGTCTTTTAGCAATGGTACATGTATTCCTACACAAAGATCAAATACAAGAGTGATATACAAGAAAATAACTTCATTCATAGTTAACTATTTGGTCAAGGAGGACTAAACACATTGCGAAAATAAACCATATTAACACAAGATGGGAACTAGACAATAGTCATGTATATATAAATAGAAGAAAGAGATTACAACCGGAGCCTTGACGTCGTAGCCTCCTTCAGCGGGTTTAGTTGAAGTGCATCTCAAAGAATCATCGGGAATTGGGACGAGGCGAGGACACAAGCCTAAGCTCTCTCTTGACAAAGGTCTCTTTTTGTTCTATCTCACCAACAAGACGTTTAACAATTCTCTTCAGCCTTTCAGCTATGATCGTTCAGCTAGTGCATCAATGGGAAATAAATTTATTTATAGAGGGAGAGGAGGAGGTTGGGATCCCTACAATGGTGAAAGAGAGGCCTTATCCTTTGGGAGGTTTCCCTAAAAGGTGGAAACAAGAGGCCAAAGGAGGGTGGTCGTAGTTATTCAGTCGAACCACTCAGGCTGACTCACCCACAAAGTTGTTATGATGGAAACTTCACCTATATTTTTAAAAAACATTCCAAAAATAGCTTAGCACGGGTAGCTAATTGGGACAGAGCGCCAATGGGCACAGGGCCTAGTGTTAATCTTCCTCATTGGCGTGAGGGCATAATGGCCTACCAGTTCCAAGGAAAAAACATGTGTTTCTGATGGTCTTCTCAAGGAATTGTCAACAGAAGAAATGTTATCATCATAGCAAGGGATGTAATGATGGTTTTTGCAAGGCATGACACTTCTTATTAGTCACAGAAATGATCCTACAATGTGTGGGATGGGGATCACAGGGACGGTGACAAAATGTTGTGTAACAGATGCCCCCTAAAGCATGAGGTCTGAGAGAGAGGGAGGGGTGAAATTCTTTACGAGAACGCGTTCGAAAAAAACACCTTTGTTGAAGACCTACAAGTACAAATACAACTGATACCTCTGATACATGATCATGTGGCATGGGCGCAACCATCCATAATAGAGTACATAAAAACTGAAATCCGAGGTATGGACGCAACCATCCATCAACAAGGATCAAAAAATAAAATTAGGTATGGTTGCAGCCATCCAATCAAAAGAGTCATGCAATAAGTCATGATAAACCACAATATCCCACAGCCTGGATCTTATCAGACAAAACCCAGGGTCTTTCTCTCCATATTGACCTGAACAAGTACAAATTCAAGCATGCGAATATGTGAGCTGAAGTCGAACAAGAAAGAATTTCACTTGATTACCAGCCAATGATGAAATTTGTTAACATACACGAGAGAAACCACCAATAATGACAATGGCTCTCAAGGTACAATAGGTACAATCCACGGAATGTGAAAAATAATCTAGCATTGAACACCCACAGAGTCACTTGATTGAAGGCCAATGATGTGGACCTGTCGTCGAATGCGAAGAACTTGCCATTAAGGCATGCAATCTCCAAGGTACCAGAAGGGAGTCTCTAGATCAAATTCCTAGATAATGAGCTGAAGTAGATAGGAAGTGACCCGGTCGAAGGAGGGCCGTAATGTTTCCCATGTCATTGACACAAGATAGAGGAACATGATGATAGTAGATCAGGACCAAACAGAGGATGAGAGGAAGGTTGAAAACTGCAAAGGAAAACTTCTCTTGAACATATCAGCGACATGACTCTGGATTTGGCAGTATTTGACATAAAGGGATCTGAGGTCATGATGACATGGCAAAGAGCAAATGAGAGGTCAAAACAGATTACCCAAACCCATGGAGGCAAAAATGACGAAATGAGATGTCCCTAACCCGACACGAATGTAGACGAGTGTCATGTTCAAGAGTGACATACTGCCGACATGACTAAGATCTGGTTCCATTTTCCCCCACCATTTCTGGCGAGTACCCCAATTATTTTTGAAAAACAAGCTTGAAGGGGATATCATATGCTTGTATTGTAAGTTTTTCTTTCGGACAAATCTATCCTAGTACATTTTACCCCTAGGAAGGAGGTACTTGGTGAACATCATGGTGATGATGTCCAATGTAATTAGGGTTTAACGAGTCTGACAAAGGAAGAACTCGGCATCTTTTCATGTTTAGAGAGTTTAAAATGAAGCGGAAAAGAAAAATCCAGCAAGTCCCTTTTCGTAAATAGTTCCTCAGATCCGAAAAGGTAGAAAAAAATATTCCGAGAGAACCTCTTAGTCGTGATAGGCTAAGGTATTCCTTTTTCGTAAATAATCCATCCCAGCCCAAAAAAGGGGTAAATGTATACTAGGTAGATATCATTTCACAACCATTTAACGAGTTTAAAACGACAAAAGTGTTGGCAATATTTTCAATTTTAGAGAGTCAGAAAAGAGTTGAAACATGACTCCAACAACGATTTTTTTCGTGTTTTTACCGAGTCAAAAAAAGTATAAAATACAACTCGTTACTTCATCACCGTGATGTTAAATACCTGTCACTGCACAAGAGAATCACGTAAAACCCATTTCTTGAAATAATCATGGTGAAATAATCAAAAAATATGTATTAAAACCTAATTAGGGTTTTGAAAAGTTTATAATATGCCAAAAATGGTAAAAAATAATTACTTTTCACTTTTACCTCTTGTAGAAATTTGAATAATAGATGAGTTATTCACCGAGATTATCCTGATTACACACTATTTGAGCTTCATGCATAATACATAATCTCTTCTACCATTGATCATCAATTTGCAGAATTAGAAGCAGTCGCATGCGCACATTAAAACATAATCAAGCACACATATAACACAGTATGTAATGGGGAAAGATTACAGCTGAAAACCCCTAACTATCTGTATATTATAATGATAGAGAACATGTAACAATACATAGCACAAAGCTCCTCACAGCTCTCAGCACTATCTCACATGCTACACACAAAACTAGCTCAGATCTGAACAAGTCACAGGTTCAAATCTCCTCCACTGTTTGCCCGCCTCTACTGCGCAATCCAAGATGAGAATGATGAGATCCAAGTTCGAATCCCACTGGATTGTACTACGTAATCCTCATTGGCAATCTTAATCAATGTGTGTGCAAATCTCATGCACAGCTATAGTCACAACTGATAGTAGACTCACCCTTTCACCCACCTCTAACACTGGTCTCCACTGAACTTTCCATGCATTGCAGTTAAATGATGTATTCTTTAGTTGATTTATGAGTTAATAATTAGTGAATTAATTAATAATTAATTCACACCACTCATCACTAGTGTATTTATCAGTTAGACTAAATACAACTAGTTCAAATAAGTTAAACCGAACACAACTCCACCAACTGTCTCATCAACTCCACCAAACTCTGCCACATGAGTTCTAACTGAATTCAACCATGCAATAGCTCAAATAACCCCTAGGAAAAGTGTATTTCCTTCTGTCAGTTGCATGTGCCACATCCAAGCATCAAACTGAAGTGCTCCAAGAGGATAAGATAATGTTTATAGTCCAAATATTATTAAGGGCTAATAATATTTGATTGATCTATTTTTAGAATGGCAGTCTAAAAATAGACTTCACCCAATGTCTAAAAATAGAGGTCCATCTATTTTTAACAACTTTACCAATCATCCATAAATAGCATCCTGCAACTCATAGACCATGATCCATATGTCTAAAAATAGACATAGTCTAAAAATAGACTTTGCGACAAAAATCACCTGTGTGGCCCCCACCTAGTTTTGGTGATCACTTTCCAACTAGGATCTGGAAAGATGTTTCAGGATGCCTCCTTCACTGTTTCTTGTTGCAATCTTCAACACCTCTTGTGGAGCAATAGTTACGCATTTTACATTGTGATTTTGCGGCGGCGATAGCGGGAAATATGACAGACCAATCTCGAATCTTTCAAGGTAAGAGCTAGCAACCTGTCCTACATTTTGATTCCTTTTTTATTACCTACAACCCAATTTTATGTATTGATGGGGGATTTTGGAAAATTTTAGGGTGCAGCGATTGGTGCGGGTATCGGGCACAGACTCATGCCAATCACCCAATTTTCCAAAATAAGGCATGCCCATTGGTGCGACAGTTTCTAAAACAGTCGCGCCAATAGCAACACACATTTTAGTTTAAAAATGAAAGTAAATGGGCCTATTTTAACCAAAAAAAAATCTTTGAATTCAACTAATAATAGTCATATTAATGTTTTTGTAGGTATAAAGCGGAAAAATGTTGATCGAGTGGAAAGAAAGAGAACATAATGAAGAAGACGAGCTCGCCATGGAAAATGAAAGATGCATGGAAGCTCTTAGAGATTGTGGGCTCAAGAAATTCTTCATGACACCATGCCTCAGAGCTCAACCATAGCTGTTACAATACTTGATCAGTGTCTGGGATGTAGATAAAGAAAAGTTTATCATTCATGATCAAGAAATTGAGATCAAAGTTTCTGATGTTTATTTCATCAGAGGGTTGTCGCGAAGGGGGGCAGTACCAATCCTAACTGGCACCTGGCCTACAATGGAAAACATGAGCATGGTGATTGAAATAGTATGTCCAGGGGAAAAAAAAGGATCAGGAAGTGGAAAAGTGGATATCCATACAATTCCAAACTTGGCACTAAAATTAGTGTTGCACACCATTATGCAAGCTGCAGGATCACAAGCACCACACGAAGCAACAAAGACACAGTTACTTCTTGCAGTAGACTGTCTGGCACTGACCCTCTACAACTGGGCAACAGTGATGATCAATATAAAACATCAACTGACGAAATGCAAGAAGACCAAACTAAAGTAGTTTGGATATGGATCTATCTTGGTATCGTTCATCCTGGAATGACTACCAATCTTTTAACGTCAGGAGGTCATAGTCCCAACACCGCTAGCACAGGAGCCACGGATGGCCTGTTGGGCAGCGCTGATGCCAAGGTTAGGGGGCAGTCAATAGATGTCCTGGAGACCGGAGTTCTTTGAGTGTCTCTGCCGACAGCTGATCATCATGGAGGATTGGCCCTACTCTGGCACATATTTTACTGGTGAAGCAGATCTCCCACTCCCAGAAGGAGAGGATTGGGATGAAGTACTTGCTAAGACTCATTTTTTATTTTCATGAGTATTATGATATTTCTTTTGTATGCATGCTCTGACATTTAATCCATGTATGTAGATGTTGGCCCAAAGAGACCTGTAGGCATGTCTTCGATAGTGAGGCGAATTCCTTGTGACTTCGATATTGCCACTCATGGTGAGGGAGGCAAGGAGGAAATCATACGCAATCTAGAGGGAATCTCCCGTGGGATCCCAGATTATGCACGATTCGACGATGTTCCTCGTGCATACTAGAGACACACTACAGGGGTGTCAAACCAGGTTCATCACTTGCTAAGGCGGCTTCTACGGGTAGTGACATGCTATCATGAGTGTCATGCCAAGTAGACACCTAGGTTTCATTTCCGCATATTTTTTGAGAGACATGGTGTCTCAATATGTAACAAAAACACACATATTTTTTGTATTTATGATGCACACTAAGGCAAACATTTAATATATATATATATATATATATATATATATATATATATATATATATATACATCTATTTTCCTATTATGGATACTGTCATGTGATGATTCTTTTACAAATTACGCAAATGTCTATCTAACACAATGTTAGCCACTGTATCAGTTAAAGCATTCATTCGCCTAGGAATATGTTGATATGTAATGTAATCAAAATGTCTTTCCAACAAACGAACACGTAAATAAAACCTTAAAATGTGAGTTTTTCTAACTAAATAATGTCCATTAAGTTGAAGAAAGACAAGCTGTGAGTCTGGATTTACAACCAATGCATGAATGTCGAGGGTAATCGCCTCGGTTAATAGTTCAATAACAGCACTATACTCAACGACATTGTTTCTAGTTCATCCTAGACAGATACCTTGAAGATCTATCAACTCACCAGCAGGATCATAAATCACCCAGGCTGCTTAAGACAGGTTCCGGGTACTGTGGGAAGCACCATCCGTGAAACTGACATAAGGGGTAATAGACATCTGCACAAAATGCAATGACCCAATAAGCAGGAAAACGCTCGCAAATCACACTAAGCCAAAAATGTACAAAAATGAAAAGAAAACCTATGTACACAAAACATGCATGAATGAATCATGCATAATATTTCTTAAGATACAACCCATTTCTAGGCTGATCCAAAGGATGACCTTCGTAATCAATTAAATCATAGGCCCCATTCCCCAAAACATGTTTAAAAATGTAGGGCCCATGCCACATGGGTTGAAATTTTCCTGCCCCCAACTTATCATGAGCTTGGGCATACAGGAGGACGAGGTCTTCTTATACAAAGGAGCGAGGGGAAACCGATTGGTCAAAATGAGCTTTCACCCACTCCTTCTATGCTTCAATGACCAAAGCAGTAAAGTGGCGAGTTTCATCCAACCTTTCTAAGTAGAGAAGATGCTTTTCATCTGCTGAAGTGTTCGGAAGTAATTCAACAGCCAACTTGAGCGAAGGTATTTCACATTCAATCGGAAGGGTAGCTTCCATACCGTAAACAAGCTGAAATGGAGTGAATTCGGTCGCATCCTTAGTTGAGGTTCAGTACGCCCAAAGAGCTGAAAATAACATGGGATGCTAGTTTAATTTGTGCATCCCAATCGTATGTTGAAGCATGGTGACAAGAAATTTATTCACGGCTTCAACCTGGCCATTGGCTTGAGGATACTATGGCATTGAGCTGTCGTGACGTAGACCCAACTTGGAAGTCAACTCCGCCACCATATAATGCCAAAAATGGGAACCGTGATCAGTAATGATGGCTTGAGGGACACCAAACCTAGAAATGAGGTGATTGAATATGAACTGAGTTGCTACCTTATCGTTAGTTGTTAGTGTAGGCATTTCTTCGGCCCATTTGGTGAAGTATTTAACGACTACGATGATATAAGCATGCTCCCCCGACCGAGTGAGGGTTACACGTCATAAAATCGATGCCCCACTTCGCAAAGGGACCAACAGTAATTATAGGACGGATATGGGAAGGCGGCACGCGCATCTTGTGCTGGTAGATCAGGAAATCATGACATGTATGAATAGAAAAAATGTAGTCCTTGAAGATGATGGGCCAAAAATACCCAGCACGAATAATTTTCTGTGTAGTCACATTACTAGACATGTGACCATGACAGGCTCCACTATGACAGTCATTCAGGACTTTCTCAGCCTCCTCGAGAGTCAAAAACCGACGAAGAATGGAATTGAATCCGATGCAGTAGAGTGTATCTCTGACTATACGATAAGGTTGCGATTGATGGTGGATGCGTTGGCGAGCATCCTTCATCATCTCAGATCTAAAGGTATAAGTCTGAAGATATATGATGATATCACCGTACCAAGGATTGAGGGTGCTAATAAGAAAAAGCGTATCGTCTAGAATGCATTCCTCGGAACTAGACAGAGCGGAGTCAGAGGGGAGAGAGCATATAAGATCGGTGAATACTAATGATTTATTCGACTTGGTAGTGGTGAATTCATATGAAGAATAGGTAACCCCAATATAGATGTTCTCAATAATTCCTAGTTTGAAGAAAATGTCGATAGGCATCATTTGAGTAATGTTACTCAAGTTACCCTCCGTAAAAAATTCATGTGTTAGAATAGGCTTTTGAAGCGGAGGACAAGGAACCTGAGAAGCAAACCTCTCAAGACACGTGGACATGTTCCCGAGGCTAGGCATAAACAAGGAGCAATGATGAATATCATCCCACGGAGGATCCTCAAGAGACATAGTTTCCACGATGGCTTCATTGGAGGGAAATATATCTTTCAAGGGATTGGGCAAATCTGAATCACCGAGCCAAGGGGATTGAGAATAAGTATCAAGAGACATGCCCAAAGGAGCATGATCAGGAGGCGGAGGCTCCAAAGCCGAAATAAGTTCACAATAGTCAATCTCGATGGGACTTAACGACATCAAATCTCCAAAGGAATCAATCTGTTTAGGTGAAGGGATGATCCACGGGTCGTCAAACTGAGAGATCATATTGATCTGAACAGTTTTGGGTGGAGGAAGAGGAAAAATACCCATGAGGGCAAGATCTTTGAAGAGACCTGGCCCTACGCTCTCTCAGGGAGTAGGAATTTGATCCACATACGAAACATTGTTCTCAGAAGAAGAAGTGAAGAATGATAACTGATCAAAAGTAACATTCTTTCCTTCGTGCGGAAATTTCAAAACACAAAAGAGAGTGGATGGAATGCACAACATGGCATGAGTCCAACTGCGACAGAGGAGAAGATTGTAATTGAGCTTGGCATCAACTACTTCAAACTCGAAGTTGATTGTCTTCCCTTCTAGAGTAATCGATAAACTAGTGAGAACACCAAGAGGTTTAAACTCTCTTCCATCAAATGCTTCTAGAGAATTTGGAGATTTATTCAAGGCTGGAGAACCAATGGCTTTCCAGCAGGCAGATGACATGACACACGTAGATGTTGTTGGAAATACTGAGAGGGGGGGCGAATCAGTATTACTTTCAATTAGAGAATTATTTAATCTTCAATTATTATCAGTGTTTGTACAATGATAGCATAAAACAAAAGGAAAACAAATGCACATAGTTTTTAAGGTGGAAACCCACTCCGGGACAAAAACCACCTAATGCTTTTCTAATAATTCTTTAATATTTAACTCCAATTGAAAATAAAGCTCCAACTTCTTAGAATCTAGAAAAACATTCTTCTCCAACTCCCACTGGATGGATGCTACAACACTTGTGATTCTTCAGTAGTCAACTGAATGGATTCCCCAACATCCAATGAGCTACAACTCACCCTACCACCACCCTACCACCCTATAGAATAATAAAAGAAGAATAGACTCCCGTACCAGGGAAAATGGTCCACTTTACAATGATATAGAATGATGTAGAAGAAGAAGACACACTAGAACATAACCCCAACTATGAAAAAACCACCTAATGATGATCTTAGACCTCTCGACATTGCCTCTTCAACTCTTGGCAGATAGACACTAGAAAGTTTTTTACAATAATGTATTTACAATGACTTAGTACAATAATACCTTTACAATGACTGTATGTAGTGCTGCCCACTTGAAGACTTCATGTGATGAATTTCTTGCTGTTGTTCTACACCTTGGTTTCTTCTCTTGTCATGTTACCCTCTGCTACACCTTTCTTTGCTTTGTTGCCCTAGAAATTCTAGTCCTTTGCAGCCTTTGACAACACATGATCTAGCTTTTTCTTGCCTTCTAGGAGCTTGATATTGAATCTGGTGTATCTCTATTATTTTAGATCCCCAATATTTTATTTTTGGTCCTATATTAGTCCTCTTAGTCATCTTTCCAATGCCACAGGTCTGATCCAATTTGGATTCTTCAAGGGAGAGTTATGCCCAATTTATCATAATTCCCTAATTATGGACTGTTTCAGTAGGGAAAACTTGTATGGTGTGCCACATGTCATTGTTTCTTCATTTGGCTTTGAAATTGATAGAGAGAAAACTGCAGTCCGTGCAATATCTTCCAATTTTTACAGAATTTCAATCCGATACTCAAAGAGAGAGTTATGACGATTTTCCCAAGGTCACTTCTTTGAGATGAATTTCAGGAGCCTCCAAAAACACTGACTTCCACAGATCATATCTATGAAAATATTGCGCACCTTGATATGAAATTTTCATAGGAGCTTCCTCACGATTTCGGATTCGCCTCATAAAAATTTCAACTTCTAAACGTTCGTATAAAAAAATTTAGAGCGAAAATTCCACGATGACCTATTTCAGATAGCGAAATCCCTTGCATAAGGAGGATACGAGGATCACAATTTATATAAATGCTTAGGCTAAGAGGGGCTTCAACAAGTGAATGTGGGAAGGATTTTAGGAGCTTAAAAAATATTAATTATGACTTTTCAATGACCCATGCCACAACCCCATGGGGTTTTAGCCCACTAACTTGGTTTACAAATTTCAAACATGAATATCTCTCAAACTGTGAAGAATTACGTGGCGTGCCATATATCAACGGAAACATCTCGACAAGTAGAAACCATAAAAATAATTCTTGACCCAGAATATATTAATTTGGTAGGTAAAAATTCCCATGAAATATTGGGGTAGCCCTTGGTGCTGCTTGGGTTGACATCAATGACAACCGCTAATCAAAAATATCCCCCTTTGGCATTGATGGCAACACAAGTACTCCCCCTGCGATCATGACACCTCTTCCTACAACATTCTCTCCCCCTTTGACATCAATGGAAAAGGGTAACTCCCCCTGACACACAAACATCTTGAGGACTTGTACACACTTCCACTCCCCCTAACATACAACCATCCTGCAGACCTGTACACACTTCCACTCCCCCTTTATATTTTGAATAAGGAAAATATAATGAGAACTTTGGAGAATCCCAAGATTCTGGTGAAGATATTCCAATGCTTCACGAGTACTCTCACAACCATCAACACTTCCTACCCAATATGCATATGTAAAGGAATGAATAATGAGATTATTACCCTTGGGTTACCACAATCCATATTCTGTTGTTCCCTTTAGATATCGAAGAATTATTTTGATGGAAAAAATATGTGATTCTTTTGGTGCTGCTTGGAATCTTTCTACTTGTCCAAATGTTTGCATAACATCTGGCCAGGAGGCTATTACATATAGAAGACTACCAATCATAGATCTGTACAACATTTGATCCACATCCTTAGATGAGTCATCTATGCTCAATTTGCAACCTGTTACCATCGGAGTAAGGATGGGTTTGCAATCTTCCATTTTAAATTTCTTGAGCATTTCCTTGATGTACTTGGCTTGACATATAGACATTCCTTTCTCTTGCTGAGATATTTGAAGCCCTAAGAAGTATGTTAGCTCACCAAGTAAATACATCTCAAAATCACTCTGCATCTTTGTAGCAAACTTCTTAATTTGTCGATCATCATTGCTGCCAAATATTATATCATCTTATTTAGCTATTTGTTGAACCCTTAGTTAAACTGAGAGGGGGGGGGGTGAATCAGTTTAACACATACATGGACTTTTAAAACTTTTCTTTTAAATATTATTTACACCTTCATTTCATGTCTAACTTAATATGTGAGCAACAAGTATTACTATCAAACAGATTTGTTAATGTAATAGCAGATTGAATATAAGAGCAGCAAGTATTAAGCAGATCAGATAAATCACATCAACACATAAACATCATGCACAGAGACACCAAATATAAGTGGAAACCCATAAAGGGAGAAAACCACATCTTATTATTGTTGTGATGCAAAGGCAAGCTCCAACTCCCTCTCACCACTGATTTTCTGTAGGCTCCAACCTACAGGAGGCTCCTACCTCAATTCTGCAAGCTACAACTTGTAAGGAAGCTCCAACTCCCATCTATTTTCTACAGGCTCCAACCTACAGGAGGCTCCTACCTCAGTCAGCTACAACTGACATTTATCAAGCTACAACTTAATGTGGAAGCACCAACTCCCATCTATTTTCCGCAGGCTACAACCTACAGGAGGCTCCTACCTCAGTCAGCTACAACTGACATCTATCAAGCTACAACTTGATAGGGAAGCTCCAACTTCCTTACTCTTTCAAAAGAAAACACTTGCTGATTTACCTTGGATATCGCCCGTTTCGTACCTTCTTCTCTCGCTGTTCATCAACTCTTATATCGTAATTCGCATCATTTCGCTCAACCCCTTCTTCTTCTTCTTTACTCAAATTCTTATTCACATTCTTTTCTTATAAACTTTCTTATTTTCTTCAACTATCTTCAATTCTGCTGCACACTCTCTCCTCTTCTCATTCTGTTTTCATCAACTTCTCTCCGCTTGGATATTACCCTGTTTTATACAAAAATAGCTTCATGGCTGTTTGTATTCCATTGGGAATTCGAAATGGACAGCCATGTCTCTTTGCCATCTGCCTTCTCATCTCTTTTCAGCTCACTCAGAAAAATGTAACTGTAGGTGCTTATTTTAATATTACAGTGGGATATTTGCTCTCTTCGGGAGACTTGCCAATGCATCACAAACAATAAAAACAATTAAAACATTTACATTCGAATTACAATGTGAATTCCAGCTCACTCGTTTAGTCTTTTGAATTGGTACGCATTTGTCTTTTCTTTGGCTGTCTTTGTCTTTTCTGTGACTGTGTTTTATCTCCTTTCGGCTCTGTTTACTCTTCTGTCCTCTGTTGTGGTGTAACTGCTGCATATGTGTAATTGTGCCTTTTACATCCGCTGACTATAAATCTAGAGGAATTCCAACACTTTTCATGCCACGAGTGTCTTGTTGATGTGGAACATTCCGCAAGCGGAACGGACATATATCACAGTCGTATATTAATAATCGCCCTCCCGTTAAGCTGAGGCCCGTGGGTCTACAGACCGCGCGACATATTTTAATATAACTGCAACCATGTTTTATATATCTAATGTTTGTCTCTTTGTACAATCAATAAGTAGTTTCAAACGCGTATCATATCCATGGTCTCGTTTATAATACAACACTTCTTAATAATGTCACCCTTCTCTTCAATGTAGTATTTTACTTAAACTCCTTTCTTTTCACTTTAATGTATATGAACCCTTTCTCATGTAACTTCCGGCGATATATTAATAGACCCATTTAACATAGGAAACAACCTTTCGGGCCACCTTGTCACGCTTTCCGATGCACTGACTCTCCTCCGATTGCGATTGATCGCTCCTCGTTTGATATGAAATCAACCTGGAATCGCGCCGAATGAATGGTTATCAATTAATCCATCGTGCCTCCAATGTGCTCCGATTTCGATTCAATCGGAAATCGCCAATCGATAATTGCAATGTGCTTCCATCTTTGGACTCTTCATAATTTTCGATCCGATTGGGGAGGGGTCCCACCTTATAGTCAGCTCCAATGTGCTCCGATTTCGATTCAATCGGAAATCGCCAATCGATAATTGCAATGTGCTTCCATCTTTGGACTCTTCATAATTTTCGATCCGATTGGGGAGGGGTCCCACCTTATAGTCAGCTCCAATGTGCTCCGATTTCGATTCAATCGGAAATCGCCAATCGATAATTGCAATGTGCTTCCATCTTTGGACTCTTCATAATTTTCGATCCGATTGGGGAGGGGTCCCACCTTAGAAAAATTTGTTTTATGCGCTAACGCCCGGCTTGGGGTATGATTCTCAGAATTATATATCTGTCCTCCGGGTTGGGCGATTCTCGGAATTATGTTTGTATATGTTATATGTGTTCCGCTTGCATATAACTGATATATATGTTTATATATTTTTCCACTGGAGTGAAGCAATTCCCGGAATAATGTTTGTATAAGTTATATGTATAATGCCGGTTGGAGATTGCGATTCCTAGAATTTTATAACGGCTCTGCTTCTGCCTCTGCCTCTGCTACTCCTGACGCTCTGCCTCTGCCTCTATTGATGAGATAACGGCTCTGCTTCTGCCTCTGCCTCTGCTGCTCCTGTCACTCTGCCTCTCTGCTTCAGCGATGCCTCCTTTTCCATCAATGACAATATTTCCAACAGTCTCCCCCTTTGGCATTGATGGCAATTCACTTTCTCTGTTTGCTTTCTCTTTCTCTTGTTGCTTGCTCTTCCTGTTTGCTATTTGTTCTTCCTCCCCCTTTGACATCAATGGCAAAGGATGACTCCTCATCCCTCCGTATGGGTTCTGTCATTGTATTTCCTTTCTCTGAGTTATGTTTAGGTCCTCTTCTGCCGAAATTGGACTATGCTGTGTTTCATTTGTAGTGCCTGTAATATGTGCTAGATTGCAGACAGAGATGATGCATTTTACGATTGAAAGGTTCTTGTTGCTTTTGAATCCTGATAATATTGATAATGCTGATCCTGTGGACTTGTTTTATGCTTATCTTGCTGGCTGTTCTCCCCCTGGAATGATATCTTCATTTTGTTCTCCCCCTGAGACTGTACTTTCTCTTCATATTAGAGAATAGTATCTACAGATACTACCCCTAGTTTGTCTCTCAAGTATTCGAATGGTTCTCTGCAAGTGGTTTGGTAAATATATCTGCTATCTGTTCTTTCGTTGATACATAGTCCAGTTTAACTATCTTCTGAGCCACTTGTTCTCGGAGAAAATGATACTTGATTGGTATATGTTTAGTTTTTGAATGAAGCACGGGATTTTTAGATATACTTATAGCACTTGTATTATCACATTTGATTGAGATAGGTTCATTAATGCTTACCTTCATGTCTTGAAGTGTCTGCTTCATCCACATGACTTGTGTGCAACATGCTGCTGCTGCTATATATTCTGCTTCAGCTGTAGACAGAGAGATGGATGTTTGTTTCTTACTTAGCCATGCCACCAGAATTTCTCCTAGATAGAATGCACCTCCACTTGTACTCTTCCTATCATCCACACAGCTAGCCCAATATGCATCTGTGTATGCTGTCAAGGTGAAGCTTTTTCCTTTAGGATACCAAAGCCCATATTGTGTAGTTCCTTGTAGATATCTGAGTATTCTTTTTACTGCCAGAAGATGGTTTTGTTTAGGTGCTGCTTGATATCTTGCCACTAGTCCTACTGCTAGCATGATGTCTGGTCTTGAAGCTGTCAAGTACAACATGCTTCCTATCATGGATCTGTAGAGTTTTTGATCTACATCTGCAGACCTATCATCAGCACACAACTTGCATCCCGTGATCATGGGGGTTGTCATTGGTTTGCAGTCCTCCATTTTGAATTTTTTTCAGCATTTCTTTTAAGTATTTTTCTTGAGAAATGAATGTGCCTGTGTTCTTTTGCTGAATTTGCAGTCCCAAGTAGAAACTGAGTTCTCCAATCATAGACATTTCAAACTCTGTTTTCATCTCATCAGCAAACCCTTTTTCTAGTTCATCTTTGTTGCTTCCAAACATAATGTCATCAACATATACAACAACAATTAGGAGTTCACTTTCATGCACTTTTATGTATAGATTGCTGTCTACTCCACCTCTCTTGAAACCCTGTTTTTGCAAATATTTGTCCAGTCTTGAGTACCAAGCACGAGGAGCCTGTTTCAGTCCATATAGGGCCTTCTTCAGTCTGCACACATAGTCTTCTTTGTCTGTCAATGAGAATCCTTATGGTTGTTCCATGTACACTTCTTCTTCTAGATCTCCATTAAGAAAAGCAGACTTTACATCCATTTGATATACCTTGAAGTCTTGATAGCATGCAAATGCCAGGAACATTCTGATAGCTTCCATTCTAGCTACAAGGGCAAATGTTTCATCATAATCAAGTCCTTCTATTTGTGAGTATCCTTTGCAGACCAGCCTTGCTTTATTCCTGATTACTTGTCCTTGCTCATTCATTTTGTTTTTGAATATCCATTTTGAACCAATGATATTTTTCTCAATAGGTCTAGGAACTAGTTCCCAGGTATTGTTCTTCTCAATTTGGTCCAATTCTTCATTCATTGCTTTTACCCAATACTTGTCCTTGCCGGCTTCTTCAAATTTCTTTGGCTCTATTTGTGATAACATGGCTATGTATACTTCTTCTGTTTGTTCTGTTAGCTGCCTTCTTGTCTGGACTCCTGCTTTCTTGTCTCCTATGATCTGATCTTCAGGATGATTCTTCTGAGTGTATCTTGAGGGGGTTTTCGAGCTCAACTCTGCATCATCTGTTGTCTTGCTTGTTTCATCATCATCCTTGTCTTCCTCTTCATGGTTGTCTGATGGGTTGCAGCAGTCTGTATTTCTTGTATTGTTGGGAAGTTCTTCATCAAATCTCACATCAATACTTTCAACTATCTTCCGAAGGATCTTGTTGTAGCACCTGTACCCTTTGCTTTTGGAATCATATCCTAGAAAATCCCTTCATCTGCTCATGCATCAAATTTCCCAAGGTTTTCATCATTATTCTTTATGTAACACTTGCTACCAAAGACTCTGAAATGTTTTATTGAAGCTAGCTTTCCATGCCATAGTTCATATGGAGTCTTGTCACTGCTTGGCCTTAAGTGAGCTTTATTAAGGATATGTACTGTTGTGTGTACTGCTTCTGCCCAGAAGGTTTGAGCAATATTATTCTCTTGCATCATAGCTCTGGCTATTTTTTGTACAGACCTGTTTTGTCTCTCTGCTACTCCATTCTGTTGAGGTGTCCCTGCAATAGTAAATTGTTGTTTTATTCCATGTTCATTACATAGGTCTGCAAAGTCATAATCTGTGAATTCTCCTCCTCTGTCTGATCTGATACATTTCAGCTTGCACCCAGTTTGATTTTCTGCTAATGCTCTGAATATCTTAAATTTTTCCAATGCTTCTGATTTATTTTTGAGAAAGGCAACCCATGTCATTCTGGAGAAGTCATCTATTATTAGCATGAAATAGGATTCTCCACTTGGTGTTCTAGTTCTAGCAGGTCCACACAGGTCCATGTGCACAAGCTGGAGTGGTCTTCTTGTTGACAACTCCTCTTTAGATTTAAAGGATGTGCGAGTCTGTTTCCCCAATTGACAAGATTTGCATATAGTATTTGAAGGCCTTTTTATTTCTGGAATGTCTTTGACAGCTTTCTTCTTGCTCAATTTGATGATATGGTCAAAGCTGAGATGTCCCAATCTCCTATGCCACAACCATGATTCCTCAAGTTTGCTAAGATGACAGGCTTCATCTTCCTCTTTCACTATGTATACATTGTTCTCTGTTCGAACACCTTTGAGCATAGTCTTTCCTGTTGTGCTTGACTTGACTACACAATCTTGTGCTCTAAAAAGAACTTCACAGCCTTTGTCACACATCTGACTGACACTCAGTAAATTTGCTTTCAGTCCATCCACAAATAGTACCTCTTGGGCTTTTCCTCTGCCATTGTCTATGCTGACTGAGCCTTTTCCCTTGATCTTTCCCGATTTATCATTACCAAAAATAACATTGCCAGATTTCTTTTCATCAAGAGTTATAAACTTGCTTCTGTCTCCAGTCATGTGTTTGGAGCAGCCACTATCCAAGTACCACTGGCTTTTCAGATCTTGAGCAGTTAGAGCCAGGTCACAGTTATTCACCTTCTTTATCCACCGGAGGCCCCCTTTTGAACATTTGATTATAGTTTTTGCAGAACTGTGAGCATGAACAAAATTGCTTTGACTCATAAACCTCCTTGAGGTATTGAACATCAGTCTTTGTCTATACTTTCTACATTCAATAATTTTATGGCCAAATTCCTTACAATAAAAACAATAACCATAGAAATTATTTGCATACCTGATGTAAGGTTGTTTTCTCCATATGTTTGTTTGAGATAGCTTCTTCACTGTTTGCATCTTTTGCAGGTCTGAATTACTCTTCCTTGCATAACAATATGCAGCAATGTGTCCTAGCTTGTGGCAGACATAGCAGGTGGCTTTCTTCATAGGAGGGAAGAATTTCCTCTGATGACTTCCAAATTTGATATACTTAGGGGCATATGATTCTTTTTCTGCCATCTTAGTATTCATTATATTCTTTGTTACTAGAGGTTTCTTCTGCTCTCTGTCTCTCTTATTGCAGATATCTTCTTTTGTAGGAATTATTTGAGCTACTTCCTCATCCTTCTTTGCTTTTACAAAAGTAATCTCTCTGTCAACATTTTCTTTTCCTTTACTTGATTCTCCTTCGTAGCCTATTCCAGTCTTTATCATAGGGGATCTTTGAGCAACCAAAATTTCATTCAACTTAATAGAGCTTGTTTTTTGAGAAGGGTATATAGAAACTTTCTGTTGAGCTTTTTCTAATTTCTTTCTCAGACACAGAATTTCTTCTTCCAGCTTCTCTTGTTCTCGAGTTTTATCTTTGATTTGTTGAAGTAACATATCTTCTATCTTCTTGGCTTCTTCAAGCTTTACCTTCAGCTGCATGAGGACTTCTGAATTTTTTTCTTCTTTCACACATTTTAGGAGAATCTCTTTTTGTTTTCTACATTTTAGTTTGAGTCTGTCAATCTCCTCTAGAGCACTTCTTAGCTCCCCCTCAAGGTCTACTTCCCCTTCTTCTTCTTCATCTTCTAGTAGGAGTCCCTCAAGATCTTCTATGGCCATCAATATAAATTCTGAGGTTCCTTCTTCACTTGAGGGTCCATCTGAGTCTTCAGATGCACTGCTGTCTTGGTGAGCATAAAAGGATTTTCTGCTGAATTTCTTTCCTTTCTGCCAGTTCTTTGATGTGTCTTTCTCTGATTCTTGAGCTTGATTTCTTAATTTCTTGTGAGGACATTTAGCAACATAATGTCCAACTCTTCCACAGTTAAAGCATTTGAAGGGAAGTTTACCTTTGTATCTACCTGAGCCTCTATCCAATTTCTTGACAAATTTAGCCTCTTCTTCATCAGAGCAGGAGCATATGTCTTCCTTTCCTTCTTTCTTCTTTTCTGTTTTGAATGCTGCCTCCCTTGTGCTTGTCTTCTTCTGTGGGAGCCTCATCTCATATGCTGTAAGATTTCCTAGTAGTTGATTCATGGTCAAGGTCTCCCAATTCGCTGTCTCTTCTATTGCAGATACCTTGGGATTAAATCTGGATGGGAGTGATCTTAGAATCTTTTGCACAACTATACTTTCTGGTATGGTTTCTCCAAGAGCTTTCACATTGTTAACAATTTATGCAACTTTTAAGAAGAAGCTGCCAACATCTTCATCATCATTCATTTTTAAGTTTTCAAACTGGGCTCTATATACTTGAAGTTTGGCAGTTTTTACTTTCTGGTCTCCCTCATGTATGCCTTCAAGAGTATCCCATATTTTCTTGGCATTGTCTTTGTGCATTACTCTAATAAACTCTGCTTCACATAATCCATTCAGGATGGCATTCATGGCTTTTGCATTAGCTACAAAACTTTCTTTAGCTTCTTTTTCTGTATCAGTTGACTTCGGGGCATATCCTAATTCCACAGCAGCCCAAACTTCTATTCCTAAAGACATTATGTATGTCTTCATTCTGATTTTCCAGAAAGCATAATTTTCACCAGTGAAGAAAGGGGATTTATTGGTTGAGCATCCTTCTTTACTAGCCATCTTGGGAACCTAGGATCTCCTTTCAGTTGTTAGACTTGTACAAAGGAACCCGCTTTGATACCAATTTTTGAACCCTTAGTTAAACTAAGAGGGGGGGGGGGTGAATCAGTTTAACACATACATGGAATTTTAAAACTTTTCTTTTAAATCTTATTTACACCTTCATTTCATGGTCAACTTAATATGTGAGCAACAAGTATTACTATCAAACAGATTTGTTAATGTAATAGCAGATTGAATATGAGAGCAGAAAGTATTAAGTAGATGAGATAAATCACATCAACACATAAACATCATGCACATAGACACCAAATATAAGTGGAAACCCATAAAGGGAGAAAACCACATCTTATTATTGTTGTGATGCAAAGGCAAGCTCCAACTCCCTCTCACCACTGTTTTCTGCAGGCACCAACCTACAGGAGGCTCTATCCTCAATTCTGCAAGCTACAACTTGCAAGGAAGCTCCAACTCCCATAAATTTTCTGCAGGCACCAACCTACAAGAGGCTCCAACCTCAGTCAGCTACAACTGACATTTTATCAAGCTACAACTTGATGTGGAAGCACCAACTCCCATCTATTTTCTACAGGCACCAACCTACAGGAGGCTCCTACCTCAGTCAGCTACAACTGACATCTATCAAGCTACAACTTTATAGGGAAACTCCAACTTCCTTATTCTTTCAAAAGAAAAACACTTGCTGATTTACCTTGGATATCAGCTCTGTTCTGTACCTTCTTCTCTGCTGTTCATCAACTCTTATATCAGACCTGCATCATTTCTGCTCAGCCCCTTCTTCTTCTTTACTCAGCTCCTCCTTATTCACATTCTTCCTGCAGCTTGCTTATTTTCTTCAACTATCTTCAATTCTGCTGCACACTCTCTCCTCTTCTCAGTCTCTTTTTCTTCAAAAAAAAAATCTCTTGGATATTACCCCCTTTTATACAAGATAGCTTCATGACTATTTGTATTCTACTGGGAAGTCGAAATGGACAGTCATGTCTCTTTGCCTTCTGCCTTCTCATCTCTTTTCAGCTTACTCAGAAAAATGTAACTGTAGGTGTCAATTTGAACATTACAGTGGGAGTTTGTTTTCTCTCGGAGACTTGCCAATGCATCACAAACAATAAAAACAATTAAACCATTTACATTCGAATTACAATGTGAATTCCAACTCAACTCATTTAGTCTTTTGAATTGGTACGCATTTGTCTTTTCTTTGGCTGTCCTTGTCTTTTCTGTGACTGTGTTTTATCTCCTTTCGGCTCTGTTTGCTCTTTTGTCCTCTGTTGTGGTGTAACTGCTGCATACGTGTAATTGTGCCTTTTATATCCGCTGACTGTAAATCTGGAGGGATTCCAACACTTTTCATGCCATGAGTGTCTTGTTGATGTGGAACATTCCGCAAGCGGAACAGACATATATCATAGTCGTATATTAATAATCGCCCTCCCGTTAAGCTGAGGCCCGTGGGTCTACAAACCACGCGGCTTATTTTAATATAACCGCAACCATGTTTTATATATCTAACAACACCCTTTTAAAATAACTGCTGGGCAGTTTCAACCAACGCGTATCATATCCATGGTCTGTTTATAATACAACACTTTAATAATGTCGCCCTCTCTTCAATGTAGTATTTTACTTAAACTCCTTTCTTTTCACTTTAATGTATATGAACCCTTTCTCATGTAACTTCCGGCGATATATTAATAGACCCATTTAAAATAGGAAACAACCTTTCGGGCCACCTTGTCACGCTTTCCGATGCACTGACTCTCCTCCGATTGCGATTGATCGCTCCTGCTCTGATTCCGATTCAATCGGAAATCGCCAGTCGATTGAATGGTTATCACTCAACTATTGTAGCTCCAATGTGCTCCGATTTCGATTCAATCGGAACTCGCCAATCGATAATTGCAATGTGCTTCCACTTTTGGATTCTTCATAATTTCCGATCCGATTGGGGAGGGGTCCCACCTTATAGTCATCTCCAATGTGCTCCGATTTCGATTCAATCGGAAATCGCCAATCGATAATTGCAATGTGCTTCCATATTTGGACTCTTCATAATTTTCGATCCGATTGGGGAGGGGTCCCACCTTATAGTCAGCTCCAATGTGCTCCGATTTCGATTCAATCGGAAATCGCCAATTGATAATTGCAATGTGCTTCCATCTTTGGACTCTTCATAATTTTCGATCCGATTGGGGAGGGGTCCCACCTTCTAAAACTTTGTTTTATGCGCTAACGCCCGGCTTGGGGTATGATTCTCGGAATTATATATCTGTCCTCTGGGTTGGGCGATTCTCGGAATTATGTTTGTATATGTTATATGTGTTCCGCTTGCATATAACTGATATATATGTTTATATATTTTTCCGTTGGAGTGAAGCGATTCCCGGAATAATGTTTGTATAAGTTATATGTATAATGCCGGTTGGAGATTGCGATTCCTGGAATTTTATAACGGCTCTGCTTCTGCCTCTGCCTCTGCTGCTCCTGACGCTCTGCCTCTGCCTCTATTGATGAGATAACGGCTCTGCTTCTGCCTCTGCCTCTGCTGCTCCTGTCACTCTGCCTCTCTGCTTCAGCGCTGCCTCCTTTGCCATCAATGACAATATTTCCAACACTATTAGACATGCTTTAGTTGCTTCATCCAAAACATATATGTTGTTTGGAGCTCAACTTTCTATAGCCACAATTTCACCATACTTGCCTTTCCCGATTTCACATTTTGTGGAGTTGAATAGTATTGTGTGTCCTTGATCACACATTTTTCCAACACTGAGCATATTGTGATTCATGTTTTCAACCAATAGAACATTCTTGGCTAGATCATCTTTGCTTCCGAGAGTGACAATACCTGATCCTATAACATTTGAAGATCCATAATTTCCAAAGGACATGGTTCCATCCTTCTTATATTTCAGAGACACAAATTTATTTCTATCTCCAGTCATATGCGTTGAGAAATCACTATCAACATACCACACATCTTTGTTGTTTTGAGCCTTGAGAGTGAGAGCACAAATATTGGTATTCTTCTTCTTCTATGTTCGTTCGTTCTGTGGCTTCGAAGATACTTCTAGAGTATTTTCAAATCTGCAGTCTCTGGCTATGTGTCCAAAGTTTCGGCATTTGTAACATTCAATATTATTTCTTAAATGTTAAAATCTATTGATGTTTCGCTGAGCCCTAGGAGGTTCATATTTCACAAATCTTCTGGAATTGTATTCGTTCCTAGGGTACGTGCGACATTCTATGACCAAATTTTCCACATGAATAACAATAGCCATAAAAAATATGTTGGTACCTGGATGGAAATCTTCGTCCAGGAATTGTCTTCCAAAGCTGTTCTTGTGAATCTTGTCCAATGAAGTCTACATGCATGTCAGATCTCATAGGTTCATTGTATTTTTTGTAGAAGGTCCTGCTTCTTCTTCTTTGTAACCGATGCCAGTTCTGTCATTGTAAGATCGTTAATTGTTGTTGAGTTCTTCCAATGCCCTTGATCTGTTGGCATAATTTTGGATAGTTTTTCCTTTCTTCACTTCCTTACACAACAAGACTACGTCACCTTCTAATTCTTCCTTTTCTTTGTTGCTTTCTTCCAACTTCTTTTGAAGTGACTCTTCAATGCATTTGTGTTCTTCAAATTCAATTTTGAGACCTTGAACTTGTTCTTCAAGAGCGTTGGAACGAATCTTATCTGCCTTGAGCTCTTTTATAAGTTTGATTGCTTCCTTAGAAAATTATTCTATGGTCAATCCTTCTTCTTCGTTGTTTGATACCTCTTGTTTATTGTCCTTGGCCATAAAAAATACTCTCTCATTGGCTTCTTCTTTGCTGTCATTTTCTTCGTCGGATGATGAGCTATCTTCTTTAGAGAGAAAGTTCCTTTTGGATTCTTGTTTGTTGAATTTATAAAATCCTTTCTTTCCTTTTGAGTTGCCATCACTTATGTTCAGACATTTTGATGTGAAATTCCCAACCTCACCAAAGCCAAAACATATCAATGGAAGTTTACCTTTGAATTTTCCCTTACCAATTTTTAGTTTTCTTGTAAAGTAAGCATATTCTTCATCTGAAATACCTTCTTTATCATCTCCCTTTTCTTCACACTTGCAGGTGCATGTCTTTTCAATTGAAGGTTGTTTTTCCTGATGGGTTTTCTTAGATGCAACGAACGCAATTTCTAGATGCAAAGTACCCTCTTCTTCATCAAGCCTCATTTCATACTCTATGAGAACTCCATTTAATTCCTCTTTGTTGAGTTTGTCCAGATTTGCACTGTATTATAAGACTGATACCTTTGGGTTGAATCTCCCTCGTAACTTTCTAATAATCTTTCGTATAATAGTCTTCTCATCAACTGGCTCTCCCAATCCTTCTAGAGTATTGGTTATTTCATCAACGTATTGGAAGTATGTAGCAATGTTGTAATCTTCTTTCATTCTGAGTTGCTCAAATTTTGCTCTATATATTTGAAGCTTTCCTTCTTTGACATTTGAGTCACCTACATATATATTCTCAAGCTTGTCCCATACTTTTTTGGTGTTTTCACAACCCAACACCTTATGATAAGAAGATTCAATGAGTCCACTGATAATAATATTCTTTGCTTTTGCATCATTTACCAAATTCTTCTTACCTTGTTCATCTGCGGTTGATGTAAATCCATTTTAAATAGTGTCCCATACTTCGTAACCTTGCGCCAAGAGATAGACCTCCATTCTTCCTTTCCAGAGTGCATAATTATTTTCATTGAATAGAGGTACACCATTCTTGGTATGTTCCATGACCTCCTTCCAGCTGTTAAACTGCTATTGAAGGAACCATGCTCTGAAACCAATTGTTGGAAATACTAAGAGGGGGGGTGAATCAATATTCCTTTCAATTAGAGCATTAGTTAATATTAAATTATTATCAGTGTTTGTAAAATGATAGAAGAAAACAAAAGGAACAAAAATGCACACAGTTTTTAAGGTGGAAACCCACTCCGGGACAAAAACCACCTAATGATTTTCTAATAATTCTTTAATATTCAACTCCAATTGAAAATAAAGCTCCAACTTCCTATAATCTAGAAAAGAATTCTTCTCTAGCTCCCACTGGATGGATTCTCCAACGCCCGTGATTCTTCAGTAATCAACTGAATGGATGCCCCAACACCCAATGAGCTACAACTCACCCTAGCACCACCCTATAGAAGAATAAAAGAAGAATGGAATCCCGTACAAGGGAAAATGGTCCACTTTACAATGATATAGAATGACGTAGAAGAAGAAGACACACTAGACCTCCCTACATTGCCTCTTCAACTCTTGGTAGATAGACACTAGAATAATTTTTACAATAATGTATTTACAATGACTTAATACAATGATACCTTTACAATGACTGTATGCAGTGCTGCCCACTTGAAGACTTCATGTGGTGAATTTCTTGCTGCTGTTCTCCACCTTGGTTGCTACTCTTGTTATGCTACCCTCTACTACACCTTTCTTTGCTTTGTTACCCTAGAAATTGTGGTCCTTTGCAGCCCTTGAAAACACATGATTTAGCTTTTTGTTGCCTTCTAGGAGCTCAATATTGAATCTGGTGTATCTTTGTTATTTCAGATCCCCAATATTTTATTTTCGATGCTATAATATTACTCTTAGTCATCTTTCCAATGCCATAGGTCTAACCCAATTTGGATTCTTCAACGGAGAGTTATGCCCAATTTCTCACAATGCCCTAATTATGGATTGTTTCAGTAGAGCGAACTTGTACGACGTGCCACGTGTCACTGTTTCTTCATTTCGCTCTTAAATTGATAGAGTGAAAAATGCAGCTGTGTACTATCTGCCACTTTTTATAGAATTCCAATCTGATACTTAGAGAGAGAGTTATGATGATTTTCCCAAGGCACTTCTTTGAGATGATTTTCAGGAGCCTGCAAAAACACTGACTTCCACAGATCATATCTTCGAAAATATTGTGCACCTTGACCTGAAATTTTCACAGGAGCTTTCTCACGATTTCAGCTTCGCCTCATAAAAATTTCAGCTTCTAAACCTTCATATAAAAAAAAATTAGAGTGAAAATTGCATGATGACTTGTTTCAGATAGCGAAATCCCTTGCATAAGGAGGATATGAGGATCAAAATTTATATAAATGCTTAGGTTGAGAGGGGCTTCAACAAGTGAACATGGGAAGGATTTTAGGAGCTTAAAAAATATTAATTATGACTTTTCAATGACCCATGCCACAACCCCATGGGGTTTTAGCCCGCTAACTTGGGTTACAAATTTCAAACATGAATATCTCTCAAACCATGAAGAATTACGTGGTGTGCCATATATCAACGTAAACATATCGACAAGTAGAAACTATCAAAATAATTCTTGACTCATAATATATTAATTTGGTAGGTCAAAAATCCCATGCAATATTGGGGTGGCCCCTGGTTCTGCTTGGGTTGACATCAATGACAACTGTTGATCAACAAATGCACCCTCGTCCACAACCACACGATGGATATTTACTCCATTAATTACAACTTGTATAATGAGCACAAGTTGGTGCGGGAAACATGGGACAAAATTCTCCAAGTCTAAGGTGAGAAGGCTTGAATCAACAGGATCAATCCCACCGATCGTGGATAGCACAGCCTTTTGTTGGGACAGACAAATCTGAAGTACTTCTAATGCAGACATTGCAGATGGCGCCTGAGCCAAATCCTCAACAATACTGTAATGTTGAGCAGCACGGGCGTTGGGATTGTAAGAAGACTTACGGAGTACACCTTTGGAAGGTGGCCGTACAAAGAGCTTAGTACTAGGCCTTTCAATCTAAAGAGGGCTAGAAGCAGGTGGAGGAGGAGGACCATCAATGATCTCCTTCCTCGCTGCTTGACATGGTTCGGTATAATCTTTTGACTGTGTAGTGATAGCAATGGATGTAGAACGGTTCATCATGAAAACCTGAGACCCAAATGGGGCAGAGGACTGAGGTTGCTCTACCATATGGTTCTGCTGTGATGGGAAAGGTTCTTTAAGAATGGCCAGAGTTCCTTGGGTGCCTTTCAACAATCTACTTACTTTAACCCGTCGAGGACAGTCATTGGTGTAGTGCTTTTCATCACAAATCAAACAATGTTAAGTCCCTATATTACTAGTATAGTCTCTTATTGTTGTTAGTGTAACCCCCTTATTATTATTATTGTACCCCTGTAACTGCCATATTGTTATTATTGTGCCCTTAAATAATTATTTTTAGGTCGGCTAGGATTACATTGTGGCCCCACTAGGATTACATTGTGGCCCATGCACTACTATATATAGAAGGGAGGTTTTGTAATTTGAATCATCCAAGAATTGTTCATTTATGTAATGTATTGGAGGTTTCCCCCTTGAAGTGGCTTATTTATAAGGCATTGATATCTCTTTTCTTCTATTTTTGGAGCTGGTTTCACAACATTTGGTATCAGAGCTTTGGATTCTAGGGTTTCGCTTCTCCAAACAGGTCATCGTGGAATTTTCGCTATAAATTTTTTTCTACGAAGGTTCAGAAGCTGAAATTTTTAGGGTGCGAAGATGAAATCCTGAGGAACATCATCACAAAATTTCAAAGCTTAGTTTGCAATATTTTCGGAGATATGATCTGTGGCATGTAGGGATTTTTGCAGGCTCCTAAATTTCACTTAAAAATGTCATCGCAGAATTTTCGCTATAACTTTTTTTATATGAAGGTTCAAAAGCTAAAATTTTTAGAACACGAAGCCGAGATCTTGAGGAATATCATCGAAAAATTTTAGAGCTTGATTCGCAATATTTTCGGAGATATGATCTGTGGAAGTTAGCTCTTTTTCAGGCTCCTTAATTTCATCTCAAAAAGGTGATCATGGGAAAATCTTCATAACCCTCTCTTTAAGCATCGGATTGGAATTCTGTAAAAATTGATGGGAAGTACACGGAATATAGTTTCCTGTCTATAAATTTCAGAACCAAAGGAGCAAACAGTGACACGTGGCAAGTCGTACAAGTTCTCTATACTGAACCAATCCATAATTAGGTCATTGTGGGACATTGGACATAACTTTGTCTTGAAGAATCCAAATCAAGTCAGACCTGTGGCATTCGAAAGAAGCTTCAGAGGACTACTACAAGGCCAAATTTTAGATATTGAGGATTTTCAATTATAGAGATAATTCAATTTCAATATAGAGCTCTGCAAAAGCAGGAAAAAGGTGTGTATTTTTTTTCTTCCCGAATTGCATAAGTCTTGTTTTAAGAATCAAGTTGAATTGATTCCAAGGGCATATTGTAGAATAGATAACAGTATTGGTTTCTAAAATGGCCCCTAAAAAGAATTCAACACCCATTAAGCCTTTAGAAGGCTCTACTATGACTCATGAAGATGAAGAATGGCAACATGACATATCAAAATTACAAGAGCAAGTGCAACAAATTTCGCTCTCGCAAAGAGCAACAAAAAATGAGATGGAAGTTTTAAAGAAAGGTGTGGAAACTAAGATGGATGGTTTGAAGAAAGGCGTGGAATCTAAGATATATGATGGAAGCTGGCATGGAATCTAAGATGGATGACATGGAAGCTAAGGTCAATGAAAAATGGAAAAAATGAAGAATGATCTAAAACCAAACATGGAAGGTTTGACAAAATTGATACAAGAAATGTTTCCTAATGGTGACAATATAATAAAGGAAACTCGGGATGAGAAAAAAATATGTTAATCATGATTTCATAAACTCTAATGTTGGCGGGAAGAACCACCATATTCCAAAAATGGATGTGAGGAAGTTTGATAGAAAGGATCCTGTAACATGGATACTACAGATGGAGTAATATTTTGATCTCCATAATGTGCAAAACACATAAAATGTACGCATTGCAACTTTACATTTAGAACAAAATACATTTGTATGGTATCGATGGCTTTGCTCCCGTAAAAAAATTGTCACTTGGTCAATTTTTATGGAGGAAATGATAGCACATTATGAGGATACAAAGAGCAACACCTTCTTTAGCTAATTGATAAATCTCAAACAAAAGGTTTTAGTGGGGGAGCACATTGAGGACTTCCAAAAATTGAATATAAAGGTAACTGATATTCTAGAGGAACACAAGATTGATCTCTTCATAGGTACTTTAAGGGATAACATCCAACATGAAGTTCATGTTTTGGAACCTGATTCATTGGAGAAGGCATTCAGGTTGGAAAGAAAAATTGAATGTAAAATTATGGTGAAAAGGAAGCCTACCACTCACTTCTATAAAGAAGGAAGTGTTGCTACGCTTATATTTCCACAACCTACAAGGTTAACACCACAACAATTGGAAGAAAAAAGAGCAAAAGGGCTTTTCTATAGTTGTGATAGCAAATACACTAAAGGTCATAAGTGTGCTGAGAAGAAATTATTTTACATAGATTGTGAAGAGGAAGAAGAAAATGAAAAAGAAGAGGATATACACCAGGAACTAACCCTAGAAGAGGAAGAAATGAGTCCGACCATATCGTGTAATGCATTGGCGGGAATTACCACTCCTCAAACTCTCAAGATATAAGGACATATCAAGAAGGACAAGGTAATAGTGTTGATTGATTCAGGTAGTACCCATAATTTTATTCATTGTAAGGTAGCCAAGGAATTTAATTGTTTCCTATACCCAGCACCAGAATGTCAAGAGATGGTTGCAAATTGAGGAACTATAAATTGCTTTGGAAAATGCCATAATATCAAGCTAACCATGGGGGAATATGTATTGAATAGTCTAATGCTTTCCACTCCTATGGGAGGTGTTGATGTTTTACTAGGAGTACAATGGTTACAATATTTGGGGACAGTAACTTTTAATTTTCAAGAACTTTTCTTGAAATTGTTTCAGAAGGAAAGGAAGTCCACTAGAAAATTTGGCGGAAATTCTGACGGCCAATTCGTCGCTATTCCGACACATAGTCGTCGCAAGAGCGACAGTTCGAGGGTGGAAAAAACGTGGTTTGTCATGCCGTCGCAGTTCCGACGCACGTAAAAAGTGTCGCACTATCGACACTTCTTCCGTCGCTTCCGAACAAGCATCACTCTTCCGATGTCTCACAAACCATCACACCTCCGACGTTTGTAAACTGTCGCACTTCCGACGAAATGTGGTCCGAAGTTTTGAACGTCGCTCTTCCGACGTTTGTAAACAGTCGCAATTCCAACGCAACGTGGTCCGACGTTTTGGACGTCGCTCTTCCGACGTCTGTAAGATGTCGCAATTCTGACGAAATGTGGTCCGATGTTTGGAACGTCGTTCTTCCAACGTTTGTAAGCTGTCGTAATTCTGACGAAATGTGGTCCGACGTTTTTATACTGTCTCTCTTCCGACGTTTCTGGGTTGTCGCAGTTCCGACGTCTACAAGGCGTCGGTAGACCGACGGAGGGTTCAATTTAAAAAAAAAAAATGAAATTTTAAAAGACGAGAAACGCTATTTTGAATATATTATATGAAGTAAAATAGTCCATGAAGTCATTACATTTTCACATCTGAAGATTGGAACCCAAATATCCATCCAGAAAAGTGGAAGTCCCACCCAGACAATGATAGAAAAATACCCCATGTCACATACAGGGACATGATATAAAACCCAGTAACGGTCCACATGGAGATTATCGACAATCTGAGAAAGCATCCAAATATGCACGAGGCATCTATAAGAAAGTGAAATAGCAGTATGTAGAATAGTAAAGCAACAGATAGAGTACCGACGTCCATTGTTCCAAATACAAATTAAAGTACCCAAAATCCTTGAACAGAGAAAAACGCTAATCATGTGAGGAGTGTGATATGTCCAAAATATAAAAAGACCATCAAACCATATCAATAAACTAGCAACATAGACCAGCATCGCTAGTTTTGAAGGCAGAGTGATAAACATTAATCATTTTTTTTCACAAGAGAAAAAACGTTGTTTTGAATATATTATATGAAGTAAAACGGTCCATGAAGTCATTACATTTTCACATCTGAAGATTGGAACCCAAATATCCATCCAGAAAAGTGGAAGTCCCACCCCAGACAATGATAGAAAAATACCCCATGTCACCTACAGGGACATGATATAAAACCCAGTAACGGTCCACATGGAGATTATCTACAAATATGAGAAAGCATCCAAATATGCCCGAGGCATCTATAAGAAAGTGAAATAGCAGTATGTAGAATAGTAAAGCAACAGATAGAGTACCGACGTCCATTGTTCCAAATACAAATTAAAGTACCCAAAACCCTGCAACGGAGAAAAACTCTAATCATAATCATGTGAGGAGTGTGATATGTCCAAAATATAAAAAGACCATCAGACCATATCAATAAACCAGCAACATAGACCAGCATCGCTAGTTTTGAAGGCAGAGTGATAAACATTAATCATTTTTTTTTTCACAAGAGAAAAAACGCTGTTTTGAATATATTATATGAAGTAAAATAGTTCATGAAGTCATTACATTTTCACATCTGAAGATTGGAACCCAAATATCCATCCAGAAAAGTGGAAGTCCCACCCCAGACAATGATAGAAAAATACCCCATGTCACCTACAGGGACATGATATAAAACCCAGTAACGGTCCACATGGAGATTATCTACAAATCTAAGAAAGCATCCAAATATGCCCGAGGCATCTATAAGAAAGTGAAATAGCAGTATGTAGAATAGTAAAGTAACAGATAGAGTACCGACGTCCATTGTTCCAAATACAAATTAAAGTACCCAAAACCCTGCAACAGAGAAAAACGCTAATCATGTGAGGAGTGTGATATGTCCAAAATATAAAAAGACCATCAAACCATATCAATAAACCAACAACATAGACCAAAATCGCTAGTTTTGAAGGCAGAGTGATAAACATTAATCATTTTTTTTTTCACAAGAGAAAAAACGTTGTTTTGAATATATTATATGAAGTAAAACAATCCATGAAGTCATTACATTTTCACATCTGAAGATTGGAACCCAAATATCCATCCAGAAAAGTGGAAGTCCCACCCCAGACAATTATAGAAAAATACCCCATGTCACATACAGGGACATGATATAAAACCCAGTAACGGTCCACATGGAGATTATCGACAATCTGAGAAAGCATCCAAATATGCCCAAGGCATCTATAAGAAAGTGAAATAGCAGTATGTAGAATAGTAAAGCAACAGATAGAGTACGTACCGACGTCCATTGTTCCAAATACAAATTAAAGTACCCAAAATCCTTGAACAGAGAAAAACGCTAATCATGTGAGGAGTGTGATATGTCCAAAATATAAAAAGACCATCAGACCATATCAATAAACCGGCAACATAGACCAGCATTGCTAGTTTTGAAGGCAGAGTGATAAACATTAATCATTTTTTTTTTCACAAGAGAAAAAATGTTGTTTTGAATATATTATATGAAGTAAAACAGTCCATGATTACATTTTCACATCTGAAGATTGGAACCCAAATATCCATCCAGAAAAGTGGAAGTCCCACCCCAGGCAGTGATAGAAAAATACCCCATGTCACATACATGGACTTGATATAAAACCCAGTAACGGTCCACATGGATATTATCGACAATCTGAGAAAGCATCCAAATATGCCCGAGGCATCTATAAGAAAGTGAAATAGCAGTATGTAGAATAGTAAAGCAACAGATAGAGTACCGACGTCCATTGTTCCAAATACAAATTAAAGTACCCAAATCCTTGAACAGAGAAAAACGCTAATCATGTGAGGAGTGTGATATGTCCAAAATATAAAAATACCATCAGACCATATCAATAAACCAGCAACATAGACCGGCATCGCTAGTTTTGAAGGCAGAGTGATAAACATTAATCATTTTTTTTTCACAAGAGAAAAAACGTTGTTTTGAATATATTATATGAAGTAAAGCAGTCCATGAAGTCATTACATTTTCACATCTGAAGATTGGAACCCAAATATCCATCCAGAAAAGTGGAAGTCCCACCCCAGACAGTGATAGAAAAATACCCCATGTCACATACAGTGACTTGATATAAAACCCAGTAACGGTCCACATGGAGATTATCGACAATCTGAGAAAGCATCCAAATATGCCCGAGGCATCTATAAGAAAGTGAAATAACAGTATGTAGAATAGTAAAGCAACAGATAGAGTACCGGCGTCCATTGTTCCAAATACAAATTAAAGTACCCAAAATCCTTGAACAGAGAAAAACGCTAATCATGTGAGGAGTGTGATATGTCCAAAATATAAAAAGACCATCGGACCATATCAATAAACCAGCAACATAGACCAGCATCGCTAGTTTTGAAGGCAGAGTGATAAACATTAATCATTTTTTTTCACAAGAGAAAAAACGTTGTTTTGAATATATTATATGAAGTAAAACAGTCCATGAAGTCATTACATTTCACATCTGAAGATTGGAACCCAAATATCCATCCAGAAAAGTGGAAGTCCCACCCCAGACAATGATAGAAAAATACCCCATGTCACATACAGGGACATGATATAAAATCCATTAACGGTCCACATGGAGATTATCGACAATCTGAGAAAGCATTCAAATATTCCCGAGGCATCTATAAGAAAGTGAAATAGTAGTATGTAGAACAGTAAAGCAACAGATAGAGTACCGACGTCCATTGTTCCAAATACAAATTAAAGTACCAAAAATCCTTGAACAGATCAAGAAAAACGCTAATCATGTGAGAATTCTAAGTAAAGTTAATCTATTAACATTGCGAATAAAATTACACCGAAGTCAAAAACATTGCCTAGCCATACACATGGCAAATTTGTCATCAAAAAATCAAAATATTAAGAAGACTGCCCTCATACGGGGAAACCAGTCTTGAACGTTTAATTTACAAAATTCAAAAATATTACAAAGGTCCAGCACAGTAAAATAATCTAAAAGCAGCCCAATTAAGTGGGCCTGCTAAGCAAGAAAAACAAATTAACCAAACTACTCCTCCGGTGGTTCCTCCACGATTCGGCACCATCCTTCGGAAGGTCCAAGATCGCTAGGTGCTACCTCCACATGCATGCCACGGCTCCCCTCCTGAAGGCCCGAATGCTGGCTGGCTTTTTCCGAGCTCAGACCCGCCGGACGGGTGCATTCTTCCTCCGTTTGGGCCTCCTCGCGGAAGACCACAGTGACTAAATCCGTGATTTGTGGGCGGTTGAGAGAGAAATTAAAGGAAAATTGCGCAGTGCGCGTCGTGGGAGAAGGTGAACTAGCGGTGGGGAAGCGAGGAGCAGGGGAATCCATACAGTGGCCAAATCCTACAAGCCGACCCCGCCCACTCCTAGTATTTGGATATCGACCTGCGTAATATTCATTGGACTGGCCGGAAGTCGACACTATTGAGGGGCTGGAGGGAGCACGCAGGGGTTGACCTCTAGTGCTCCCCCTGCGGCAACACATCCTATGACGCACGCGAGGCATGGGTGCAATCTTAGGCACAGTGGGCACAAGAGGAGATGGAGAAGCAGAATTCCAATTAACAGAGGAAGATAGACAGAGACAAAACTGAGAGAAATGCAAATATGCAGCAAGGTCTAGGCAGCAGTTCAGCTGGCCACTTCTCCTTATCGTCACAGTTAGCAGGTAGTGTAATCCAGCAACCGACTTGTCTGAAAAACCATTGCTAAACACCATTTTGTCGACACGATTGCAATGCAATCAAAGGACGCCCGTCATAATTAATCTCTGATCATTAATAACGAGAGCCGAAGGCCGGATCAAATTGGAGCATGTGGAATCGCTAAGAGGAGTGGAGGTGCGATCTTGAACAGTGTTAAAAATTAATTAATGCGGATTTGATGTGAAAACTTAATTGAACAGCGTTAAATGTTAATGCGATTGATATGAAATCGCCATATCCATGTCCCATCGCCTTAAACACCATCGAATGCACCCGCAGCCGGGAGCAGGGCAAGTTTTTATTGAGGACATGTGGCAGAAATTGATTGGAGCGGATCTTTGTTTGGGCCGCTCGCGCAGTGGAAATCCGAACCCGAAAAATATTAGGGCGAATTTGATAAGAAATTTGTGTCACAACTTCCCTCCGTACGCCAGCCCAACTTCGGACCCGAAAAATATTAGGGCGGAATTCATTTGGTTTCCGCGTCACAAAATTGGCCGACATCAGCAGGCTATTTTGGAACGCGAATTTGGCTTGAATTATCGTTTATCGCCATTTGAGGTCCGACGGGCTCGACTTAAGAACAATTTTGTTTGATCCCATCTTATAAAATTTGTGTTGGTTTTCTTTGATAATACACATATTTATAATAAATCATGGGAATACCACACTAAACATGTGGAAAAGTTATATAAATAATTATTGAGAACAATCATTTTTATGTAAAAATATCCAAGGCGAGGTCTGTGTAGAGAATCGGGGTCGTGAAAACTATTCAAATATAAAAATCCCGCTTAATAAAGAGACAAAATTGTTGTGCTTTCGGAACCTGACCCGAGGATTGGACATGAGTTAACAAACAAAAGGATAGTGGAACCAGACTTGCACCCGTGGTCAAGCCCTGTACCAAAACCACGAGCAGAATCACAAAAGCGGGTTGCCCATATCGCACCGCTTTTGCAGAGTAGGCAGTATTTCCTATTCGCGAGCGATTCCATAGGGAATGCGACACGTGACGAAGTGACCCCCGGAAAACCACCGTTTAACCCGCACCATCGCACGTTAAAGCCCGACGTTGGAAGCCGAGCGAAATTGCCAAGAGTCGTTGATTTGGAGAAGGGCCATCGGACGGTGGTCGCACGTTGAACTTGCCCGGAGGTTAACTAAGGTGTGCGGAGGATAGCCAGGTACGATACGAGTGTTTGATTGGTTATTGATATATATAGGTGGGGCCGGAGTATAATGAAATTTTTTAATTAAACGATTGGCGGATAATTAGCATAAGTCTGGAGGGTGATTGTTGTAAGGCTGGGTGGTGAAATATAGAGCCAAAAGTTCACTACAAGTTATTTATTTAAAAAGAAACGTGGAGTATAAATACAAAGTGTTGAAATTTAAACATTGGTTATAAGGATTGGAGATAATATAAAGTTGGGAATATAAATTAAAGTCCAACCATTGTGGATAGTATTTATTTATCAAATTCTACGAATTTGATAAATAAACCTGAAGAAAGAAGAAGTCAATTAAGACTCAGGCTGGAGGAAAAGAACGGGGTAAACCAAGGGAAAATGCTGACAGAGCGATTGTAGACACACCAACTCTCCTTGGGGGTCCAATTTCAGTTTTGTTGCGTCACACTATGATCTCTCTTCTCTGGCATTTACTTGTATTGAAGATCACTATTCTAGGAATAAGGAGTTATTTTCTCCAAAAATAACCCTAGCCAAACATTGACAATGCATCAAGGATATCTTTCTATGCTTCATAAGTACATATGTTCTAATTCTAAATCATGTCTTGGAAGTGGTTGTTTTGCTAGAAATTATTCACCAGTTGGTTTCATACCAAAGTCTTTTTCACATTTTCGGCATCCAATACATGAAAAAGATAATGGTTTAAAACAACATAAATATTTGAAATTTTGCAAGAATTGTCTGGCACACTTTGAATATGAATTTTGAAGTCAAGCGCATGATGTTGTATAGGATCAAGTGTCATTTTGAATACCAAATGTTTCACAAGAAACTTCTCAACATGCTACCCTGCAGTAAGGATTAAATGACAATATTGCATCGACTATTTCCATAATAAAAGTGCACCTCGGCCATAAGACTAAACAACTACAAATGTTGTAGATCTAACAAGACCACACAATCAAATGTATTCCACAAGGCCAATACTGTATGAAAAATGAAAGGAGTTTGCAACCAAAAATACCTTAGGCAACTAATTCAATTAGATACACCAAACCATCGGCAAAAAGGAAAACCAGCCTACTCAAAAGGCAAGCGTTTACCTCCTTTGACAAAATTTTGAGTTCGAAACAAGGGCCTTTATTGTCTTGTCAATGCCCCTAGTAATTTGAACGGGGTTTTCACCTGCTGCAACAACCTAAAAAAAAAGGTTTCATTTCAAATTATTTTCCACAAATTTAAGATACAACCATTGTCAGTTTTGTATTTCCTAACAAGCTCATAAATTTTGACAAAAGAACCAAAAATTTTTAATACCTGATAGCAATTTTTTCACTCAAAAAATATCTTAGACTCAATAAGCCAAACCCAAAACTAAAAAACCAAACACCATAAGACCCTAAAAAAATGAATAGATGATCTTAATCCAGTACTATCGACAAAAAGTTACCTTTACACCCTCACTTATTAAACCCTGTGATGTTGAATTTTAACTTCAACTGCTGCAACAGAAGGACGGATGCAGCAGCAACATTTTTTTTTGGAGGTTGCTTGCATGCCATCCAGAAATTTAATTCAGCATTTAAAATTCCTGCAAGTTTTTTTTGTAGACGGCCGCAGCCATATTTCTGTACAAGATTGTATTTAAACACAACAACCGGCATTAACGCAATTCACCAACCAGAAATTAAACAAACAGAAATTTACCCGACAGTTTTGTAAATTCAAAAGGAGGACACGTGGAGCATTAATATTGGATCGCATGAAATTGAAGAGAATCTGAAAACCTGAAAACCGGACCCGAATTTTTTATAGGGCACATTGGATTGAGAATTCGAGTTAAAATTAGGCAGACGTCAGCATCCCATTTTGGAACGCGAATTTGGTTTGAAATTCAATCTATTCGGGCTAAGTCCGACGGAAAGGGTTCTTTAATGTTTTGATAGTTTAATATATACATATGTTTTAAACATATGTTATATATATATCATATGCGAAATGAAAGGTGGGCCATAGAATTTAGTTTTAATTTTATTTTTTTTTAAAGAGGGTTTATTATAATATGTTTTATATGTTACGGCATATAAAAATAAAAAGGACAAAAAAGCTTGGTAGTTTTTTTTATAGACAGTACGTAAATTTTTTATTACACAGCAGTGTGTAAAAAGTGAAAGACTGAGTGTAACTTTTAAGTGTGTATGCACAACAGTGCGAAAGTGAAAAACACAGCAGAGTGTTTTAGAGACAGAGTATGTTTGTTTTGAACAGACAGTGAGTTGGTTTTATGCACTGCGTTTTGTAGCAGTCATAATTTTGTAATCCCTCTCAGTGAGGAAGTAGTGTAATAGTTTTTTTTTGAGTTATTGAAGGGAATAGAAATTTGTTTTCAAAGTATTGAAACTCTGTCTCCTATCAAAGAAATTTTTATTTTCTCTGTGTTAGAGGAAAGGAGATTTATTCTCCATTCATTGTTCTGGAATTTTTCAATATTCCAACATGTGCAAGAACAACAGATGTTGTGGTTCCATCCCCAGCTAAATCATTTGTCTTTGTCGCAGCTTGCCTTACCAACTTGGCCCCAATATTTTCAACTGGGTCCTCTAATTCAACCAATAAAAAGGCCAAAACCTTAGCATTGAGATACATTTCATTACACTGTCAATAACAATAAAATTTGACTCAGCCATAACCCTTTCCTTTTATTGTTGTGAAAAGATTTATGCATTACTCTAATGTGGCTAGTCCATAGGCCAAGTAGACCACTGGGTAACAAATATCTTTCCTTTCACCTTTGAGTTTTCAAATTATGCCTACCAAATCTAAGACATTTAAGAGGGGGAACTAATACAACGTTAAAAAGAAAACCAGAGCACACATCTACAAATTACCTCCTTAGCTACTGTCACACCATCATTAACTATTTTCGAAGAACCATGCTTGCTCTCCAAGACAACATTTTTCCCTTCGCCCAAAGGGTGACTCCAACAAGATCAGCAAGTTTGTTCACACCGCCTGCAAGACAAATTGACAATGCTTTCAGTAAGTGTGCAATTGAATGCCAGACCATATGCCAAAACAACCCTCCATTAAAAATTAAAATAACACATTAAAATTGAATATAAGTGGACAAGGAAAGATCCACCGCAGTGAAGTTTCACGTGCAGGTGACCTTCCTTTAAACATAATTTTTTCTCTGGCCTGCAATTTTTTTGTCACTGAGCCATCCTTGTTGAAGTACAACTCCTTTTCCATAGCTCTTGTATTAAATACCTTCTCTCTGTCGCGTAATCTCAGAGTCCCTCTTCTGCTTGAGCGATTAAAGGAAATGGGTGAAAAAACTGAAAGAGAAGACAATTGTCTGCCATAATTATCAAACATTGCACGCAACTTCTTCCCCTTTCCATTGTTACCCAATGAGGTAGATGTGGCAATTGTTGTCATACCGCCCAAAGTAGAGGCCATCTTCTCTTATGCTGAATATAGAATTACAAGATCTTCATATTAGTATGAACCTTAAAAAACATGACTCCCATTGCTAAAACCACTTTTAAGTTGTAACAGGAAAACTAAACAACTATCGCAACTTTTGGAAACTTCTGGAGCATTAAGAGAGAAACAAACAAAGAGAAATACAACCACAATCCTCATTTTAATGAGACCGGACTATATATTTGCATTAAGATAATAGAAAGAAATCACGACTATATTAAGACCAGCACAAAACAATCTTTAACCAGTGTCTCTCGCGGCCTTCAGGTTGCCATGCTAGAGGTTGCATATTTTTAATTTAAATTCTTGACCTCTCGTGCCCATCTATGAATGCATCCAATGGGATATCTACTTCAAATGCTCCTTTATATCCCCAAAAACAAATTCCCTACTACAAGAGCACCAGTATTGATGGATCACCCCACACCATCCCACCCACTAGAAACGGTGAAAAAGGAAACTCGAGAAAACTTCTGAAATATCTCAAGATGACTATATGGGTGGTTCTTATGAATCAAACAACCATTCAGAACATGCTCATCAATCCAAACCATGAGTATTATGTGACGATATTCAAGCAGGCACTGAATCGGATTTCTGAAGCTATGTTAGAGAAACTCTAAACTCTCACTGAAAATAGGTGAAATGTGGCACCACTCAGAGATTGAAATGTGCCAATTGGTACAAGTGGTAGAAAATTGGCATGCTCAAACAACGAGGTGATGCAGGAATGACATGAGGGAGAAAATATCAGAAAAGCCCCAAATTTGGAGAACTAAAGCTCATCACCAACCTGAGATTGACAACTTTACATGATGTAACCTATGAAATCGTAAATGGAGAAATCATAGTAACAATAAAGTAACCTATGTAACAATAAAGTCGGTTCATCCTGGGAGTGGTAATGGGAGAAATCATAGTGAACAACAGGAAACATGCATAGTTGCTTACAATCAAATAGATGAAAAAATACATACAAAAAACCTAGATAATAATCGTGCACAAGCTTAATATTGAATTATGAACTGTAAAGGAACTTACAAAATGTGACATTACGAACCTGGTCAAGCGCACAAGCAAAAATATCCTGGACATGACCCTGGTTGACAAGTTGTATTGCTCATGATGCAAGAGGATTTATACCTGCACTGCCAAGTCAATCAAAATCCATCATTATCTATACAATAAATACAAGTAATTGATGTAGTATTTTTTACTCTAAGATGCATTCTTATGATAATGTTAGAACATATGTTGAAAATGTCCAAACATACCTGAATAAGCTCCTCTTCGTTTCAAGAACAATTTATTGGAGTCGCATGAACTTGGAACAAGCCTCCCACGATCTGAAAGAGTAGCAACTAAGTCAACGGTGACTTTTTTGTTGCTACGTTGGATCGAGGGAGGTTTGCTCCAAGATTAAATCGCTCCAATAAATTATTCTCTACTAAACAGGGCCAACCACGTGAAGGTGGAAGCTCTTATGGCCCCTCCCCCTCACATCACTCTCAATTCCCCAATACCCAATCTATATTTCATTTTTTACTTTCATGAGCATAAAAAAAAAATTCAATAACTAATAAAAAAACAATTCAACAAAAAATACGCAAGGAAACATTGCAATTAATGCTTGACATAAAAATAGTATGATAAATGAGTTTTTTATATAACGCAAAAAACGTTCCAATTATGGTAACGTTTGTCTTATAATAATACAATATTTTACATTGTCAAATTTTCTTTTTCTTCTTCCTATTTTTAAATCTCCTAATTACATCATCAATATCATCATGCTCTGCTCCTATTTCGTGCCTTTCAACCCGCACTGCTGACCTAGTTGCGTATTCACGATGTCTGGGCTCATCCAGTGACGGGGCATCGCCTACAAAAACAGATAATATTAAATTTTAATTGTCAGTTTTTAAATATAATTGAACTAGTTCGGTAATATTAATAAAAAAAATTGCAATGAGATTATTTACCTGGTGCACCAGTTGTCGCCGCTGACCTAGTTGCATTGTCACGATGTCTGGTCTCATCCAGTGACAGGGCATCGCCTCCAAAAACAGATAATATTAAATTTTAATTATCGGTTTTTAAATATCATTGAACTAGTTCGGTAATATTAATAAAAAAAATTGCAATGAGATTATTTACCTGGTGCACCAGTTGTCGCCGTTGGGACTGTTGCCCTATCTTCCTCTCTGGTGGTAATATCCTCAAGGGAAACATTCTCTGTCATTTAAACAAAAAACGTTATAAGGACAACCATCAAGGTATAATTAGAAAAAATTATAAGTGGAAATTAATTACCGTCACGGCCCTCACTGATAGTAGCATTGTCGGCCTGGTCCCCACTACAATGATCAGGTTGCACGAGAGGATCATCTACATCTAGCTCTAAAACTGGGTTATTTACCTCATCGGTAGTGTTGCTCCCCTGATTTAAACAAAGTTGTTAAACATTAAATTTATGGACGAAAACAAAAATATTGAAAGGTTAATGTTTTACCTTATCAGGCATTGTAGATCTTGGGACCTGCCCCAAGCTTCTGCGACGTTCAACTACGGCTTGATAGCCAAAACGGAAAGCAATATTTTTATCTTCCTCTGTAGTTATTGTTCCAAAGTCATCACCCTACATTATATATGATTGTGTATTTTTAATCATATCTGATAGGATTACAAAAACGTTGGAAGGCAATACAATTAATTATAAGATGTTTAGCTACTTAATTACAATTCTTGCAGCTAATTTCAAGTAGCCACCCTGGCCGAGTTTGTGATGGCCCTTTTTCTCAATCCTAGCTTTGGTTGCCTTTGAGGTGTCAGACAACCTAGCATCAAAATATTGAAGTCAGATATGACGTAGCACACTTTTATTCTAGACATAAAGAAAATTAAAGCTATTGAATTAAAGTTGTAATTTACCTTGAGGGTCCAGTTGGCATTTTTCCTTCTTTCTTTGCCCTTTTCTCTTTTCCGTCATGGATGAGTGCTCTCCACTCACTCTCTGAAACTGCGAGAGGACGCTCATATCTAGGGTTAAATTGCAATTGAGTCCTATAGGTGTCCCTGGTATATTTCAAATATTTGCCGGCTACCTGAGCCACCGCTTTTCTGTCAAATGTGTCGACCCCAAAAAGGGCTTCTAGATAATCTAGAAGTTCTTTTTTCAGGTTGGAATTCTGGGAATTCCACCCTGTACGTATGGTTGGGCCAAAAATTACCAACGCATGGCTCTCTAGAATCCTGTAGAACTCATTGTTTCCTACACAGAATAAAACCAAAAAAGAAGAAGATATTATCATTAATTTAAAAATAAAAATCATGATAAATATGTTTTAGATAAAGTACATGAAATAGTTAAAATATTAAAATTTACCTGGGAGTTGTACATGCTTTATGGGGACACCCTCATCGTTCACCAACAACGTGCCATTAATGGTCCCTGTGGAGCTGACACGTGTAGCTCCAGGAAACGCAATAATGTAGTTGGCCATATCAACCTCATCATTGCCAACACGTTCAGCGGTTGGCTGGGTGTCTGCTTGGGCAGGGTGTGTTTCTTGGCTGGCACCTAAAGGATTAGAAGGTGTACGAGAGGGTTGTTGGGCAATATCTTGCCCTTGTGTCCCACTACCACCAACAACGGGTTCAGCAAATGCCAGAAAACGCTACATACAAAAGAACTTTTTGTTAGTTTAGTCAATGTAAAAATTAAAAATCAAACTATCACAATTCATCTCATGCAGAACAAAAAAAATATCCTTTTGACTTTTTATTATTACCTGATATCTATTTAGCTGACTCATAAGATGTTGTATCCTCTCTTCTGTTTCAGGTGTTTGAGGCGCATCTATCAAAGCATTAAATTCCGACCTTGCATCTCGTGCCTTTTTTTGCAACAACAACACTGGAGATAGGGATGAAGAAAGCTCTTCCTCAAAGAGGGAATCATCAGGCGTACCATGGCTAGGTGTCTACATATTTGAACAAAATTAATATTATTTCAATTATGTAAATAACTAAAATACCTGAAGATAGAGCAATGCTGGCACTTTACATGTTCTTTCGCTGGCCTCTTTCCGCGATCATCCCATCTCGGGGTTGTTCCTGCACTGCTCTGATCAGTCTGCCACATTGCAATAAAATTATAAATGTAAAAAATTGAAAACAATATCTAACTTGAAAACAAAAAATGAAAACTGAAATAATTTCTAATAAGACACCGGAAGACAGAGTTAGAGTTTCAAATATGCCTTGCATTGAATTCAGTCCTGGAAACATGTCATTGCACATTAAGGCACCCAAACATTCAATCCACGAATGATATATTTAAGTAGGCTTCTCCTGTTCTAGGAAAACACCATACCTATAATGCATTCACTTGCATGTATAAAGGGAAAGGAAAACATTTTTTCATACAACGGTGACAAAGGCATCTTGGGGAAAGGTATCCTCACTTTTTATTTATGTTGTTCACCCACACCACTCTCGTGTTTTCACTAATCTTGTTTTGTCATTTTTGGATTCAAATTAAGTTAAGGCCTTAAGTATTTTTTGACCTTTCGGTGTAGTTTTTATAAGTGGCATGTATGGATTTTCCATTAATTCTGCACTTTTTCTCTTCATGCGCATGTTTCCATGGAAATCAAATGCATGATTTAGTCCCATACATTTAACAAGTTGTTGGATCAACTCCATAGGAAATATCATGTTTCCTATTCAATCAAAATTTATCTCAGTTAGGGTAGGTAGGAAGGTTTTCCCTTTGTATTAATAGGGCACTTCTAGCTTGCATTTTTATTATATCTTTCAAATTTAGTGTCGTTTCAATTAGGGCATGAATTTTTGCAACTTTGAAGGTGAGAATGAACAAAGACAAATTTTTGTGATGGATGACTGTATATGACTCCATGGCCAGAGGAAAAGGCACTAATCTACTTCTTCAAATATCTATAGTTCTCATTCACCTCATATGGAGATGGTCCCTGATTTTGAGCCAAATGTTGCAGCAAAAAGTTCCCCCCCTCCATAATTTGATATTCAATGGAAATTTCTTAAATTGATGATGGGGCATCATTATGGAACATTGGAACATACATATGTAATGGAATTCCAAGATCATGATATATGTTTGCATATGTTTATGGCAATGTTCCACCAAGTCCCCTGGAGCGAGGGGGCGAGGGAGCGCGGGAGCGGCCTATGCAAAAGCTCCCTACCAATTTTCAGGAAACGTGGGGGGACGTCGGGGTCATAAAAATTATAAAATTTAATATTTAAAATGTAACTATATTTTTGCAAGGAATGTATATACAGTCATCATACACTTGCATCATGAAATATAAATCATAAATGATAAAATTACAAATCAATGAATGATGAATCATATAATTGAAACAAATTTAAAAGTTAAAAGTTAAAACATACATCATACAATCATGCATGTAAGTTTGTAAGTTTGTAACTATATAATCATTAATGTAACTACTAACAATGTACAATGAAAATAAAGTTTAAGATATCATATGACATATTATATCAAGATTCAAAATAGAGTTTAAGCTGAAGTTTACAACTCAAGTCTGAAACATAAAACTTAAACGCAAATAAGTTATGTCTGAAACATAAAACATAAAACATAACATATGAATATCAAATGATATCATAATAATGATAAATGAGCATAAATGCTCAAGTTAATGCCCCACTAGTCTCTGCATCCAACTTCTGCACGAATATATCAGGATCAACCATGTCACCATCTGAATTAGAATCACTTGGATTCTCAAATATGCTAAGTGGCACATCAACTTTTAACACGAAACCATAAACTAAAAGGGGCGGTGAGGGGACGTGAGGGGGCGTGAAGGGGGGTGTGAGGGGGCGTGAGGGCGTGAAAGGGGGTGTGCGGGGGCGTGAGGGGGCGTGAGGGAAACGTCCCCTAGAAGTCCCCAAGACCCCGGAGCGCGAGGGGGCGAGGAATCTAGACCCCTAGGTGGGGGGGCGAGACCCCGTGTAACACTGGTTTATGGAGGTGGTGGAGCAAAAAGAGCTCAAATAGAGCTGAAATTTTTCACATAAAAAGGACTGTGGGCTTGACTAATGGTTCCATTTAAAAAATGATATCTAGACAGAGAATAAGTGTAGCATGCGAACATGCATTGAAAATCCATCTGAGTTTGCATTGTATTACTTATGATGGATTCAAATTTGGGTTTCAAAATGCCAGGTTATGGCATGATTTTGTCGAGAAACCCTTAGTTGGATTCTCATGTTGGTTTAATTTATATTTTAAGTTTGTTTTGAAATCTTTGGGTGATAGTAACTCATGAACTAGGTTACCAATGTTTAACAATCATATTTCAAGAATAAAGTTGTGATTTTTTTATATTATTATTATTATCTATTAGCTACGAGTATTGACACCTAATGCCTGGAATTTTTACATCTTGATAGCATGGATAATTTCGAAAATGTTTCTAGTAATGTTAACATAATAACTATCATTACGTGTCTTCACTTTTTTCACCATAATAGACCTGTGATATGGACTCATCACACAACTTCATATGCTATGTCCCAACAAGTTGAAGCTGGTTGAACCTACCTCATAGTGTGGTTATTAAGGACAAGTTGCTTGATATATAACTCGATAGCATAGACCACGTTGCAGTTCTAAAAAGAATCCTCGAGTGTCAAAAAAACTTCACAATATGTTCTACTATAAAGCCTTTTGGGATACCTGAAATAATATATGTATCATTGATGACTTTTAAAGTATGACAAGATCCAGAGGGAAAGGAAATCAATGGAAGAGTGATCCACCAATGAGAACCTAGAATTTAGCATGAGATGAGTTAGAGTCTAGGAAATTGAAACCCTATAATTTTAATTAGTGATGAAGGACATCACATAGGTAATTATATTTTCATGTAGAATAATCTGTTAATTCAAATTTAAACTACATAATATGAAAGGCATACCATAAATTTTTTCACGTAAGTCCAAACAACCTATAAAAAGGGAAAACCTTCTTTTTCCATGGGAAATAATTTACCTTTCCTTTTTCAAGACAATCTAAATCACAAAAAATATGAACTATACTGCACACATTCTTGGATAATGTGAAAGTGGAAAAGGAATACCCTACACAAGTGATTCACACATGTACATTTGAACACTAATAGATTTTTGTAGTTGAAATGCAATGCTTGTTTTCATTTAAATGTAGGGTTTTTAAAGCAGGGAAAAATAATGGCTGCCAAATTAATAAGCGTTTCTTTGGGAGAAATTTAAATCTTGTATTGGGTGATGAAGATAATAGAGGGTATTGAATCTTGATTCTTGAAATCTAGAGAGAACCATACAACCTAACACAATCCAATGGAATTGACCAAAAAAACCCAAATAGAGTCAACCCTACTATAGGAGGAAGGGCCTGCAGTAAGAACTTACCATTTTTGCAAGAGCTGAGGGCGAATGTTGTTCTGCAAGAGCTGAGGGCGAACGCTGAGGGCGAATGCTGAGGGCAAATGCTGTTCTGCAAGAGCTGAGGGCGAATGCAGGGCGAATGCTGTTCTGAAAGAGCTGAGGGCGAATCTAGGGCGAATGCTGTTCTGCAAGAGCTCAGGGCGAATGCTGAGGGCGAATGCTGTTCTGCAAGAGCTCAGGGCGAATGCTGAAGGCGAATGCTGTTCTGCAAGAGCTGAGGGCGAATGCTGAGGGCGAATGGTGTTCTGCAAGAGCGAAGGGCGAATGCGCGCGTGATATCAGACGTTAATGTAGCACACATGTACATTTGAACACTAATAGATTTTTGTAGTTGAAATGCAATGCTTGTTTTCATTTAAATGTAGGGTTTTTAAAGCGGGGAGAAATAATGGCTGCCAAATTAATAAGCGTTTCTTTGGGAAAAATTTAAATCTTGTATTGGGCGATGAAGATAATAGAGGGTATTGAATCTTGATTCTTGACATCTACAGAGAACCCTACAGCCTAACACAATCCAATGGAATTGACCAAAAAAACCCAAATAGAGTCAACCCTACTATAGGAGGAAGGGCCTGCAGTAAGAACTTACCATTTTGCAAGAGGGGGAAGAGGGCGAGGTGAATGCGAGGAGGAAGGCGAGGGCGAACGGCGGGGAGAATGCTGAGGGAAAATGTTGTTCTGCAAGAGCTGAGGGCGAATGCTGTTATGCAAGAGCGGAGGGTGAATGCGCGCGTCATATCAGACGTTAATGTAGCTATTGCGATGCATACGAAACAATAAAATCATTTTTATGTAGCGCGCATATAAGTTTCGAATTTTTATGTAGCGCGCATATAAGTTTCGTATTTTTATGTGGCGCGCATATAAGTGTCGTTATACCGATGGCGGAAAAAGCGTCGCTATTGCGACGGGTACCTAAACGTCGCAATGGTGACACCTAGACATTGTGTCGCACTTGCGACGATTGGAGTCGTCTCAATAGCAACGCTTTGGGATATAGTGTCGCAATTGTGACGTCTTCCTCCAAACGTCACAATTGTGACACTTTTCTAAGTGTCGGTATTGCGACACTTTTCTATAAACGTCGGTATAGCGACGGTTTCGGGCGAGATGGAAAAAATTTGGGGAAATTTCCAACATTTGGTCAAAAGCGTCGAAACCAAGTGTCGGAATTTCCACCAAATGTAGTAGTGGTCGAATTACGGGGTATTGCAGGGAAGCCGGGAAAGATAATAAGCTCTAATGTCATGACAAAGCTTCTAAAGAAAGAACAACGAGGCGTAATTTCACAATTATGCTCACTATAAGTTCCAACATCAAAATCATCTATTTTTGCAGATCTCAAAAAAGTCTTGGACAATCATTCCAAGGTGTTTGAAACTCCCAAAGGACTCCCATCTATTCGTGATCATGATCATGCTATTCATTTGATTCCATGAAGTGTTCCTCCAAACATCAGGCCTTATAGATATCCTTATGTCCAAAAGAGCGAAATTGAACGTATGATTGCAGAAATGTTATAGGTGGGTATAATTCAACCTAGTAAAAGTTCTTTCTCTGCTCCTATAGTATTGGTACACAAGAAGGATGGATCATGGTACATGTGTCCGGATTATAAGGAGCTCAATAAGCTCACCATTAAAGATAAATTTCCCATTCATGTGATTGATGAATTATTGGATTAATTACATGGAGAAATTTATTTTACCAAGTTGGATCTTCGTTCAGGATATCACCAAATTAGATTGAAAACTGAAGATATTCTAAAAACAACATTTCGAACTCATGAGGGTCATTATGAATTTTTGGTCATGCCTTTCGGCCTTACCAATGCACCTTCTAAATTTCAAGGGTTGATGAATTCCATTTTCAAACCCTTCCTTTGAAAATTTGTGCTAGTATTTTTTGATGATATACTAATCTACAGCAGGTCTTGGAAGGATCATGTTCAACATGTTGACAAGGTGCTCAAACTATTGCAGGAGAAACAATTATATGCAAAAACATCCAAATGTTTCTTTGGAGTTTAAGAGGTGTAATATTTGGGTCATATTGTATCTCACGAGGGTGTTAAGGTAGACCCTAACAAAATTAAAGCCATTAAGGAATGGAAAGTCCCCACAACCATAAAGTTGTTGTGAGGATTTCTCGGGTTAACAGGGTATTATCGCAAGTTTGTTAAGAATTATGGGAGAATAGCAGCACCTCTAACAACATTATTGAATAAAGATGAATTTTCATGGACTCCTGAAGCAACTACGACCTTTGAACATCTTAAAGAGGCAATGTGCCTAGCACCGGTCTTAGCTACGCCAGACTTCACAAAAACCTTTATTGTGGAATGTGATGCCTCAGGAAATGGAATTGGTGTTGTTCTAATGCAAGAAGGAAGACCTATTTCTTTTGAAAGTCGTCCAATTAAAGGAAATTATTTACAGGAACCTATTTATGAGAAGGAAATGTTAGCAATACTACATGCACTAAAGAAATGGCGAACTTACCTAATGGGAAGACACTTCAAGGTAAAAAATGATCATGATAGTCTTAAACACTTTTTGGAACAAAGACTATCTTTATAAGAGCAACAAAAATGGGTCACAAAGATGTTGGGTTATGAATTTGAAATAATATACAAAAAATGGAGGCTAAATGTTGTTGCAGATGCACTCTTAAGAAAGAATGAAGAGGTGGAAGCATTTCTTTGTGCCATTTTTATTATCCAACCAGATTGGATAACCAAAGCAAGAGATGAATGGAAGAAGGACGAATAAGTGTGGAAACTCATTCAAAAATTGCAGCAAGATCCTAGTACATCTGATACATTTAGTTGGAAAAATGATTCCTTATGGTACAAATATCACTTATATCCTTGTAAGAATTCCCAAATAAAACAAAAGATTCTTTTGGAATTGCACACTTCTCCTTTAGGAGGACACTCAAGATTTTTAAAAACTTACCATAGGGTGAAGAAAGATTTTTTTTGGGATGGACTTAAATTTGATATTCAAAAGTTTGTGGCAGAATTTTTTGTTTGCCAGCAGAATAAAGTTGAGAAAATTAAGACCACGGATCTTCTACAACCTTTATCCATTCCAAGTCAACGTTGGGAGGATATTTCAATGGATTTTATCATAGGCTTACCTAAGTTCGAAGGAAATAGTGTCATAATGGTGGTAGTTGATAGAATTACGAAGTATGCACACTTTTGTGCATTATCTCATCCATTTAAAGCAAGTACATTTGCTACTACATTTATGGACACAATTCAAAAGCTACATGGAAACCCAAGGTTATTGTGAGCGACAGAGATCCCATTTTTGCTAGAAATTTTTGGACGGAGTTATTTTCTTGATTGGGTACTAAATTAGCTCATAGCTCATCTTATAATCCTAAATCATATGGTCAAACTGAGATAGTAAATAAATGTTTGGAAGGATATCTTCGTTGTTTTGTATCTGATAAACAAACACAATGGGTCAAGTGGTTACCTCTCGTAGAATGGTGGTATAACACTTCCTTCCACACTGCAGCAAAAATGACCCCATTTATGGAAATTTATGGATATCATCCACCATCCATCACATCATCTTTAAGAGAAAATTCGAAGGTTCAAGAAGTGGAAGATCACATCGAGCAACAAAAAAAAGTTCTCCAACTCTTAAAGGAAAACCTAAATTTGGCACAAAATCAAATGAAACAATAGGTAGATCAACATTGCAGTGAGAGAAGTTTTGATGTAGGAGACTGGGTATTTTTACGACTACAACCATACAAACAAATGTCCCTCAAGCAAGCTAAGAAGGATAATAAATTATCGCCAAAGTACTATGTTCCTTACAAGGTGTTGCAAAATATTGGTACTATGGCATACAAATTGGAGCTTCCCGCTTCTTCACGAGTGCATCGAGTTTTCCATGTTTCATGCTTAAATAAGGTTATAGGTGAAAATCTTCAAGTTCAAACAATATTTCCAGAACTTGATGAGGAAGGAAAAATCATATTGGAACCTGAAGCGGTCACAGAAACAAGAACTCGACAGCTACGAAATCGACCAATTTCAGAGTATCTCATAAAGTGGAAGAACTTACCCACTAAAGATTCTACATGGGAGGATAAGAATTTTATACAGAAGCACCCAGAGCTACTCAAGCGTTGAGGATAACACTTTTTTGAAGCAGAGAGGCATGTTAGGTCCCTATATTACTAGTATAGTCCTTATTGTTGTTAGTGTAACCCCCTTGTTGTTATTATTGTACCCTTGTAACCCCCATATTGTTATTATTGTGCCCTTAAATTATTATGGTTAAGTCGGCTAGGATTACATTGTGGCCCCACTAGGATTAAATTATGGCTCATGCACTCCTATATATAGAAAGGAGGTTTTGTAATTTGAATCATCCAAGACTTGTTCATTTATGTAATGTATTGGAGGTTGCCCCCTTGATGTGGCTTATTTCTAAGGTGTTGATATCTCTTTTCTTCTATTTTTGGAGCTGGTTTCACAACAAACATGGGTACTTCAGTTTTCACTATGAATCATCATCAGCATGAGATTTTTGAGAATCTAGTTTCGGGGTATCGGCTTTGGCCTTACCTTTACCTTCTTTTTTCCCTTGGAAGTTTTATCCACCGAATTGGCTTGAACGACATTGAATTCTGCGATTTTACTAGAATTTGAGGTAGACTGAGAAGCAGTGTCGGTGGAAGGATTATATTTTTGCTTCCTAGGGTTTGAAGGAGAAGACTTTAGAGAATTCTAAGATACGGAACCAATAATACCTGTTGACGGATGGCATCGCTAGTGCTTTAGAAGTTCCAGGTCGAGGAGCATCGGGCAAGATATCATACAACGTGCCAGAATGGGAGTACACAAGATTAAGGTACTGGGCACGAGTAATGGCTTGTTCTTCGGTTACACATGGCCCCATAGCTATGTCTTTAGTGATTTGATTGAAAAATGAGGTAGTGAACCAATCAGGAATATTAAACTTGATCAAGCGATGACGGTGCCTCCATTCATGAATATGATCTGAGATATGAGTAACTCAGTCCTGTTTCAAGGAGGTGAGGAGGTGCATCTCGGTTTCATATCGAATCGATAACTGGAAATGTGTAAGAAAAGTCATGGATAAAGAGTTTAAATCTTGAAATATTCCACGAGAAAGTTCAATGTACCACTTTGTAGCGGCACCAGTGAGAGTCCGTTGGAAAATACGGAGTCGGATGGAATCGTTAACCTAAGAATTAGATGAACACCAAAGATGGTATGTAATAACGTGTGCTCGGGGGTCTTCTCCGGACTTTCCCTAAAACTTAGGACAATCGTCAGGAATTTTGGTTGGAACTGGAGGCCAATACAGATTATGGAGAATTGGATGATTAGTCAATTTTGACACATCAGGTAATTCCAACATCGCGAGAAACAAAAATTAAGGATTAAAAGGCATTGGAGGTCATTGATAAGGACCAACGTTAAAATTCCACCCAGGTTGAGAGAAATTATGCCCCCATATGTTTTGTCCTAGAGGATTATGTCCATAGGAGTTATAAGCTGGATATTTCTGCCCATATTGGGGTTGAGGACTGGGATACTGATTCTGAGCATACCATTGAGGTCCTTGCTAAGCAACATATAGATTCTACTGCGGAATGTAAGCATTGCCTTGAGGTGGATTATACACCATCTGGGATTGATTTTGAGGGTAATAAGTGAAACCTTGGGGCGCACTATATACATCCTGATATTGACCTTGAGGAGGGTAAGTATCACCTTGGGGTTGAGAAGGTTGAATAGGCTACTGAGCTAGTTGAACAGGTTGAATCGGCTGCTAAGAAGGTTGAACAGGTTGAACCAGCTGTTGAGCTTATTGAGCAGGTTGAATCGGCTGCTGAGGCTGGGTAGGCTATCCTTGTGGAGCAGGTTGGCCTGGATATTGAGGGCCACCGAGTTTCCCTTGTGGGAGAGGTTGGCCCAATGGTTGTGATGGACCAGGTTGTCCCTGATAACCAGGTTGACCCAGAGCAGGACCGTAGGGTTATCCTTGATGTACAAAAGTTTGGCCTAGCGGAATGTAAGGCTACTGCTATTGCACAAAAGGTTGTCCCTGTGGTGGATACATTTGACCCCCAGGAAAATAAGATGCTCCTGGTTGAAACTGAGGTTGACCGGAAGGACTGTAGGGTTTTCCTTGTTGGACTGAAGGTTTAGCCTGTAAGGGTTGGGCTTGAGGATTGTCAGGTTATCCCTGAGGACTAGAGGTTTGTCCCTGCTGGACCAAAGGTTGTCCCTATAAGGGTTTTCCTTGTGGGCCTGAGGGTTGCACCTGTATCATTGACCCTCGATGAGGAACAATCTGATAAGGATCAACTAGAGGTAGATAAACAGGTTGATACAGATCAATGGGAGGCAAATAAATAGGGTTACCATAGACATCATAGTGATGTGGAGGATTGACATGAGCTTGGGGCTACTGAACAACCAATAGATACTCATCAAAATTAAGGACACCAAGAATAGAAGTGGAAGTCGTAGCCACACTAGAAGCATGCGTTGTTTCCACAACGCAAGCTTGTGATCTACTCACACCGGGATTGACAGGCCACATGGGATTAAGAAAGATAGACCTACGAGTGTGAAAAGATCCTGATGACTGATGCATACCAACCAGTGTAGATGAAGCCACATAAATGGTAGGTTGGACCGGGACAAATCCTAATGAAGGAAAGACCGAACCCCTCGAAGGAGTGGATGTACTGGACTATGCTATGGACGCAACACCAGAAATAATCTGACTCAAAGTCTGATAACTAGGTGGAAGTGACACCGATGGAGGAGAATATTGACTAGAAACACATGAGAGATCTTCTAGGAAAAGCTGATATTCCCCTGTAGAAATAGACATCTCTTCACTGCTGACAAGAGTTGAAGAATCCATGTCTGACGAAGCCGTAAGATCTTTGAAAAGACAACAAAGAATAGGAGGTAAAGTAGCAACTAAAAATGGTGATCCCAAGGTAAGAGGAGGGAATTATTCCCGACTCCCAAAACTAGACCATGCACCCTGAGGTGGCCAATTGAACTCAACCGACTCTTTAGGAGGAGACCTAGTAGCGAGAGGTTGAACACTCGGAAGAATGGGCTACACAAGCTCGGCAGACCTAGTGGACTGAGGGCTTTCGAAAGAAACTTCAGGAAAATAACTACCACTAGGAGGCAATGAAGAAGACAACGAAATTGGTGGTTCCACCACTGTGACAATATTTCAACACAGGAAGAAAAAAATGAGATAACCAATTCGAGGCTTCAAGATCAAACTCTAAGGAATTAAAAAAACAAGCCAAGTAAAAAACTTTTAACGAGCACGTGATCATGGGTAATTAATTTTACAGAATTGAAACAAAACTTTGTTGTTTCATGTTTTAAGAGTCGAGAAATAGACAAAAGATGACTCTATTCACTTTCAAATTTAAACGAGTGTGAAAGGACAAGTGCTCGATGATCTCTTCTCTTTTTAAGCAGTCATGAAAATAAAAAAATGACTACTTAGCTAATATAAGAAAGAGGGTGTACCAATTTTTCGTGAACTTCCATATACACCTTGGTGATCAAATGAAAGAGAAATGACAAAGGACTTAATGTACGTGTAGGTAATATCCCTGAATGTTGTGTTCGGTGTATCACGGTCACAGGGTGGCAGAATCGGCTTCCTATGGATAAAGGATTTGAGCCTATGAGGGTATCCCATTATATACACGACGGTAAGGGGAGCACAATTCCGCACTAGTGTTGTCTAAATCTAGGTGGTGAATGACAACTACTTGGTTTAACGATGCCGAAACACGTCACTAGCCTAGACCTCTAAAAATGTTTTGCATTAGGTTCCAATGCTTCCTTAGATTAATTGAATAAATTTTACAGTTGATATTGAATTAATGTTTCAGTTTCAAGGCCCTAACGAATGGAGTCTTGAATTCCTAAATGCATGCTATATGAAAAATAACACCATTTTCCATTCGATGAATACTAATTAAGAGAAGGATAGAGATCTTTTAGAAAGCAACAAACAATGAAATCACACGAAGAAGTCCCCTAATGCATCTACTACAACCAATCAAAAAGCGAAATTTTTTTTCCTAGTTCATCAAGCGCTAGTTATGCAAAATAACTTTTCATTTTCGATGCAAACGAAAGAATGAAAATATTTGTTTTTTGAATGAATGAAGCAACCGATGAACTAATTACATTAAAAATAAAATCAAACACTAATTAAGAGTACTGCAAATGTAGAGATCTCAAAAGGAACAATTCGAAAGCAATACCGACATAAAAACCTACTCAAATCAATGATGCACTATTTCAAACAAAGAGAAAGCTTTTAAAATGACCCAAACAAGAAATGTGATCTATGCTCGTAATGACGAGATGGAGAGTCAAACAAAAACAAAAGTAGTCGTTCAAAAAACCAAAAACTCAAAGGATCAGAAAGACCAATACAACTGATCATGGAATTGAACTGACCAAATCAAAAAGACTTGAACTTCAATCAGAAGGCTCAGTGAGCGAAAGACACCTAGAAACCCTAGGGCTATGAACTACACCGATGAGAGAATAGACAAACAACTGAGAAGAGAAAGCCTACAACAGTAAAAAAAACTCCAAAAGACCAATTGCAAATCAAGAAAAAATTCAGAGTCAAGCACAACTGACCAAAAACTCAGAAAAAGGTCAAACCAAATCCTACAGGATTCAGCACGACTGTGAGGCGGTAATCCACGCCAAACAGGGGTTGGTGCTACTTCAACAAAATCAATAAGCACCAATTGGCATGAATTTTCAAATGAAACTCGCGCTAAGCTGGATAACTATGGGAGGAGGGAAGAATCGGTGAGCAGAGGTCAATCTTGACACTCTCGAGCTGAACATGAGGTTTAAAAATAGTCAAGCAAGCCAGAAAAGATAGACAAGCAATCAAACGACCGACGTTGACGGTACGAAAAACTCACACTAATCCCCAGCGGAGTCGCCAAATCTTTGGAAAGGTAAATCCCCTCTGCGGACAAAGGCAATCCCTCTAGCCCTAGAGTGGGTTTAGTAAGGGAACAAGCTAAGGTGTAGGTTCCTAGCTAATAAATGAAATAGGTTGGGGTAGATCGACCTACCTAGAGTCCAACGCGATTGTCGCAGTGATGGCCTCTTGATCTCGATCTCAACAGGTCACAGTCCTTCAGAAACGGTACACATATTCTTTCAGAAAGATCAAAGACAAGAGTGATATACAAGAAAATAACGTCATTCGTAGCTAACTAGTCAGTCAAGGAGGACTAAACACATTGCGAGAAATAAACCATATTAACACAAGATGGGAACCAGAAAAAAGTCATGTATATATAAATAGAAGAAAGATATTACAACCGCAGCCTTGACATTGCAACCTCCTTTAGTGGGTTCAATCGAAGTGCGTCTCGAAGAATCATAGGGAATTGGGACGAGGTGAGGAGACAAGCCTAAGCTCTCTCTCGACAAAGGTCTCTTTTTGTTCTATATCACCAACAAGATGTTCAACAATTCTCTTCAAACTTTCAGCTATAATTGTTCAGCTAGTGCATCAATGGGAAATAACTTTATTTAGAGAGGGAGAGGAGGATGTTGGGCTCCCTACAATGGTGGAAGGGAGGCCTTTTCCTTTGGGAGGTTTCCATAAAAGGTGGAAATAAGAGGCCAAAGGAGGGTGGTCGTAGTTATTCAGTCGAACCAATCAAGTTGACTCACCCACGAAGTTGTTATGATGGAAAATTTGCCACTATTTTTAAAAAACATTCCAAAAACATCTTGGCACGTGTAGCTAACTAGGACAGAGTTCCAATGGGCACAGGGCCCAATGTTAATATTTATCATTGGCGCGAGGGCATATCTGTCTACCAGCACCAAGGCAAAAACATGTGTTTCTGATGGTCTGCTCAAGGAATTGTCAACAGAAGGAATGTTGTCCTCATAGCAAGGGATGAAATGATGGTTTTTGTAAGGCATGACACTTATTTTTAGTCACAGAAATGATCCTCCAATGTGCGGGATGGGGATCACAGGGACGGTGACAAAATGTTGTGTAACAACAAGCTAACATGGTTTTTTCTCCTTTTCGGCTTATTAAAATACAGCCAGCGCCTGCACCATCTATAGAATTTTTAGAACTGTTAAAATAAAGAGTCGAAAATAAAGAATTAGCTATTGGTTTATCTACAAAATTTATACATTTGGAACTATCTGTTTGGGAAAAATTCTCAAGCTAAGAAACAACTACGTTATCAAAGAAAGGTGATGGTTGAGCATTGAAATTTCTGAAAAATGATTTTTATGAGTAGTTTCCAATAATGTTATTATTGAATGCTACTGGCTCATTTACTCCTTCAAGATCGGTGACTGTATGTTTCATGAACTTTCCATAGTCTACCTTAATTTTATTTGGATTTCCATTATATGGTAGCCATATATGCAACCAGTTTGTTGCGAAATACCCATGAAGTTTTTCAGACCAGTCTCGACTTAAAACTAGGCCTTAAAACTCAGGAATATCAGCCACTAGTATATCAAATATTTGAGTAACCTTGGGATTTGATGACAATCTGATGGAAATAGAATTTATTTCTCCTACCACCTCTACTCTCGTCTTATCAAGTTGTACTATATGAACAAGGAAACTCTGAGGATTTATGTTCAACTTAGCACAAACTAATTTTGGCATTATATTAGAGGAAGCCCCCGAGTCTATTAAAAAATTATGAACATTTTAATTATAGATCTCATAGGTTAAAAGAAATGGAGGCGTATGATAGATGGATCGATCACCTATCATAATCAAGTCTGTAGCATCTATTTTAGTTGAAGGAGAAGGTGGCTTACCCATTTCATTAGTAGCTTGTACTATTACTGAAGCAGGTAAGGTTGAAGCAGGAACCACATTTAAGTCTCTAAGTAAGATTTTCTGTTGTTGCTTTAATTTATTAAGCTCGTGAATTGAAATGTTGGCCCTGGTTTTCTTCATATCTTCAACTAAATTATACTCAATAGTGTCTGAGACTACCATTGTCTTAGATCTAGGTGGAGTATCTGAAGTAATGGGACTTGTTTGTGTAGCCTTTGAAGTAGACTTTTTGCTTACTGATTTATCCATAGTAGGCGTTGAAAAATTTTGTTGTTGATTTGGATGTGTTGCTTCAATAGTATTTTTTCTCCTTGTACTCACAGGTAAAGCTTCATGTTGTTCTTCATTTGGTAGGATGAAATCCCACTTTCAATTTAGTTAAAATTCTTCTTCCTATGTTTTCTCTTCCTCTGTATCTTGATCAGATTCAGCATTAGATATGATATTTGGAGGTTGAGTATTATAGGACTGACCTTTCTTGAAGTTTCTGAAAGTCTTTTTTGAGCTCGAATTTTCAAAAACTTGTTTCTTGATATCTGCCATCATTTTTATCGTAGTCTTCAAAAATTTTAATGGCTGAAGTGTCCTTAGACACGTAATTTTATTAATCAGAAAAACAATTACATTTGGAATTATGCAAGATTTTACACCTGAACAACAAAAACACTCTTGCAATGATCTATTTATATGCTCAATGTCCTAACTTCCACTAATTATGGATCACTTATTAAATAAAAAGTGTCCACTTACTTTAAATTCTATTCCAAATAACTAGCTAACAAAAAGCCTAAGATACGACACATTTGGAGAGTCATATATTGTTACAACAATAAGCTAATTCTAAATGTCTCCATAAAATAATTAAATATTCTAGGATAATAATTATTAATTTAATATCTTAAATTAATAATTATTTTACTCCAACTTTATAACCTATGATAATATTTTATTTTTGGATCATCTAACATTCCCCCCTATGATCCAAAGATACATTACAACATATACCAAGTTCATCCCTGAACTTAGTAAATTGTATTCTACCAAGAGGTTTCGTGAAAATGTCGGAGGTATGGTCTTCTGAAGGACAATAAATTAGCTTGATGACGTCATTTGCAATGAGTGATCTGATATGATGATACTTGGTGTCCACATGCTTTGTCTTTGAATGAAAAACTGGATTCTTGACAAGCTTTATTGCTGACTAATTTTCGATAAATAACGAAGTAGCTTCTGCTAGAGGAATTCCCAAGTCCTGTAAAACGCGATGTAACCAAACAATATCACATGCTGCTTCCCATGCTGAAATGTACTCTGCTTCGGCTGAAGAAGTGGCCACTGTAGCTTACTTCTTGCAAATCCAGGAAACTGCAGCTAACCTCATGTTAATTAAGTAACCTGAGGTTGATGCCTTGTCATCAATACTGCCAGCAAAGTCGGCATTTGAAAATCCACCAAGCACAAATTTTTTAGTCTTTTTGTAAAGAATACCAAAATCTTTTGTTCCTTGGATATATCGAAGAACTCTTTTGGCTGCATTCTAGTGGTTGTCTAGTGGTTCCTGCATAAAACGTGAAAGAATACTGGCTGCATAAGATAGATCATGACGAGTGGTTGTTAAATAAATCAAGCTGCAAATCAACTGTCTGTAAGTAGTGCTGTCCACCTTTCCCTCCCCTTCAAATTTTGAAAGTTTCAAGTTTTGTTCCATAGGGGTAAGGACAGGCTTGAAATCCTGCATTCCAAATCGCTGAATAATTTCTGTTGCATACTTACTCTAAGAAATGAAGATCTGATGTGGACGTTGGAATACTTCAACTCCAAGATAATAGTGAAGTAGTCCCAAATCTGTCATCTTAAAACCTCCATGTAACTCCTTTTTCACCTGTTCAATATGATCATCATTGTTTCCTATGATGATCAAATCATCGACATACATAAGCAAAATCACCATATTTTTACCTTTTTAGCGTACATACAAGGTATCATCAGATTCACTGCGATGAAAACCAACTTTGCGAAGGTATTCATCCATTTTGGCATACCAAGCTCGGGGAGCTTGTTTTAACCCATATAAAGCCTTTATTAGTTTGCAGACTTTATGTTCTTGTCCTTCAATTTCAAAACCTAGTGGTTGTGTCATCTACACTTCTTCCTGTAAATCTCCATTGAGAAAAGCACTTTTTACATCCATTTGATGAACCTTCCATCCTTGTTGAGCTGCTAAGGCAAGTGTTAGGTGAACGGTGTTCCATTTAGCTGTAGGAGCAAACGTTTCCTCATAATCTATCCCTTCCTGGTGCACAAAACCTTTAGCAACAAGTCTTGCTTTATACTTGTTAATATCACCATTTTTCTTGTACTTAATTTGATAAACCCATTTGCATCCAATAGGTTTAACATGCTGAGGACGATCAACAAGTTTCCAAGTGTTGTTGTCTTGAACTACCTGATATTCATCAACCATTTCCTGTTTCCATGCTTTATGTTTTACTGCCTCTTGATAAGAAGAAGGTTCAGTAAAATCGTTTGCTATCAAAGCAAAATTGCCTTCATTTTGTTTTGATCCCCTTGTTCCTGTTTTATTTTGCTCATTAGGCCTTACATATTTCAAAATTTGAACCGCCCATTTTGGAAATTGATGTTCACTGGTTTGAGCTTATGAAAAATCACCATCATTAAAAAAATGGTTGATGTAAATTGATGTCTGTTGATCAACAACAGGTTTTGGGGGCGGAGACTACTGTTGCTAGGAGAGTTGGATGAACTACTAGAAGACCTGGATGGCGTTGATGAAGAAGACAGACTGGATGAATCATCATCAGATGAAGGAAATTCAAGTTCATACCAATTTGGTGAATTCGGTTGACTTTGTAAATTTCCATTTCTTTTATCAGTTTTTGTTTCTAAATTTTGAAGAAGACTATCAACTTCTTCAGCACTCTTACTCTCATTTTCATCAAAAATCACATCTATGCTTACAATAAATTTCCCATTTGACAAAATTTGGTACCCTTTCTTCTCATCAGAATACCCAATCATTGTGTACTTTAAGCTTCGTGCATCAAGCTTAGTTCGTTTTTCCTTGGGAACTAAGGCATAACAGATAGATCCAAAAAACTTGAGATGCTTAACTCGTGGTTTGAAGCCAAACCAAGCTTCATAAGGTGTGATTCCTTCTAGAGAAGCTTTGGGAGATATGTTTCTAAAATAGACAGCGATATGAATTGCTTTAGACCAATATGAAGGACTTAACTTTTTGAAAGTTAACATAGATCGTGCCATGCCTAACAAGGTATGATTCATTCTTTCTACTACTCCATTTTGCTGCGGAGTGTAGACATTGGTAAGATGTCGTTTTATGCCATTATCCATGCAATACTTTTTGAATTCATTTGAAGTGAATTCTCCGCCGTTTTCAGTTCAAAGAGTGCCAATCTTCTCCTTTACTTCATTTTCAATAAGCTTACGAAAAGTTTTGAAATTTTCAAATGATTTGGATTTTTGCTTCAAGAATTATACCCATGTCATCCTGCTAAAATCATCAATAAAGAGTAGGAAATATCTGCAACTTCCAAGTGAAGTTGGGAAGGGTCCAAAAATATCACTGTGAACCAACTGCAAATGCCTGTTTGCATGCCATGAACCTGTAGGAAAAGTCTCTCAATGTTGTTTTCCAAAAATGCAAGATTCACACTTTGCATTTTTCTTTTTGAAGGTTGGAAGTCCTTTAACCATGCCCTGTTTTTGTAACTGAGAGAGACTGTCAAAGTTGAGATGGCCATATCTGACATGCCATAATCTAATTGGTGAAATATATGTACTTGTTGCGCTTGCAAAGTCATAATGTCTTGGAATAACTGTCCCTTTCATCCTTAATAGTTTTCCATCTTCATAACCTGTCATTACTATTTGCATGTTTTGTTTGACTGAGTTGATTTTAACTGAGCCATCTTCCATAATCACTATATGCCCTGCTTTTCGAATTGTGACTAAGGACAACAAATTTTGCTTGAATGTTTGGACATACCATACATTAGAAATCATTCTTTCTTTGATGCCTGGTAAAAAAACTTTAACTACACCTTTACCTGAAGGAGTATGTTTGGTTTTGTCAGCAAGATAGATTGAATTTAGATGACATTCTTTGAAAATCCAGAAGAAGTCACGTCGAAATTTCATGTGTTGGGTTGCGCTTGTATCAAGAATCCATGCATCTTCATAATCACTGCGGAGAAAGCTTGAAACCTGTAAAGTTGTTGCTTTTGTGTTTGTGAAAACATATTCGGAACTATCAAGATCATCTTCATCATTTTCAAACTGTGTTGAGTTTGGATGAAACTTAGAAATTTTATCAATAGAATTTATACAATCTGCTGCATAATGACCAACTCTGTTACATCACCTGCAAAAAATTTGACTCAAATCAGTGCCTCTTCCTTGAGACTTTCCTCTGCCTTGAGACTGTCCTCAATCTCTGCTTTGTCCTCTATTTTGAGTTTGTCCTCTTCCTAGACTTTTTCCTGTGCCTTGATGATATCCTCTTTTTTGATTGTTGCCTCTGCCTTGAAAATTGTTTATGCCTAAATTGGAGCCTCTGTTGGAATTGTTTCCTCTATGTTGACTACGACCACGACCTTGAGCTGATTGATTTGGATTGAAGTTACCTCTTCCTCTGTTTCTGGAACTTTCAGCGGAGGATTTGCTTGAACTGGCTTCGGTGAGGAAGAAATCTTCCCCAATATGCTTCTTCTTCTCAAAATTTTTGTCACTCATTTCATCAAATTTGATCTTCTCTAACTTGCCAGTGACTTGCAAAGTTTCCAAAAAATGAGTATATGATGATGGCAATCCAGCAATTAAAATTGTAGTTAAGCAGCTTTCATCAACAGCTTGAAAACCAGCATTGATGATTTCTTGCTTAATGTTTTGAAGTCGTGAAATATACTCAAGGACATCACGACCTTCAGTTAATTTCCATTGAAGAAATTTTAATTGAAGATCAACTTTCTTTGATTTAGGTTGTGTATCAAAGAGGTCTTTGAATGTATGTAAAGCATCCCATGCATCTGAAGAATTCTCAATGTGTATCTACATTTCATTACTAACTAAAGCTTTTATAAGAGCTAATGCCTTGGCATCTTTTATTTCCCATTTCGCAAGTGAAGCTGGATCTGTTGGTTTATTTGGCTTAATGTTGCCATCACAAATTCCATGCCATAATTCATTAAAAATAAGAGTGCTTTCAATCAGACGTCTCCATGTCTTATAGGATTTCACTCCTTCTAGCTTATCAGTTTCAGAGAACAAATTAATTAATTTCGACATTGGAGTGTTGAAGCAGTGCACCAAAAGAATCAAGCACAAAAATTGAGCGACTCGTCACACCACGACACACGCCACACAAAAAAAAATGATCTGTCAGGGCTTGGCCTTGACCCTCGTATAGTCGTTGAAATAGGAGAAAAATGACTGAGCTTTGCACTTGAATCTAGTCAATTTCTCAAATATTTACAAGGTAACTTTCAAAATTTGACTTTTACAATGATGCTCTTGCAAAATCTAGTAAAAAAAAAAAATGTTACCCCCCCTCAAAGTAAAATTACTTTGAGTCACACTTATCTCTCCAAAAACAAATTACAAAGAAAAACTCCTTATTACTCCAAAAAAATTACAAATAACCTTATTACTCCAAAAATATTACAAAATCCTTATTACTCCAATAAAACATTACATAAAAAATATATACTTTATCTCTCCAAAATAAAATATGCCTTATCTCTCTAAAAATTTACAAAATTAAAAAATATTCCTTATCTTTCCAGCAAAGACTTTTCAGATTCAGCTTTAAAAAAATAAACACGATCAAACTGGATTTTTTTTTACTTTGTCCTTCAGGCTAATTCTTAACTGGCTGACACTGGCTGGCTGGCTGGCTCTCACGCTGGTCGAAAAAAAAATGAACAGACAGTCTTTTTAGCAGCAGAGAGTGTATGATGTAGGTCTGTAACGAAAGAGAATTTGAACCGGTATTGCTGCAGTTGGCCTATGAAGTGTTTTAGCTTAGAAAATACATCATCATTGTTTTAGCTTAGAACATCAAATCTCAAAACTACCTCTAATTGAATGCAGGGAGACCCACATTCCTAAATAATCATTGCAGGCCAATTCCTCTTCAAGGAACGAATTTCAAACCACATCTCCTCTCTGAATGAACTAATATTCTTCTTTTCCAGGGTTAACGAATACATATTACAATTTCCATGAACACTGATATGAAGTTTGAGTCATCAAAGGAAATCGTGAATTTATAAAGAGAAAGATCTTCACTTCTGCACCTCGAGCTCGTTAGATGAACATAGCCATAAAAAATACAAATTCTAGTGCACACACACACAACGCGTGGATTAGCATGAAACTATAAAATTGTTTGTTCCTCTAAAAACCAGTTTGCTTCATCCCAATGATTGGATCAATTGATATGCATGGCTCACTGTCGGTTTAAAAACAAATATAACTGCAACATGGACTTATGGTCAAATTTTCATGTCTCCCACTGATTTTGAGATGGATTCACTTGAAAGGCACAAAAGGTAGAGGAAGACACTAGTGTTCCTATTTCATTTATATTTATAGAAATATCGTTTCTAGTTTCTACTCGGTTTGTATCAACTGAGTGGATTAGCTATATCAGACAGCTAGAACAAGTATTGTGAGAAGGGGGAGAATTACAATATCGTGGATGTTTTCTTAGTAACATATACTGGTTTGTGAGATGGATTACAAATCAATAGCGCAAAGTCCAACAAAATTTTGTATATATATATATTTTTATTGATAATAAAAATGATTTTAGAATTTACAAATCTAAAATAAATAATAAAATTTATGTTCCTTTTAAACAAAAAAACTTGACAAATTCCATACCAATCATTTTCTGATCAATTCAATGGAGTTTTCCAAGAACTTGTAGAGCTGGAATCTCCTCCTCACATCCACTGATGAAGCTCTGATACCACAATAATGGCCGAAGTGTCCTCAGACACGTAATTTTATTAATCAGAAAAGAAATTACATGTGGAATTATGCAAGAGTTTACACCTGAACAACAAAAACACTCTTGCAATGAGCTATTTATATGCTCAATGTCCTAAATTCCACTAATTATGGATCACTTATTAAATAACAAGTCTCCACTTACATTAAATGCTCTTCCAAATAACTAGCTAACAAAAAGCCTAAGATACAACATATTTGGAGAGTCATATCTTGTTACAACAATAAGCTAATTCTAAATGTCTCCATAAAATAATTAAATATTCTAGAATAAGAATTATTAATTTAATCTCTTAAATTAAGAATTATTTTATTCCAAATTTATAACCTATGATAATATTTTATTTTTGGATCATCTAACAACTTTTTGAAGACCTTTTACATCAAAAGGGTCTTTTGGCAGCTTATTTTTAGAATCATCTTTGAAATATACCTTCTTTGATTTTCGATCTTCTTGAGAATTCTTTTTCTCAAGAGTGGTTATGCGTTTCTCTACAAATAGATATTCCTTCATGTTTTTTTGTAAGTTTCGGTAGTTTTTCTCTATCAACAAAAATAGATATCTTGGATGGAAGAGATGAAATATACCACTCAATTTTAAATTTTGCACCAGGAACTGATGTAGCAGGAATTTTATTGAGTAATTTATTAAATCTTGAATTAAAATATTTTATATTCTCACTTGTTTTAGCTTTTATATTTGATAAATCATTGATGAGCGTAGCAGTGGTCCTATCATCCCTAAACTTAGCTAGAAATTGTTCTTCAAGCATATTCTAGCTAGTTATAGAGCAGGAAGGCAGTGAAAAATACCAGGATCCTGCGGATCCTATTAGAGTATACGGAAATAATCTTACAACACAATCCTCTTCAACTACTTATTTTAAATTGATGGCTATCATAAAATTATGAATGTGTACTTCTTCTACCGGAAGACTATCATCAGGATTAAATTTAGATAACCACCTTTCAGGATATTTTGGAAGAGCATGAAGAGGAGCGGGCATATTTAAAGCCCCTGGATTGTTCCATGGACGTACATTTGGTGGAGGTACTTGGCCTGCGATTAGAGTTTGGGTGGATGTGATGGATTGAGTTTGAGTTGAAGAAGAGGTAGGCTGAGTGCTAGGACTAGCTGAAGGGATAGTAGTTTGAGTACTGGAACTAGTTAAAGTAACACTGATTGTTGGAATGGAAGTTGTGGAAGTGAGCGGAGGTAATGATGATGAATGGGATAAGATCTCACTAGCGATTGACTCTAGTTGATTCTTATTTATTCTCTTTCGAGTATTATCAATGGGAAATTCAAAAGGAAGAGTTCCTGTCTTTTGACTTTCTGATCAAGTTAATATTCTTCGAGGTTGTAAAGAAGACGAAATACTGATATCTGATTTTTTAGAAGATTCAGGCTTTTCAACAGAAATGGCTACTCTCTCTAAATTTTCTATCAAAGACGAAACTTATGGGAAAGTTTGATGGGAATCGAGAGATAGTATGGGTTGAGTATCACTAGGAGACTTAGGAGAAGGATGATAAACTTCATATTTTAAAGATGAGGATCTAGATAATTTCTTGGAAGTTGATGGGGATCTAGAGGGAGAGAGACTCTTATATTGACCTTTAGATTGATCAGACCTTTTTTCCATTCACAAGGCCCTCCTTCTAGCACCAGAATTTTGAGGCCTCAGAATTTCGTCGCTAGAACATGGGGGAAAACCACCCAGTCTAGACCTTAAAGCAACACCTTTTCCATTTGGTGTAGTGGCTCCAACTAGGGATAGTGGGACTAGTTTCCCAATAAGGATGATTTTGGGGTGTGTTTTGATTATACAACATGAAATGGAAAATTATTCTAATATATCACATGCATCTATCTAAACTATCTATTCTATTATATACCTGAGGTGTTTCTTCCTTTATGTGATCTAAAGAGATATCCTTCAACTATTAGTAATGTAGATTATTTAACAGTTGAAAAAGATCAAAATTATGTAAGATGATTCTTCTAACAAAATAGTTTGATTATAAGAATTGTAAAAAATATATCGCATTCATATGTGTGATTATATATTCAATAAGAAATCATAGATAAATATTAGAACATAAGTGCATGTAACATTCATCTATAATAACGTTTCAAATATATAATGCAATAAAAAGATGATTTTCAATATATAAAGCAAGACTTAATACAAGTGAATAGAAGTACCATATGTACGAATTTATACTCATGTAAACTAACAGTAATTGATCTTCTCCTCCTCACTTTCAAGCAATTTAAAGAGTACAATTGGCAACATCGGTTAAACAGCTTTAATTGTCAAAAGATAACAGACTATGTTCCATTAATTCATCAAAGCATTCACAAACTTACAATAGTGCATTCTTTGCAAATGTTTTTGAAAAATTTCTGGACCCTTATCTAAATGCATGAGAGGGGTTTAAATACTAAACTAACTATGTTCTAAAATAGATTATTACAAAAAAATAAAGGAGGTTTCAAACAACCATCCTCGTAAGACTAACTTTAACTACAATCTAGGAAAATAAAGTAACAATATGACTTAAGAGTTCTAATATTTCTTTTGGATTTCCCCCTGAAGTTGAAAAATATCTGGCATGATCTTGAGCTGAGCTGGCTATGAAATCTATGATCTGACCTGTCCTTTGAATATCACATTTGAGAGTGCTGGTTGCGATCTTCTTGTTTAATCTTTTAAAGACTACAGGGTCTGGTATTGATGATAAGGTTTGATAAAAAAATTCCAATAATTTTCTTGATCAAATTTATTTACTTTTTTAATTGTTTCATCCTACATTTCTTCCTTTTTTTCCATTGTGTTTCAATCTATTTTACTTATGAGAGCACTTCAGACATGCACTCTTTGATAAGTTCTACTTTCACAAGCCGTTCACACAAAAATTCAGTAATTTCCTTTTCCAACTTGAATTCTTTCGTTGCCTATTTTATCTGTGATTCCAAATCTTTAAATAAGTTTTCCTTGTGGGATTTATCTACCTAGGGTAGATCAGCTTCCTTGCCTAAGTCTGATGCTTTCCATTGAATATGTTCATTGATTTTCTTCTCGATCTTCTCACATTCAAGTTTCTGGATAGCTACTTGTTGGATCAATATTTCACTTAAGCCATAATAAGAGCCAGTAATATAAGCTTGTTGGCAAAATACTTCTTGTTGTTGTTTTAACTTAGCATTTACATCTAATGCTTCCTTTATGAATTTATCTAACTGTGGTTGGATTTGTAATCTGGTCATTTTTGCTTCCAGTTGTGTTTGCTTCTCAGTGATTTCTGCTTAATGCTATACATTAAGGATCTCGAAATCTTTTTGAAATTGGGATATCTTCAATTTAATTTGCTAGCTGGAGTTAGAATTTTCTTTGTGTAACAACCTTTCTAATTATTGTATTCTACCTTCTTTCCGCTTCAGTAACATTTTAACGTCAGTGGCCTTATCAACAGTGGCAGTAACATATGCCCCTGCAAACTATGATAGTTTGGTTAAATGTTCAGTAGGATCAGCTAGAGGATCCTTCAATAAAATGTCTACTGATTCATTTGTAAGATCTCAGACTATCTCTTCAATTCTTCTCCTTTTGCTTCTCTTGACTACAGACTTATGACTAGGACTGTAGAAGATATCAAATGAAGGGATTTCCTCAACTTGTAACACTATATGTTCTGTAGGATAAGCCGGAATGATCTCTCGATCATGAGTTTCTGGAACTTGTTGTAGTGGTGTAAAAGTTTCCACTAACTTCTGGGAATGTTCAGGTGTCTAAAAACTAGTATCTTGATCAGTATTGGGATTTATTTTAGGAGTTTTTATTGCTTTAGAAAACTCATCCCATTCACTATTCAAATTATTTGGTTGGGACTTTCCTGGCTGATCAAGTGTATCTTGACTGTGCTGAAATTATTGAGAAGTTGACTCTGTTCCATTGCTTCCTTTTTTCTCTTGCATCTCAATCTCTTGGATTACTTGATCAATTATCTTTTTTTGGTTTTCCTTTCCATTCTCAGATTCATTTTTAGAATGATCCGAATTGTGAGATTGATGCTTTGATTGTGCTGAATCATTATCAGACATGTATTTTGCTTCATTATCCAAGATAATACTTGGAGTAGGTCTATTGACATTTTCAATAGTTAATAGATCTAAAGGAATCTTTTCCAGTATCTTACTTCTATATGCTTGGAAGGCTTCCAAGTCATCTTGATTGAGTTGATTGGATGCAAACTTGAGTATATCTGAAAAATTTTCAATGCCTTGAAAGAAATCATCAAATCTATCTATTTCTTTCAGAAAAGGCTTCATTTTGAGCTCTGTGATGTAGTTTTTAATTACATCATTAAGATCATATGGCCTCTTTGGAATTACTGCCAAATTCAACAGATTAAACTTTGAAACTTCTTTGTAGGCATGACCAATATCAAAAAGTGCAAAAGTACCACACTGTAAAGGGAAATTAGGCCAAACGATATTCTTAGCATCTTTAAGATGTTTAGAAATACCATTTACAAGAAGCTGGTAGGATATCTATCTTGCAAGTAACTAAGCAGGGACATAATATGGTAGGAAATGGGGAGAATCATAACTCCCAAATACTCTAATATATGTGAGGCTTTCCTCTGCAAACCATCTAGAAATAGAAAGAATGTTTGTACTAGCCTCTTTTGAAACCCTATGAGCTTTCTCATTGAATATCATGTGGTGCATAGGTAACATGACTCTATGGAAAATTTTGTAAAATTGAAAATGGAAGTCTGAATCCCAAAGGACTTTGTGGTAAATTTGGATTAGGGTTGGGTCTTGGGTTTTCCATTTCCATCCCATGGTAGGAAAACTAGAATAAAAGAAAATTGCCTCCATGACATAGGCACTTATGTAAAAGGGAGGTATTTCTCTAGATGAAACACTTATTTTACTCCTATACTCCATGATGTCCTTAGATAAATTATCAGATAGGATCTTTGCCAATTAAAAATTAAAGAATTGACGATTGCGTCAATTAATGGGACCAAATCTATAGAAAACCTAGTGGTATTAGACATATAATCTGGACAACATACCGACAACATAATAGTAAGTGGAAGGAATTTGGGAAATTGGGTACGTATCGATTTTATCTCGCTTAAGTTTTCCTTGGTCTTCTTTCCATTCTTTCATGACTTTCATGTGATCTGGATGTTTTGTTCCAAAGCCTTGGTTAAAAGCTTTGTCATATTTCTGCTGCGGGGAGAGTAGATGGTACATTTCCTGTAAATCTTCTTCCCTGAATGACCCAATATTCTCACATTTTAAATCTTTGAATGTTCTATCTTCTACGCTTAAGTGATTGATTACCCACTTAACCATGTCTGTATAGGAAAGAATCTTTGGCCTTGCTGCTACCTTATGGTTGAATGAACATGCAACATCGAAATAAGTCGCGTCTGAAGTAACTGACGTGCCTGTTGTAGCGATTTTTGTTATTACCCTTGGATTTTTGTCTTCAAATAACTGATACATTTCTTCCCATGATGAAATTCCACAATAATTATTGTAGATGGTGTCTGAGAATAGAGGAGAGATATCCAAGTCTTTGGTAGATGATGATTTGTCAATTTCTTTTCCTTTCTTGTTCATTTCAATTTTCCTCACTTCGTTAAGTGGTCTCGTGATTTCAAGCAAACAGAGAAAACATTAAAAGTATAGAGAACAAGGAGGAAAAAAGAGTTGAAACAAATGTGGAATTTAATCACTTGAACGCATGCCCAAAGTAGATATGAATTTATCAAAACCTTACTTTTATTAAATGTTATTAATCACCAATAACATTTTTAAGTCAAATCTCTTACACCTTCACGTGAAATGTCTGTCGATCAACTTAAAGAGTTGGATCTCCTATTTCGGTTTGATTTGACATGATTCATTTCACATCGCATATCACAACTTTTAACCATTCCCATTTATGATGTTACCCATAAATTCTGCGAAATGCGATCTGCGCAAGTCGCACATCGCAACTTTTATGTGGTAAATGAATTTGATTTTAGTTATATCCTGCGAAATGAAAAGTGCGCTTTTAAGAAATCATGTCGCTGCGCTCTATCATACTTTGGAGTCTTATGTTCATTACTTTATTGGCTCGTCGGGTCTGCGTAATCGCAAGTTTCACCGAATTGCATAAAAATTCGATCGTTTAAATGAGGCGCGATGCAATTTTGGTTTTTAACGATGATTAGGGTGTTTTCAATAATATTTGATATGGCTTTGGAAAGAGCTTAGTGAATATCGAAACCCACATGACTTAATGGATTTTAAATCATTTTAAGTTTATAAGCTATGAAAATTGTGACGCGCACTAAGGAATAAAAGCAGATAAGAAAAATGAAATTTTATTTCCTAAAGTTTTTTGACTTAAAGCTAAAAATAAATGAAAATGAATTTCTTAAGTATTTCTAAAGGGTCTCCATTTATTAAAATAAATAGGGGTTGTTTTATAGCACAACACCTTCATGAACCCGTGACACCTGCAAATAAATTCTTTGGACAACAAGCTGCTTTGCAATGGGGTGGACTCTTCCAAGGTGAAAATTGACTGATTCATGCAAAGGAGGAACGGTTAATGACAAAGAGCATCTTGGGTGATTTTTTTAAGGAATGAAATTTGAATTCAAGAGGGATCATGACAAAAAATGAGGAATGAAGTGTGATGATGGAATGATTTTATGAATATGTGTGATGCATAACTCAAACAACCAATCATGTGACTTAGGATTAACCCTAGACCTCTAAAAAAAACTGACATCTCACCATTTCTCTTTTCAACATAGAAAAAATAATTTTTGTAGCAGTTTCAGTTATAATTTTGGCAGATTTTCTATGAAAATTTTAGGTGATTTGGTAGCAAAAACTGACAGTTTATAGTTATATTTGTTGCATAATTCTGTAAAAATAGACAGGTGGCCATTTTTAAAATTTGATGAGTATGCAAGTGAACCCAAGGTGGATTATTGTGGATATGACCCTAATGACAAGACTAATGAAGTGTACATGACCTAAAATAAACATGATTAAGTGAATTTCTCATCAAATGAATGATCTAACCTAATGAGACAAGGTGAAGCTTATGTTGACCATATCAAAAACAAATTTTAAAAATCGAGAATGATAACAGTGGCTCCACTGAGGATGGTGCGCCCCTGTCATACAACAAAGAACTAGTAGTTCTAGTGCCACATCCATTGGGTTGCTCCCATCTTCAAAATGAAAACCTGTAACCTACTCTGGCCTGTAACCTCGGCACTGAAAAACCAATAGCTGCTAAAGAACTGAAATTACACATGATGAATTTAAAATTGAAACTAAAAAAATTCTTGATCCTCAAGCTTATTTATATAAAAATTATCCTACTCTACTTGCTCAGCATAAAATCCAAATCGAGTGATCTCACACTTCCAATAAAGCCAACAAAGAAGTTGGGTACCGAATTATCTTATTTATTTTGTATCACAGCGTTGGACCCTTGTACCTTAATGGGGCAGCAACGCCGCCCGTAATTAAACGCTACCTGGGGGGTCCAGGGTGGGTGGCTGCGACTTTATGGAGCCCCCCCCCAGGGGGGGTTTCGGGGGCAGTGCCCCCAAAGCTAAAAACATATGTAAAATTGCCTTGTAAAAGTATAGTAATTTCTAGTAAATCTGGGCCGTTCATTAGGCGCATGAGCTTACGGTAGAAGTTATGTTTAGTTTAGGGTTTTTGTCCTAGAAGGAAACCCCTCGCTTATATGAGGGTATTGTATTGTCTTTGTGTATTGTATGTGTATTCTCGGAGCGAGAAATAGATATGGAAACTGTGAGAGAGAACAAAGGATATTACAGTGGATCTGTTGTTGGTTGTGTCTCTTCAATTTGTTGGATAATAGAAAGGAAGGACTAGCTGTTCGGTGTGGACATAGCCCAAACTAGGTGAACCACGTATATATGTGTCTCTCTGGTTTTATGTGTTTTTTGTGCTTGTGTTTTCCGCATATTTTATGTGTTTCATTGCTCTGTAATATATAATTTTCTAACATTCTTGAGATATGATAACTTGTTCCACCATCTGAATTTGTCTACATAACTGATGATCATTATGAAATTCATTTCTATTGAATATTCTAGCAGAGCTGCAAAAGGATATTTGAGAGTATGCACAAATAATTCTTGTTGATCAAAAAGAAAATATGAGTAAGTATGATCCTTTGATGTTGTTCCTTGTTAAAAAAATTTATTATAAATCTTGTGACCATTCTCAAATAAAAAAGAAGCAATCTGTTGATCATTATTTTCATTTGGGATGAAGAAATACTTAGAATATTCTTGGACACTTTCAAAAGGAAATGCCTCAGCATGTACTACAGGAATTTGTAAAGGCAACTCTTCATGTGATTCAACAAGCATACCGATTTGATTGTCTAAAATTTGCTTTTCAAAATTTTCTTCATTTGTTGTAAGCTGATGCAAGGAATGACATGAAGAATACATTTCTTCCTTCACTTTAGGATTATAGCAATTATCTTCATGTATTTCCTCCTGTTGTTTGAAATGATTCTCATATTCTTGATGATCAAAATACTAACAAGTCTGTTGCAAATTTTCATCAAACTCAGAGGATGGAATATGACTGTCATAAATATACTCCTGCTGGGTTTCATTTTCATCCAAGAGAGAGGCTACCCTTTCTTCTCGGAAATTAACGACATTTTCATGAAGGGCCTCTAAAATTTCCTCATTCATAAACTTATCATCTTCATAAAAATTCTCCAAATATTCAACAAAAACTCACAAAATGTTTACAACAGTCTTTGACCAACAACAAGGAAGAATGAGATTATTTATACATCTCATAAAATGCAACATGGATATCAACAAGAGAATATAAGGAACCATTTGGCAGGCTTTCATACCTAGACCATGCTTTTCCCTCTAAAGTGACCATAAACATCTTCATGAGACAATCCTTAGGAAACTTAACCTTAAGTCTATGTACATGCATATGGAATCTAACCAAGTGAAGAGCAGAATTGTCTTTTTTTTCACCTTTAAATATGGGAAGATAGGTTAACCAATTGGCCTTTGGCATGGGATTTGGAAAACCAGGGATGTGAGACCAATTCATAGGGGCATAGATGGCAATCTTTCATGAAATGGAACTCATCTTGGAACTTCATCAAGCTATTTATCTTCAAGTTGTGGAGTCACCTTCCAATTGACTATTTGATGTGTGCAGTCGCCAGAGCATAAATACAGCCAATATGTGCCTAAGTGTCTGTTGCTCTCAGACCTTAGAATTGAAACTTTTTCATTCTTCCCAGGGAAAATTTACACCTCCGTCCCCAGCAACAGTGCCAAAATGTTATCTCTAAGTTGATACAGATGGGCTACTCCACCGGACAACTTAGAGTAACTATTTCAACCAACTTTTAACTGAATATCAGCCTCTTCAGTATGAGAGGGATCTCTCAAGATAACTTGTGATTTTTCAATGAAAACTCTATTATATGGATAACTCTATGACAATGACTTTATTGTAATTAATTTCAAGTTGAAAATATAGAGAATTTTCTACTATTGGGCTAATGGAGTCAGCTTCAAGAAACTCAATGAACATAACCTTTCTTGTGGAAGTTGAGGCAAGTGAACATTTCAATGAAGAGATAACACACATACACAGGAAGTAGTAGCAGTTCAATATCTTAAGGAAGTCAAAGCATGGTTTCCATGAATTCTGATTAATTAGACATAAACATACCACAGATAAAAACATAAAACATATAAGACATGAACTCATTGAAACAACATTCGAATCTCAGGTGAAGAAGGAAAACTATCCATTGTATATTACTGAATATGTAATATTTTACAAAAGTAGCATTGTGACACAATATTCTCCAACCCCTTCTAACTCTAAAACTATCTCATTTATAGAGTGAGGACTCATACAAATGATTTTCCAACTTTCTAGCCTTGACTTCCCACCTTAGAGACCTATTTCAAATATGATTACATCACTTGGAGACTTCCTAGGATATTTCTGTTTTGTATAGTTTGAATACAAAAAGGACTATTCTTTCATTAAATAATTCAACAAATCCATTTAATAACTCTTGTCAACTGCAACCATGTAATATTCCTACATTAGCATGCAACTATTAGGAATATTAATTTTGCTCCAAAGACATAGTTAGATGAATAAATCAATAGGGAGACCCATAAATCTTTCTAGTAGCAATAAAAAACCTCTTAATGGGGAAAGAATTATATTTACAGCTGGATAAAAACACCTTCATGTGTGAACAAGGCTTAATGCATGTAGAAAAATTCAAGTTTGACTAAGTTGACTAAGATAAGATGGAGGATGTGGAACATTAATGAAGATAACTCAGTGGGAATATAGATCTGTTTAGATAGATAGAATAAAGCCACATTGAGTGTGGAAGAATACTTTGCATGAAGATCCAGTCAATATTGAATAAATCAAATAGCGTTGTAAAAAGATGAGTAAGACTAATGGAAACAACGTAATTTTGGAGGGAGATTCATTGCATGAAGATGGAAACCCTAATGAGTGGGACCCAAGGTGAGAAGGCTCACATTGTTTATAAGGAGGATGGCAACCATATGGGCTTAAATTATGATTATGATTTTATGATTATATGGTATTTTTAGACATATTTTATTTCTCTGGTTGTTTAGCTGAGATAGAGTGTTGTTTAGCACAAGGTCTTCCTGTTTAGGAATTCATTCTCTTTCCTTGAGGAGCTCTTGGAAGATTCTTGCACCATATTGTCCACTATCTGGCTTGAGGCCAAGCTTCATATTCCTTTGACATCATAGATCCTGTTGAGGGTTTGCATGTTTCAGTAAGGTGCAGCAAGTGGAGGCTAGATCTTAAGATCTAGGCCATCTCAATACTTATTTTCAGTGGAGAAGGGTTATAATCCATTGGGAGGACAATATTGAAGGTTTTGAGCTATATTTTCATATCTTGGCTACAGGCCAACATTATTTTGTCCCCTACAGTGCATAAGAAGTCCAGATCTGTGTAATTTCTAAAGGAGCTACTGCAAGGTAATTCAGGGCACCATTTGGAGAGCTGGTTTTCTGAGTGTTGGGGATCTGCCCTTCACTTTGGAGATTTTTTGGAGGAGATTAACTTATTGTTTATATCAGATTAGATCCACTTTATAGATCTGAATATTTCCATATATCTGTAGTCTTAGAACTCAGATCTACACTTTGTATTTGGTGTATTGCTGAAACCCCCAAGGGGGATTGATAAAAGAGCTTGTATAGCGCATGGATATGCTGTAGATCTAAATTTTTGTCCACATACTTACTCTAGATCTGATGTAAAACCTACTGTTGTTGCAGAGGTTGTAAAATAATGCTGTCATGGTATTCCAGCTTTCATACATGGTTGCAGTCTCTATTTTTGCATGATTTTCAGCTATTTATGGCATGGGAGGCCTATTTAACTATGCAATAGTGATTTTTTTCTGAATTCCTTTCAGATCTAGTCATTATAACATCAGATCTAAAGGATCCATGGGCTAAATTTTTCTATTAATTCTTATATTTCTGAAAAATGCATTATTTTAGTATGCATTGTTGAGCAGTCCCATTTTGGGATATTACAGTGGTATCAGAGCATGATCTTTGGCTCAGCCTGTGAGTTTCAAGCCAAGATGCTATAAGAAGAAGAAAGAGATCAGAATGATGAGAGGAATAAGTTTCATCTCATATATTTTTAGATATAAGAAGGACCTCACCAAGGAGGTTAAGAAAAAAATAAGAGAGACCACGTTAGGGTTTCAAGATGAAGAAGGTCCATGTACTTCCTATCAGCAAAAAGAAGATCCAGTATTGCATAGAGCTCCAAAGAAACATTCTATGGCCTTTTCTTTTGAATATAAGAGGCATAGATATGGAGGAAACTTAGATCATGAGATTCTAAGTGAATATCTTGCAGAATATAAGTCTCAAACTGAAGCTATCAAGGAGAATCTAACTCTCCCACAATTCATTCAATTCAAAGAAGAAAGGAGACCTTGCAGCAATAGAAAAATGAAAGGCAATAGATTTCTATTGTCTAATTTTGATGGGTCATCCTCATTCACAGCAGGGGCTTGGGGAAAGAAGTTGGATGCTCTTTTTCTGCTACATCCAGTAGTAGAGAAGGAAGTTGTTGAGATTGCAGCGCTGCACCTTGAAGGTGAAGCTAGCAATTGGTGGTTTAGCCATTTCAGTCATGCAAGAGTGACTGCATATGCAGATTTCACTCAAAGTTTGATCAAGAAGTTTGAAAAGTAGAAATCATAGGGGAAGAATCCTTCACCACCATTTACTGTAGGAGCACTTGTTTCAAGAGAAAGGCCACTTGCACCTTTGCAAGGTGAACTTGATCTCTTGATATCTAGAGTCCCATGCACTATTTTGGAGATGCATGAAGAGGAGGATACTTGTACCAGTGTTGATGAAACCATAGAAGAGCAACCATCATCATCAATAGTTGGAGAAGCCATCACACCAGAAGGAGGAACCCTTGTAGCAGTACAATATGTTCCCAAGTTGTACCAAGGTATGCACATGTTTTCATTTCCTGTTATTTCAATGCACCATGTGGAGGATAATGGGAATGTACTATTGCATGACCAAGGGTCAAATGATATTGTTGATTTGGAGCAACAAACTTTCATTGCGCTGAGAAACCTTGATTTATTCAGGGAAGAGACAAACAATCATCCTAATGTATCATTGATGAGCTGCACACAACCCTTGAGGTTGGAATGTAGTTACTTAGAGGATGGGATGAGTATTGTCTTGAACAATACATTGCAAAACTATGTGTTCAGCATTGGATCTGATCTTGAGGTAGCAGTTTCACCATCATGGAGATCAACAACGCTGTCATTTAGCAGCAGTGATGAGTTGGGGGCCCAACCATTGTTGGAACATTCAAATGACCTTCCAATATATATAACAAAGGGGGAGCAGATAGATGATGGAGGACATCTTAGGATGGATAACATCTCTCATGTTTGTGTTGGATACTTGATGAGCCCTACACATCATGATGGGAGGTTTTTTCCTACCACCTATTTGGATCCTTATGGGATAAACTTGGTCATTGAGGAGATTGAATTTCGATATCTCATGAAATGCAAAGACAAAAATTTGATTTGGGAGGATGGTATTATCCATTGGAGGAATTCCACTTATGGACATGAGGATAGACACTCACCATGGGTTGGATGGGTGATGTTGATGAGCAAGAGGTTGAGAAACCACTTGCAGATTTATGAAATTGGATAACAGGATGCAAGACTGCGTTGGTTACTCTTAAAAGAGTTTGGTCATCCCATGATACATTCTATTTCAAAGGGTATGTGGATGGATGGATTTTTGCATGACACTTACATCATATGGTAGCAAGGAGTTTTGATGTATTTGGGTGGTGTGATATCTTTCATATCAACTATTATGAGATTGCTCCATGATTTATATGATGATGGTGTGGGGAGGCAACTAGAGCTATTGTTGCTTTGGTTGTTATTGAGAGAGTATGGGATGATCTTATCCCATACTTTGCATGATGTTGCAGGAGTTGGAGATGGAACTATCATGGTGCAAATGGGCTACTCTTAACCTTGGAAGATGAGGAGGTGCTTCCACTTTGGGAGGGATCTCTCACATATAGCAGCATTATGTTTGATGATGACTTTGACATGTGGGATGTCAAAGGATGGAGCTATGAGATGACAGGAGCCTTATTACAAAGGCCAACAGCGCTATCACTTGGGAGCTTGGGTTGTTTCATGGAGTGTTCCAAGGATCACTTCACATATGATGCACTAGGGAGGCATGTAGGAGATGACAGAGATGGAGTGGTGGATGGAGATATCTATTACCATGATATGATCTTCTTGACTTGGATTTTCAAGCATAAGAAGAGAGATCAACATGCAACACTTTTGGGCTTTCTTTCCATGCACTTTGATGCATATCATTCCTTGATGGAGGAGTTCACTTGGGAGGGAATCCAACAGGATGTATATAAGCATATGGAGAGATGCATAGCTTGGATGATGATGGAGAGGTTGTCACAACCACATCCCTACTCATTTGGAGTGAGGGAGAACTTTCAATTGAGCCATTTCAGCTCAATGACCAAAGTACATGATAGAGGATGTATATTTATGCTTTATGATTTTTACTCCTTTATTTTTTATGAGCAACATATTGTACCAAGGAGGGTCTTTCCTTCTTGTATTTTGTATTGCGATGTACTTGAGGCAATTTGTAGCATTTATGTTGGCCTTTATATTTTTGGTTTGTGGAGGATTCCACATGATTTTTGGTGTGTACCATTGGCACCAAGTTGCACTTTCATGATTCCATCGTGTAGGATGATTGTGGCAGCAAAAAAGTGGCTGAAAAGAAACTTGTTACAATTTTTTTTGAGGTAGGCAAGGGATGCAATACGTTGGTTCCATGTATGGGACTATGATCCACCTCCTAGTTGTCCTTTGGAAACATTCTTTCATTTTTTTATGCTCCCATATATTGATGATGTTCTTATGTTTATGGGAAGCCTTGTTGGGAGAGTGGCACAAGAGTTGAAGGTGCTCATTGGGAGTATGATTCTCCATACTTCATATGTTGCATGTTTCAGGAAGGTTGTATGTATTTTCAGCCCATACTGTCATTTTTCTGTTTCAAGTTAGTGGTTTCAGTTATGATAGATGTCAGATTAGAATTCGAAGATCTAGCTAGCTGAGTTGATCATCTAAGATTGTAAAGAATGTCTATTTATAGACAAAGCATCAAAGAGAAAGGGTTTGGAGAATATTGCACCAAATTTTTGCTTGTATGTTTCATCCCTTATCAGTAATACAAAGTGAAATTCTAATTCCAGACCTAAGATTCTCATGAGGTTTTTGATGTGTTATTGATTTGTATCTTTATGTTTAATCCCTTGCAGTATATTTCATCTCTAATTACTCAGAATTCATAATATTATGCTCTGACTTCCTTTAGTGGTGAAATGAATATGTTTTTTTATGTTGTGTGTGTGAATTATCTCTGTTAAAAACCTCTATCTGCCTCAGCTTCCATGTGAAGAACCACTATCACTAAGAGTACTGATTATTGACTCCATAAGCCCAATGGTAGAAAGCCTTCATTTTTCAACCTGCAATCATACAAAAACAAGTTACAATTCCATAGAGTTAGCCATCTAGTACTATCCTTATTCAAAATCATAAACCCCCTTTGAGAGAGCCCTCTCAAACCGAAGAGGCTAATCTTCAATTAGAAGTTGCTTGAAAGAGTTACATTGAGTTGATTGATGAGCAGCCAATCAAGATCAATTTGGTGATAATAGTAGGAACCGTGGTCAACATTCTGGCAACATCATCTTGATCGAACAACTCTTCCAAAGGTACAAGACCCCTTGGAATGTTATTATCTTTAAGTTTTAACACATCAAGTTGAGTAGCCTCAATCACTTGACCATATTTATCATATACCTCACCAATATAATAATTTTGAAACTCACCTTCCATTTGCAGAAAATTATTCACTTGTTTGTCATACCATAACACTTGCCAATACCTCAAGTTGTCAGGGACAGCTCATCCATGTTTGACATGAATTTCAAACTTCCTATTAGAGAATATTGGAATCTTAAAGTTACTTGTTGTTGTGGCAAGTGAATCTGCCATAAGGTTCTTACTTCTTGGAATGACCGATAATGTATATTCAAGAAACATTTTGATAATTTCAAGTACATCATTTCGATATGCCCTCATCCTTGGATGCTTTTCCTAGTATTCCCCTTTTACTTTCTTGATTACAAGCCAGAGTCACCATAAATAGTGATTCTCTTTGCACCTGACTTTTTTAGAATTTTGAGGTTTGTAATCAATGCCTCGTACTTAGCTTCATTATTGGAGCAATCGAAAGCTAACTTATAGGAAGAAAAAATCACACTTTTTGGAAGTTTACCTGATCGATGAACAGGACTACGGATCCAAATTTCGATGCCTACTCCATCTTTTCTTAAGGCACCATCAAAATCCATGGTCCAAAGGCCATTCTCAGCATCAATAATTTGAATTTTTGCAGTTTGATTTGTTTCTTCCTTTTGGGTCACTCTTTCAACTTGTTCAGATCATTTTTCTGATTTTTCTGATATCTGCTCTAAAGTACTAGGCTGATTGCCTTGTCCCTCATCCAAAACTGCTCGGACACTATTTGAAATTTCTATAATTTCCTTAAATTTTATAATCTAACTATATAAATAATCAAAAACACTATAATTAAACAAAATAAAGGACTCAAGATCAGTATGTACATAATTCATAGGGTGATTCTTTCGTTTCTCTTTCTGGTGATCATATATTTCATTTTTGTCTCCCGATACAACTTCCGTAGTTGCCCAAAAACCAGGATAGTGGCATAAGATAAATCCAATTGCAGAGTACCTCTTGACTTTTCTCCCCATGACCTTGACAGAAACATGCCATACTGCGGAGGTATATAAACCACTACCACATCCATTAAGACATTTTTAGCAGGAATTTTCTCAAGTGAAACCACCAAGTCCTTTATGAGACCGAGACATCGTACTCTACCAGAATCGAAAGACTACGAATGAGGAATTTTGTGTTTTGAAAATAAATAAATCTCTCAAATTTATCCTAAATAAAATTCATTAAAAATAACGAGTTGAATTTCTCATAATATAGACGCATTTAGAGTATTTTGCGTCAGGTCACAACATCATCAAAGTTTCAACTCCATACACTTTGTGTTAAATAACAACCAAATTAATGCAATGCCTAATAAAATTAATCTAGACACCTTTTACATTTTCTAGGGCTCATTCCACCAACATAACTTAGGCTGTTGCATTTGTACTTTGGGAAGCTCTTCTTAAAAGATTCAAGCAGGAGATCATGTCGGACCTAGTGAGGTAATCGTACCTATCTCATTGGAAAAGATAGAAGATGTGCACATAATAAAAATGGTAAACCTCAGATTAACCATTGTCATTTCGACTGGGGTCACTTGTTGGAAAACTTTAGATTTACCATGTCGAGGAGCCTTCAATGGGATTGAGCTTGATGCTCTGCCCTTGTGTGTATAACGGATCGTAGACTATTCCCCCAGGTGCATGTGTCTTCGTTGGTGACCTTAGTGGCCATAATATTTAGGATTTTTCCCAAGGTGACGGTGGAGAGAAGGTCCCACTGTGCTTGGAACAAACATCGGCTAGACTCACTTGGACCTTCCGGAGGGTACTCTTCACTTCGAGATGGCATAAGTGGAAGGACTTGCACCAGACTGTTTCATTAAGAAAGTTGTTGGGGTCACTGTTCCAACTGCCAATTTTTCCACATTAACTTTTACAAAGTTGGATTTCATCACCAACTAGTGTTTTTAGTGTGGAAACATACTGTTTGTGTGTGGTTTGTCTCTTAGATTTTGTAGGCGTGTGTTCAAATTTCTTGTTTTCTTAGTAGCCTTAGGCCTCTTTTTTTGAATTTTTTTTTGATTTCTTGTGTTAAACATTAACCGTGGTTGAATTACTGAGACACTCTCGTAGAATGCAGGGGAAACCCTGTTGGCTTGAGGGGTCCTGACCCAGGTTCGGTGTGCAAGGTTTTCCAACAAACTCCTATACTACTGGCCCTTTCGGCAATGACCTGCTTGCGCAAGTCAAAGTCTCACCCGAAGTGGTATGGGTGGGTGCTGGAACCAGGTCTCTGCACCTTGAGAAAGGATGGGTAAGGCAAGTAGAGCTACAGTAGATCCTGTGATTCCCAGATTACCTTGTTCTGCGTAGAGTTAATTAAGTCTCTATTCGCATCCACGTGCACTAGATCTATAGTTATATGCTTGTTATAACATCAACATAGCAGTACATAAACAGAACATAACAGATCTAGATCCAAGAACACAGTACACAGATCTTAAAGACAGAAAATGCAAAATACAACAATTATCATTAATTCACACAAAAATACTCATAGATTCAGTTCTCTAACAATCTTTCGCATTCATTCATTCATCAATTCTTCCTTACAATTCCCTTCCCAACCTGCGCACACAAAAACAGGGTCCGCACACAGCTGGACTTGGATCTTCGCACACACAGCCAGCAGGAGTCCTTTCCCCAAAACCCAAACAGATATCTTAAACCACTATTCGCATCAATAGCTCATCATTTCTTATCTTTTACAATACAAAATGCATCTCTATTTATAACAATCTAGCCTAGACTTTCCTATGGTCTGCAACCCATGGTTTTCGGACCCCTAGTTTACCCTTTCACCCATTACAATGCTTTCAGGGCTTTGACCCACCCCAAAACCCCTGCGCTAGAATAAATATAATAAAAAAGATTCAAAATGGACCAGTTTCGCAGCTTGTTAGGAGACCTCATTCCAACAGTCCCCCAACACAATCTTGTGACTTGTCCCGAGTCACTGTAGTGGTGCAACCACATAGTCCTTAGCCTGGTATGGCTTGAGTCAACTTCCATTGACAAAGCCAAGAATGAGGTCACCGCGCAAGGTAGCTATCTGGACTGCTCTGCCATTCGTAATCTCCTTAACTGTGTAGGGACCAAGCCAGTGCTGCCGAAATTTCCCTGGATGTTTCGCAAATTGGCTATCGTATAACAAGACGAGGTCACCTTCGATGAATGTCTTTTGACGAATATGTTGATCATGCCAGGCTTTATCACGAGCCTTCTAAACCTGCTGGTGAAAATTAGCAATAAACCAATCTTCCTCCAAAGCCATCAGTTGTGCCAGACATTCCTCCATGATATCTGAGTCTGCCATATTTGTGAACGCAATGATGCGTAAGATAGGAACAACGTATTCTATGGGCATAATGGCCTCCTTGCCATAGACCATTTAGAAGGGGGTCCTGCCCATTAGCTTCTTATAGGTTGTTCGGTATGCCCACAGAACCGAGGGAATGCGCACATCCCAATCACTGTGATCGGCATTGTAAACCATACTTAATGCCTATTCCAAAATTTTGTTAAAAGCTTCAACCGCCGCATTTTCCTGGGGATGATAGGGTGTACTCTTTGCATAGTGGATCTAGAATTCTTCATTCAAGGCTTGAATCATTTGGTTAACAAAGTGCATACCTCTATTTTTCATTAGGATCTTTGGGCAGCCAAACCTGGTTAGAATCTTCTCAAAGATGAAGTGCGCAGCAGTATCCGTAGTAAAATCCTTTACCGCTTGTGCCTCAGCCCATCGAGTGACGTAGTCAGTGGCAGTGATAATGTAGCGCACACTTGTTTTCTTGCCTGGAGGATTGATGGGTCCTATAAAGTCAATAGCCCATTTTTCAAAAGCCTGTAAGGCCACTTGAGGCTGTAATGGCATGTCATCTCGTCACGAGGGTCGGCCAGTGCACTGGCATGTATCACACGATCTGCAATAGGTGTACAAATACTGATGCAGGGCAGGGCACCATAATCCAGCCCTCAAAATATTTTGCACTATAGCTCTTCCTGCATAGTGGCCTCCTGCAACTCCATCGTGTGCTTCTGCTAAAACGGTGGGCCGTTCATGTTCCAATACATACCTTCCTAGTATTTCATATGTGCCTAGCATGTATAACTGTTAAGCGATGATAGTAAAGTCCGCAGCCCAGGTAACCAACTCCTTCTTCTGCTACACCGAATATGCTGCAGGGGCCATGCCCGTAGTAAGGAACTCAATGATATCAGCAAAGTGAGCATCAACCACCTTAATTGTAAACAACGGCGCATCGGGTAAGCCCTCAACCAAGTTAGTGGGATCTTCCACTGTGTCGATGCGAGACAGATGATCTGGGCCTGCATTCAACCTCCCAGGTTTAACGATGACCTCAAAATCATATTCCTAGAATAGCAACATCCAGTGGCAAATCTTCCCCCCCAACACAGGCTTGTTGACCAGATATTTCAAAGCCCAATGATCAGTGAACATCTTAAAGTGTCTACTGAGAAAATAGTGTGGATATTGTAATGCATATACCATGGCCAATCCTTCGTGCTCAGTGGTAGAGTAATTCCTTTCTGCACTCGAGAGTTTTCGGCTTGCAAAGGAAACCGTGTGGTCAATATATCCATCTCCAGGTTGAGTGAGAACTGTGCCCAGGGCGATGCCTGACGTATCGACATGTACATGAAATTCCTTTGACTAGTCAGGAAATATTAGTATGGGTGCAGAGATCATCTTCTCCTTTAGTAGTTTGAAGCTCTGCTGACATTCATCATTCCAGAAAAAAGAGACATATTTTTTTAGTAGTTGTTCCATGGGTGTTGTGATCAGGGCGTATCCCTGGATAAATTTCCTGTAATTGCCTGTGTGAATGAGAATAGAACGTAGTTTTTTTTACGTTGTGGGGGCTGCAAGGTTGATAATCATGGTTTTCTTCGCAAGATCAACCATAAATCCTTGCCGACAGACGATGTGTCCAAGCAAGATTCCGAAAGGTACACAGAAGATGTACTTTTTGATATTCAGGGAGATCCGGTGCTTCCGACATGCATCCAACATTAATCGCAGGTTCAAAACATGCTCTTTCACCAAGCCAAAGACCGTCCAGTCATCAAAGTAAACCTCTAGGAACTTATGAATAAAATCGTTGAACACAGCCACCACGACCCTTGAAAATATAACAGGTGCGTTCTTGAGACCAAAGGGCATGACCATATACTGGAAGGAACCCCATTCAGTCACAAAGGTAGTCTTATTGCGATCATCAGGTGCAATTCTAATCTGGTGGTATCTGGAGAACCCATTGGTGAAGGAATAGGCCTCCTGGCCACCCACATTATCAAGGATTTCATCGGAGAAGGACGTAGGGAAGGGGTCATGGACGCAGGCGTCGTTTAGCTTTCGTAGATCCACGTAGATGCATATTTCCCCCTTTGTATTTTTCTCTTGGATGACCATTGGACTTACCCAATCTGACTGTTCCACTAGTTCAATGATGCTTGCGGTCAGTATTTTGTCCAAATCTTCCTTTAAATTTTGCTTATATTTAGGGTTCAGCCTGTAAGGCTGCTACTTGACAGGGCACGCCTTAGGTTTCAAGGTGATGTGCATAATGCCAAGGTCCCCAGTGATTGCTTTGAGCTCAAAAAAATTTGTTGGAAATAAGTCATGGTACTCCATAAGTAGCTCTGCAATTTTGCCTACGGTTCCTTCATCCCAATAGTCCCCAATTTTAGCTAGCTTAGGGTGTTCTTCTGTTCCAATATTAACTTCGCATAGCCTAAGAGGTTGTGTTACATCAATATTCTATAGTGACAGTCTGATAATGGTACGTTCTCTTAAAATTCCAGAATAGAGATATTTCACGGACTGTCCTCTTCTTCGTTAATCGCCAAGCTTCGGAAGTTGACTATGTCTTGCATCTGGGCTTACCATGTAAGGGCGGCTGGTGTGGTGCAGGGGTGAGGCTTTTTAAAGATAAATGCATCGATGTCCTGTAGAGCTTCATCAAGCATCTCCGTTCCCCCAATTAGTCCGAACATTCCAATAAAATATTATTTTAATATTTCCCAGTGGCAGGTACGTTGATGTAACTCCGCATCTAAGTACCAAGTAGCAGGGATAGGGCCCAAGGCATGCAAAAATATATGGATCCATTCTTCTAGGGTTCGGTCAGACCATTTGGTTGTCCAAGTATGCAGATGCACGCAGGGATCCCCTAGTCCTATGAATATCTTGGTGTGCACATCAGCGGGAGGTGCGAACCACAGAGCCATCCTATCCTGACACGTTTCTCAATCCGAAAATTTTTTCTTGTGGGTATCCCACCATCATGCAGGTGTTCCACGCAGAGCCAGATTGAGGGCCCAGAGCCACCATTATTTTGCCACCCTAGCCTCTAACGTCCTTAGGAATTCTTGGACATTACTAGACCCATCAAAGTGGGGAAGGTCCCTTACCTATGACGTAATGCAGTAGAGGTTCCTTGCAGCCCTAGGGCCTCGTAGTGCTGAGGCATCGTGTAACCGGGTCCGCCAACTCTCTAGTTCTTGACAAGATCAGAAAATTACTCCCGATCCTTCTCCCAATAGAGTACTTTGCCTGTTGTAGGGTTACCCTGGTCTTCGTCCTGTGTCGTTACCTTGTATATCTGATCTAGTTCCTCCTCTGCATATGTTGGTTCTGTATACTGCACACCCTCGGTGGGATCTAACAGTACTATTACGCACGTACTGTTCTTCTCAAACACCATGGTGTGTTTTTTTAGATTGATGACACCCCCTACGTCTATAGCCCAGTCTAGTCCTAGGAGTGCAGGGTAAGGATCTGCATCTTCCACAATTTCTATTGCTTCAAAGTCAGCTAAGACCTTTACTCCTGCGATGTCTACCATGACTTTTGGCAACCTCCCCAGAGGGATGATCTTCTGTTGATTCACCAGGCATAGCTGGATGGTGGACCAGTCTAACTTAGTTTCTCCCATTCGTTGCCATGTTTTCTTTGGTAAGACATTCACATCCGATCTGAGATCGAGAATAACCTGATCTATCTCATAATCGCCAATCTGCACAGTCAACCACATTTCTCTCCCGGTGCATCTCTTATAGCTGTGTAATTTGTGTACTTCCTTAATCTCAACCATTGTGTTGGGCCAGGCTGCACAGTCATGCAGTAATTCTTGGAGATTTTCCATAGCCTGCGGCCTGCACAGTAGTTTCACACATGCCCTTAGAAAGGGGTCAACCCCTTCCTCTTTTTGGAGGTGCATCAGTAGCTGCGCAGAGGCTTCCAGTGGCTCTTGTTCCTTGAGATTTGTTCCCTTTCGAGAAGCAAGTTCCTCCCTTGCTCCCTAGGTGACCACCCCGCCACGTTTCATGAATTTTACACTCGGATCCTCATTCCTTAACTCAGTTTTGACTCTTTTCACATTTTGCGTGGGGGTAGGCTGTTTGTCCTGCATTTTCGTTATCAAGACCGAGCAGTCTTCGATCTCATGGTCCAGCTGTCGACAATATTTACAGGATTGCTTGGTGGGATTCGGGCAGTCCCTGGCGAAGTGCCCTACCTCTCCACAGTTATAGCAGATTAGTTGGCCTCATCCTCATCGTGCGCTTCCTCTTCGGCCCCCCCTGCCCCTCACAGGGGAGCCACCAAAGGTCGCAGGAGATCTCGGCAACGTAGGATCTGATTGTACCCTATAGAGGTTCCCCCAATATACCAACAAATCATATGTGCGATAAGTCTGCTAATCGTGCCCTACAGATCGATAGAACCTGCACCATTTTTGCTTCAATTCACCCATACTTATCCGAGGGCACTGGGTTGTATCATGCAATCCCGATACCCAGAAGTCTTTGCACTATAGCATAGATCCGCTGGACTCGGGGCATAGCGGACTGGGTCCCCCTACTTGTAGGTAATCTGTCAATAAAGTACATTGGTCCTTGGTATGACTAGACACCCGACATCTTATGCACCAGAGGTCCGCACTGACTCCTTTTCCCCGTTCCGTCCATAAGCTCTGAGCTACTCTTGAATTTGTTGCACTCCCCCCAATGTGTTGTCCTTAGCCACGGCTTTGAGTTTCATGGTAGCTTCTAAGGCTTTATCCTGTGATTCGAAGGTTTGGTGGCCCATCGATATGCGTAAGTGAGGTAGCAACATAGCGATGAAACATTCCACGTGCTGTCTGTCGTCATAATTGAAACCCCCTTCCCTGATCGCTTTCTTTAACCATTGATCGACCTCCCATACTAACTCAGACGCACCTTGCTTGAAGTCTTTTACTTCTACTACTAAATGAGAGTAAGATTTCAGCTTTCAGAATTGTTGTTTTAGGGCATCCTTAACATCTTGAAGCGATGCGCTCCAGTTCTGAGATATATATCGCATATACCAATCTAGAGCCCTCTCTTCAAAGGCTAGGGATAACTACGCCCTTTTCACAATATCACTTACCACCCCTTGCACAGTCCATATCGAGTCGTCTAAGAACCAAAACCGCTCGATGTCCTCATCGACTGCGCCTTTAAAGGTAGGTAATTTCAAGTGTACTACCATACTTTCCTTTGGTTTGCTTTCCCGGAGGTCCGACGTCGAGGTAAATGACGGACCTTGCGTAGGTGCTTTCTTCGGCGAGCTACAAGCAGAGCGATCCTCTACTTGATCAGTTCGATAATATTTACTGCTCCATGTTATGCTGTCACCCAAAGTAGCGCTCATTCACCTCCGCGTTAGATCTCCACTATTCGCTTGTCATTACCGATCCCTCTCTCAAACTTCTTTCGGTCCCGGCAACGAAACCATTTTTTGGCTTGAGGGGTCCTGACCCAGGTTCGGTGTGCAAGGTTTTCCAACAAACCCCTATACTACTGGCCCTTTCGGCAGTGACCTGCTTGCACAGGTCAAAGTCTCACCCGAAGTAGTATGGGTGGGTGCTGGAACTAGGTTTCCGCACCCTGAGAAAGGATGGGTAAGGCAAGCAGAGCTGCACTAGATCCTGTGATTCCCAGATTACCTTGTTCTGCGCAAAGTTAATTAAGTCTCTATTCACATCTACGTACACTATATCTATAGTTATATGCTTGTTATAACATCAACACAATAGTACATAAACAGAACATAACAGATCTAGATCCAAGAACGCAGTATAGAGATCTTAAAGACAGAAAATGCACAATACAAAAATTATCAGTAATTCACACAAAAGTACTAATAGATTCAGTTCTCTAACAATATTTTGCATTCATTCATTCATTAATTCTACCTTACAACTCCCTTCCCAACCTACGCACACAGTAGTAGGGTCCGCACACAACTGGACTTGGATCTCCGCACACACAACCAGCAGAAGCCATTTCCCCAAAACCCAAACAGATATCTTAAACCACTATTCCCATCAATAGCTCATCATTTCTTATCTTTTACAATACAAAATGCATATCTATTTATAACAATCTAGCCTATACTTTCCTATGGTCCGCAACCCATGGTTTTCAGACCCCTAGTTTACCCTTTCACCCATTACAATGCTTTCAGGGCTTTGACCCACCCCAAAACCCCTGCACTAGAATAAATATAATAAAAAATATTCAAAATGGACCAGTTTCACTGCTTGTTAGGAGACTTCGTTCCAACAAACCCCTTGAGTATACATCGAGTCAATTAGAAAAGCTTAAATCTGAAAGAGGTCAACAATCAGGAACTGGGTCTACTGAACAAGGGGAAACATCTGTAATAATACATCTTGGTTACAAATTAAATCAACCTCAGACAGTAGGAAGAAATCAAGAACAACCATACATTTCAAAATTAATCACATTTGAGTCTGCAACCAGTGAATTATTAGATTCTCAACTTATTGAACCCGAAATATTTGAGCCTAATCTGAATCTACATCATCTGAGTCAACTTTGAAGTTCATATCCCGAACTCCTGGTCATCCTCTTTCACCTCGAGTGAAGCTTCGCATTACTGAGAACCTTCCTCCTGACCTGATTAGTATCGAAGAGATTACTGACATGGAAGAAAAGATCAAAATTCCTTTGCATCAAGAATCTTTAGATCTAAGGTATAGTGAACCGATTTACCCTTACAGTATTGTTAAACCAGACCCTTGGTATAAAAAAATTACCGACTTTCTACATAGTACTGGTCTCAAATATTCACCACATCACATTATTTTTTACTCCATACCTAGAGGTAATTACATGTCTTCATCAAGCATGTTAGGTGAGTCATCCATGTTTTCGTCATCGCCATAAACTTTTTTGTATGATGGTCCATCAGTTCCTATTGGATACCAATCGCTCTCTAGTACTTTCTCAGGAGCATCTCCCTCTTCTAAAAATCTTACACAATCAATTGGTCTTAATGAATATAATACCGAAAATTTGACAATGGAACAAGTCTATATGATGACCGGAAATATTCCTTCAAATGACCCTCAAGGTAGCAATTTACCGCCTAGGGGGAAATATACTCCTCAAGGACCATCTCTTCAATGGAAGTACCCTATGCCAGGGCCACAACCTATTTAAGGGTAGTACCTTATGCCAGGGCCACATCTTATTCAAGGGCAGTTGCCTCCTCAAGGGCAACATTTCTATCAAGAGCAACCGTCCTTTCAAGGAAGCCAACTTTTTACTGGAAATTATCTATAAAAATATCAAACTTACGTTCCAATACCTCAAACTGGTTATGGTCAACCTTATGCACTGCAACCTTTAATGGGAGCTCCTTATCCCGGTGTTAATACAATGTGGAACCCGTTGTTGAATCAACAACATTTGAAACCAACTATACAAGTACCTTATAATCAATCTGGTCAGCTAACTAGTCAATTTGGTTATACCCAAGTCCAATGACCTGCCCAACCCGCACTTCAAATTTCACTTCAAGTATCTATACCTATTAGTCAGAAAGCTGGTTTGAGTACTCCAAAAACTCCTATCCAATCTGCTGTGAAAACTTTTGTACAAAAACCATGTACACCTATCCCTGGATTTTCTCAAGTCTCTGTTGCTACAACCCTTCAAACAACAACATCAACTGTAACACAGGCAATCCCTCAAGTCACTGCTCATCAAACTGGACCTGTTGTTCAGTCTATTGTTCAGGATTCTGCAGGACAACTTGGTGCAGCTACAATTCCAATAAGCCAACCTTTTGTAGATCAGTTTGTGAATCAACCTTTTCAAGGGCAGTTTCAATATGGACCAATAGGACAAAATCCATTCTACCAAGGCCAACCATACCCTGGTTATACATATCAAATACCAACTCAACCTCAGTTTGGTATGGCTAACCCTAGATACGCTGGAGGTATTCCAATCCCATCTGCATAGGATATTCCAGGTTATCCTGGATATCCTCCTCCGGGTACTGGTATTGTTCCTCAAGGTTATCAATTTTCTCAACAAGACCCTAACCGTCGATTACCATTTATTGCAACTTTAGACTTGCCATATTTATTGTACCTCACAATTGATCCGATTTATTATCTTCTGTTTTGGATGGCAATGCCAACAAATTTTCCTAGTGATATACCTAAGTTTGAAGAAAAATCAAGAGAATACCCCTCAAATCATGTGATGACTTATCATCTTTGGTGCACATCCAACTCCTTAATCGATGATTCAATTCGATTGATAATTTTTCAAAGAACATTGATAGGATTAGCTACAAAGTGGTATATCTAATTACCATGTGTCTCTTTCAATAATTTCAACGTGTTAGCAACAACTTTCCTAACTCACTTTCAGTTGCCAATCTGTTATGAAAATGGCACGGAACTCTTAACTTCATTAAAACAGAGTACGTCTACATACATTTCAGATCACATACATGAATGGAGACGTAGATGATGTTTAGTGAATTTTTTCATTCCGGATCAAATTTTGGCAGAATTGTTCATTAAATCACTACTTCCAAAGATCACTGAAGATGTAGCCAAGGGAGGTGTTGTTACAGAAGAACAGGTCATAGCTCAAGCATAGTAATTAGACCTTGTATACACACAATCTAGTACTCTATATGAAAAAATTCCTGACTTTCCATGCCCAGGTCAAATTACTGCAACCCCTTCTAGTTCTCATTCTGCATTTGGTGTAATTGGTAAAGTTAGTACTACAAAGAGTAATAAGAATTCATCTAAACCTACTTCCCCCATAATAACTTTACTAGATTCTCCTAAAGGAGATTCTTCCCTTGAAACTTTTGCTGACATTCAAGTTGTAGATTCATCCACGACTAAAGCTAAAACTGGAAATAAGAAGAAAGGAAAGAATAAAAATAAACAAAATCCATCTCCTAAAGAGAAAACATAAAAAACCCAACCAGCTGATGATAAGCAGAAACCTTGCTATCCTTTTCTTATTTGTGTCAAGGATCACTATACCAAAGAGTATCCACATCGGGCCAAGGTATCAAAATTTATCAAAGGTTTACCCATGCCTGTTGTCTTCAAGGATCCTTTTCCTTCTCAAGATTGTAAAATGATTGAATCTTCTTACAATTCATCGGCATATATTTTAATGATGTCCTAGGTCATGGTTGCGACATGATCTCAAGACTATGGATCTAAGAGTCATGTAACTAGTAAAGAGACTGAATCTTCTAGTCAAACACTAGCCATACCTCCTTTAGTTTTCGAACCACTTCAATTCAAGAGACCTAACCATGATTTAGTGATTAAACCACCCGCTAAAGGTGTACTTCGAAAATTGGCTTTCAATCCACATGCGAGAGCTGCTCAGAATTACAACATTGTTGAAGATTTGGCCATATCCCCTTTAACAATGTCGCAATATTTGAAGTGTTGCAATCATGTCCAGCACAAAGGAAATTTCTATTATCAGCTATCAGAGCTATTGATCCTTAAGACTCGAACCTAATGGTTTTTGACCTTGAAAATTTTGTACCTAGACTCCCTCATCAAATGGATTTTCAGATTCCAGTATTATTCAAATCAAGACGAGTTTTTCGTGCCGTAATTGATGAGGGGGAATCTACATGTATAATGTCATTAAAATGTTGGAAAACCATTGGTTCTCCAGCACTTAACCAATCATTGACTATCCTTAAAGCCTTTGATGGAAAAGGTTTTCATCCATATGAAATACTCCAGGATATGCCTATAGAAGTAGAAGGAAAAAATGTTAACCTAGAGGTGGAAGTTGTTGATGCCCCTCTTGATTACAACCTTCTTCTAGGTCATTATTGGTCTTACACAATGAATGTTGTTGTTTCGTCTGTATTTTGGGTAATCATTTTTCCTCACAAAGGAAAGATTGTAAAAATCGATCATTTTTCATACTTCTCTTTAGATCGTACTTCTACAAATAGCATTCAGCATGTCGAAAAATCATTTATCCCATACGAAGATGTTGGTGTAGGATTAATGAAGGATTCTAATCTCATGGGAACTTTCGCTATACCCCCACCCAATGTATCGTGAATAATTTCCAATATCAATATGATATCATCAAGCACAATACCATTTGATGACACATGGACTGTGCCTTCAGAATCAAAATTGGACTCTTACAACGGTGCAATGCCTTTAAGTCCTTTTGAATCAGCCTATGTAGCCGTAAAATCATATTCTGACACCCCATTAAATTCTACTGATCAAATGAATGTGATCAAAGAAGAATCATCTTCTATATCAATCTCAACCTTGACATCGTTTCGTATCCCTTTCAACATTTATTTGTAACTGATGAAAGCATTTGGGAAATTTTGTCATCGGATGAATTACCATGGGATGATCTACATCATCGACATTATTTTTTTCCTGATATTGATAAACTTGAAAATGATTTTTCATCTATTTTTACAATTTATTATGTCAAGGAACCACATAATCCCACGTCAATTACACATTCAAATTCTGAGACAAATTTGGGAAATATTTCTACAACAGTTCCTATAGACATATTGATTAACCTAGAATTATTGAAAACATTCGTAAAGGTGCTTCTTGTTCGATGGAAGAGATTAACACTTACAAAGCCCTATTTCAAGAATTCCGAGACATTTTTGCATGGTCTTACGAAGAGATGTTAGGTATCAATCTTAAGATTTTAATTCATGAAATTAAGACATACCTGGATGCTAAGCCTATTAGATAGATATTATGTCCAATACATCTGTGAAAATCTGCAACAATCAAAGCTGAAGTTGAGAAGCTATTACGAGTAGGATTTATTTATCCTTTTCGTTAAACAGATTTGGTATCTAACATAGTTCCCGTTACGAAGAAACAAGGGACTATCAGAGTATGTTTCAATTATCGGGACATTAATAAGGCGTGTCCAAAAGACAACTATCCTATGCCCTATATCAATAAAATTGTTGATGATTGTGATGGAAATGAATTATTCTCATTTATGGATGGTTTTTCTAGCTACAATCAAATCAACATACTCCCTGCTGTTCAACCTAAAACAATGTTTATATGTCCTTGGGGCACATTTGCATATTGCAAGCTACCTTTTGGACTAAAATATATTGGTGCAACTTTTCAAAGAGCTATTTCTTATGATTTTCATGGTATCAAACATATTGTACAACCTTATCTGGACAAATTACCTGCTCATTCTTTACGTAGAGAAGATCATCCTATACACTTACAAGCTATCTTCATGAGATGTAGGCATTACAAAATTCGTTTGAATCCACACAAATGTGTTTTTTGTGTACAATCAGGACGATTACTTGGGTTCATCATTTCAAAAGATGGCATTCGTGTCAATCCATCGAAGGTTGAAGCTATCATCAACTTACCTCTTCCTTCCACTCTTCACCAAATCCAGAGTTTGAAGGGGAAAGCAAACCTTTTACGTAGATTAATTATCCCGAACTATGCTGAGTTAACAAAATGTTTTACCCGGTTATTGAACAAAATGTTCCATTTATTTGGGATGATATTGCCAATAAATCTTTGGATGCACTTAAAAACATGTTGACCCATGCACCGTTATTGCATCCGCCCAATTAACACCAGGATTAATTTTTATACTTAGCTGCCTCTGATTCCACGATTGGAATGGTTTTGGTTCTGGAGGATGAATCTCACAACGAACATGTGATCTATTGCCTAAGTCAAAATCTCAACCCGACGAAAATCAAGTATTGACATGTGGAGAAATTGGCCTTCATGGAAGTTCAAGCTGTCCAACGATTCCATCATTACACATTTTTACGCAAAAAATGATGATATAATTGAAATCCGATGATGTACATATTGACAAAAAAAATTACTCGAGGGAAAATACTCCAAATGGATTGTTATTTTGCAAGAGTTTGAATTGGAGTTCGAGAAGTCCAAGGCAAAGAAATCACTAGTATTTGCTGAAATTGTGTGTGAATTTCCCAATACTGAGTCTGAAATGGTGGCAGATAATCCTATCGCGGATGAATCTCTATTTCTAATCAGTGCTTTAGATCCCTTGTATGGAGATATCATTATATATCTTCAAACCCAAAACTTTCGTCCAGAGGTTTCATGATCAGATCAATGGAGAATCCGATACCAATCCCAGCAATACAATATTTTTGGGGACACTCTTTATCATCGTGGTGTGGATTCTATTTTTAGACATTGCATAACTCACGAAGAGGCTGAAAGGGTTTTGAATGATTTCCACTCTGGAGCGTGCGGTGGTCATATGTCTGGGTTTTACACAACCCAAAATATATTGCGCGCTGGTTATTTTTGGTCATATTTATTCAAATATTGTATCATCGCGGTTTGAAAATGCCACAACTGCCAAATTTTTGATCGAAATATGCGTGCACCTCCAACTCCTCTTCAACCAATCATTGTTGTTGGTTCTTTTTCCAAATGGGGCATTGATTTCATTACATGTAACCCTCACTCGGCCGAGGGGCATGGGTATATTATTCTCACAGTAGATTACTTTACCAAATGGGCTGAGGTGATGCCTACATTCATGGGTGATGGAAAAACTGCAGCTACATTCATATTCAATCATGTGATTTCTCAGTTCGGTGTCCCTCAAGCTATTATTACGGACCATGGGAGCCATTTTCGAAATATTATGATGACCGAACTTTTTGATCAACTTGGCCTATGCCATGATAATTCTACAGCATATTTCCCACAGGCTAATGGTCAAGTTGAAGCCATCAACAAGGTTTTAACCGCCATGATTAAACGGATTGTTGGGACTCATAAATCTAATTGGCATACCATGATTTTTTCGACACTATGGGCATACCGTACCTCTGCAAAAACTCCTACAATGTTCACTCATTTTCAACTTGTCTATGGTTTAGAAGCTGTGTTACCCATTGAATGTGAAATACTATCACTCAAATTAGTTGTTGAGTTGTTACCAACTACCTCTGAAGAGGAGAAACACTTTCTATACCTAGCACAATTATATGAGACTCGGTGCACCGCTGCATTGGCTGCTGAAGCTCAGAAGAAACGTGTGAAAGATCAGTATGATCAAAGTGTTAACCCTCGCATTCATTCAGAAGGTGACCTAGTTTTAGTATATGATCAAGCTAACAACAAGTTAGGCACTGGTAAATTCAAACTGATGTGGCATGGTCCCTATATTGTCAAGCGTGTGATTGCAAAAGGAGCCTATTAATTAATTGATTATGACAAGGTCTCTTTAGATAAACCTAGAAATGGTATTTATCTTAAGAGATATTATGCATGAATTTTCGTGTGAAGATCTCACTTGTACAATAGTTAAATTTTATAACATTGTGCCTTAGATTATAAAAGTGTGCCTAGATTAGTTTCTGTTGTTACTACTATCACTGCTTATGTTGATTACTCTTGATATTGTAGATTTCGACATCTCTTCAAACATACATTGGTTTTTCTGATGGTGCATGTCGAAGTACACTAAACATCTCTTCCGTGGCTTGGGTTATCTATTCACCCACCGATGAGTTAGTTTCTATTCATGGGATATGCCTTGGTCAAACAACGAACAATATTACAGAATATAGCACAGTTATTGAGTTATTATCTGATGCCATTCCCTTTGGTATTTGACATTTGATCATCAGGTTAGATTTGTAACTCATTGTATTACATTTAAACAAATTTTATGCTATTAGAAATCGAGTGTTGTTAATATTATTTTTGAAGGTTCGTCTCTTGGAACGATAATTTGATTATATCGAATATCAACATATTTCAAGAAATTTAAAAAAATTGGTTGATGGATTAGCTAATCGAGTTTTAAATAGACATCTGCAACATTAACAAAGTAAATCAAAACAATATTCAATCCATGTCAAACAAAATAACCAGAGAACGGAAGTAGTAATATCATTAGGATAGATAAGTTTGTGTCCAAAAATATTACATCATCTGTGATCATAGGTTCAAACACCTTATGATATAAAAGATACTGATACAAAAAAAAATGTCGATCTATATTGACCATCAACTATCCATGATGATGGTCATGATAACAAACTATAACACACGCCACCTTGCGCATAAATCTCCTAAGTGGACCTAGAACACCAGTCATGTGTCTCTGGAGCTTGAGAGGGATATCATTGGTTCTTGTCTCAGGAATATCAATGGTCAACTTCTTAAGGTTTTGCTCCATCTTTGCTAGGATCTTTGTTGCATCATCCTATGGGGGCGCTAAGGGTTGTGCTTCTTGATTGTCAAAGCGATGAAGTGTTGCTAGTCATGTAGGACCAACATCTGCATTTAAATTTTTTGTCAGTATTGGACAATAATAAATCAAATAAAAATTAGATTAAAAGCTTCAAAATGATTCACTAACCTGTCTCATCCCACTGTGCCCGTGGTGGCAAGGATGTTTCAGGATCACCTATATAGTCCATCCCACATAAGGAAAATCTTCAATAGTGAAGATCTGGTTCCTGAGCCACATGAAATAAGTCGCAGTGAACCGAACCACTGAACCACCCTTTCCACCATGGTGAGCCATCAGTGATACCCATCGCACCATACACAGTTCTTGAGGACTTCCAGGATCCACTAGAATTAGTTGAGGAGCAAGGAGTGGGATCCTCTCTAGAGAAAATGAGATAATAATGGCACCATACCCAAAGTTTTTCAACTTCCCATTTCTTTCTCTAGTTAGCTGGCTTCATATTGGCCAATACTCCTTCACTCCAGTTGAATATTGTCCCTCTGAAACAGTCAACTGTAGTTTGCATTTGTTCTTTGGTAGCCACATGAGGAGTTTCACTCCCGCAAAACCTGGTCACTATGAATTTTATGATTTTAAGTTCTAGTCGCAAGATGGTTTTCATGTCTATGTGACTGTCCTTTAGCTCTGAATTATTACTACAATACTAAACCTTGTAGCTAGCAGTGGGAATAACTCCTTATCTAGTCCAAAATAAGGAAATGTTTCTCCCTCTTTGAGGTAATCTGGTGAGGAAGTAAATGTCTTCTGGCTCAATCTCAAGCCTGTGGTCACCAATTATGAAACATTGATCTTGCATGTCCCATGAATTCACAAGCCAAGTCATCATCTCAACTTGTACCTTCATACCCTAAATTGATCAGAACTTGTACAGCCCATGGTTTTTTTATGCACGCATGGTTGCTTGATCATCCATGGCTTCATTTTCCATGAGCTCATGTTCTTGTTCCTGCCATTCATACATGATTAAAGGCCTACAAATTAACAAATTAAACATTAAAAAATTAGTTGGAGGAAAATTGAACCACTTTTTATGAAGAAATACAAGTTTTTCAAAAGATCACAGTGCCTGCGTAGGTTCTGTGTGTAGACAGTGCATTTGTCCGCATGCTCTCCACAAATAACCCGCGACGGCCTGACGATTTTTCTTTTAAAAATTCACCAGGGTGCACAGTTTTTGCATGGAGAAACCTCGCACCCCTGAGGGCGGATTTTGAAACATATTTTTCTCCTAAAAAATGACATGAAAGCTTAAAACAAGAAGCGAAATGGATGAAAACATAGACAAGGATGATGTGGATTACTTGGTTTAGACGGTTCACGAAATGAACGGTCGATTCTTCTGATATCAGGTTCGAAAGTTTTTGGTCAAAAGCTTTCTCTGCACTGTTTTGAAAAACAAAAGGTGAAAATGACTTATTTTAACCTTTTTATAGTTTTTAATGAATAAAATATTATTATTTTATTTATTTTTACTTTTAAAAGGTAAAATCTAAATATTTTTACTTTTTGAGAGCAGATATTTGTAATCCTTTGAGTTTTTTTGTAGAATACAGGATTTTGGTGAAAAGAATTATTTTGACATCAAGTACACTTTTATCACTTTTTCGGGCTCTGTAAAAATACACAAAAGTGAAACCCCAGAGTCCTCTTTTAAGCCCTTTTTAGACTCTTGAAATATGAAAATATCGCCGAGTACTTGACTATTCAAACTCGTTAAAGTGAATCAACAGTCGTCCATGCAGTATAATTTTACCCCTTTTCCGGACTAAACTGGACTAATTAGGAAAAAGACATTGACTAATCATGTTCAATAGAGTTCTCTCCTGCATTATTTTATCCTTTTCCAGGATTGAGAGACTAAAATTGTGAAAAATAACAAACCATGGAGTTTACTTATGTTTTTATTATGACTCCCTAAAACTGAAAAAAACTGAGTTATGCCTATACTGGACTCGTTAAATTCTAACAGTACAGGACCTGTCGATCACAACAGGATCGAACGACTCCTTCTTAGGGTTCGATTTTAATACTAAGATGGACTCACCTGAAGGATGAGCTTACACAAAAAAGAAAACTTTATCCTCCTTAAGCTTGAAAAAACTAAAGAGGTACTTGCCAGTAATGGTGGGGGAAAAAGAGAGAAAAAGAATCTAGTTTTCGTCCTTATTTTAGAGAGCATCATGTTTGTCTAGAACACGACACTTTATCACACTTGTACCTGGGTTGGGAAATCCTTTGTCTAATAGTTAATCGAACCACATTGAAATTCTTCAGCCGATTTCTGGGTATTAGCTTTAGGTCAAATGCTGCCAAGCCATCTAAAGTGTAGTTATGTGTTCAAGAGAAAGTTCAATAAACCATTCATTGAAAAAATTTGTCTCCATTCGCGTTGACCATCCCTGAGTCAGTCCTTGCAAAACATTTCTTCAAAATTTGATCTAATGGTTTCGTGTCATAGGCTTTCCTGTGATGGATCACTTTCTATCGAAATCATCTCATTATCTAGAAAGTTGATCTAGAATCCTATTAGTACCTTGGGATGTGCATGCCCTAATGGCAGGTTTCTCGCCTTCGATGATAGGTTTTCATCATTGACGTTCGATCGAATGATTCTATCAGTGTTCGATTACAAATAATTCATTAACACTTCATAGATTGTACTGAAGTACTTTGAGAGTTATTGTAATTATTGGTGGTTTCTCTCACACTTGTTAACGGTTCTCATCATTGACCGGTAATCAAATGGTTTCTATCATGTTCGACTTCGACACAATCAATCGCATGGATAGATTCCTACTAGTTCGAGAAGTGGAAACCAAGACCCTGGATCTAGTTTCCACCATCCAGGCTGCGAGGAGTTCTACTATTCATGATATAATACACTACTTATGAAAGATGGTTGCGTCCATACTATGTCTACTTTTGATGTAATATTGAAACCATATCTGTACCAGAACATAAAGTTAATTTTGATCTAAGTATGGGAATTCCTACCTCAAAGATGATATATATTTGCATTAAATGTTTTTACAAGTTTTCAACCGGTGTCTCCAATCCGATCCTCATAATGATAAAGGACTTCACTCTTCAAAAAAACTCTCAGACTTCGCACTTTAGGGGGCAATCTATTACATGTCATTTTTTCACCATGACATTTGATTGTTCATATGGGTCTATCGCCATCCATATCCTGTTCCCTTAGAGGTAAAAAACACTCATGTTCCTTAATCAAGTCTTGGAAATTGGAGAAAAGCTATGTAAAACCCTTAAAATTCTTCCTGCGTGGTTTTTCTAGCCTTTCCCTATGCATGCACTAATATTCCTTCCATTAGCCGTGGCGACTACCGCACTGTTTTCCACTAAAACTTGTGCATGCCCGTTAAAAGCAAGTAAAAGGAAAAAGTAACTTCTAGAAGCGTAGTTGGTCGAATATTCTCCCAACTGGAAGTCTCTAGAGTCGTGCCAGTTCGAGCTTTATCCCTCCACTCATGGAGCTTATCCCTTTGTCCAAGGAACTCAAATCCCTTCATGAGAGGAATCCATCCCCCTCTTAATGGAACTGAAACTACCTCCATTTCCCTATAAATTGAGTTCAAGTTTCAGGTTGAAGGGTAGATACCAATGTGATTAGAGACTAATCTATATAGTTTCTAAGCTGAGGAGATTTCATAGAGTGCATACTTTTTATACTGGTGAGTTGTTGTTAACACATTGAATATCACACCTTTGTGTCCATAACCTCATGCTAGTTATTCTAGAGAGGAAGGCTTATCAGATTGAAGGAGAACGATTGCTCAGGACCCCGAGAGAAATCTGTACAACATCAAGGCATCCGATTGTAAGATTTCTCTTTCTATTTAAGATAATACATATGGATCTCTTTTTCTCATTGTTTTTTTTCTATATTTATGGGAATAATGTCAATACTTATACTCCTTGATCACTAATTTGGATTAGTACCTTTTGATTATTATATATTACAACTTCTTTCATTATTTGTTTTGTCTTTGATTACAAGTTCTACTCATTGGAGAACTAATTTGGAGTGACATGACAAAGGGCTACATCAGACGTTTGGATTTCAAGTTCAGAGCATTTCCTCTCTACTTTAATATTATAATAATCTTAAAATGCAATTAATCTAGAGAAAAAGGTATTCAAATGGATCTTTGTTTTTAGTTACTCGTTGGAGTACTAGGGAGATAACTCTTGTCCGCAAGAGGGATTAATCCTTGTAAAATTGAGGGCAAGCTTCTTGGCCATATCATATCCAAATATGGTATCTGTATTGATCCCTCCCAGATCGAGGCCATACAACAAATATATTTTCCATGCATCAAGAAGGAGATCCAAGCCTTAATGGTAAGATGCATTTCTTGAGAAGATTTACCCAAAACTCACTGAGCATCCTTGAGATATGACCAATATGCTCAAAAATGACTGTGAGGTAAAGTGGTATGTGTATGGTAAACATACATTTAATTCAGATAATTTTTCTTTAACAATTGCTCCTATTTTGATCAGCCTCCGAGCATACTTTAGTCGTTGTATTGATGCAAAAGAAGGATAATACCAAGCATCCCATTGTTTTATTTAGCCATACCATTAGATATTTTTCCCTTAGATATAACATCATTGAGAAGCAAGCCTTGGCCCTGGTAAAGGCATTGAAAGAATTTTGAATGTATATCCTTCATTCACACATTCTAGCCTATGTTCCTAATGCAGCAGTGAAGGATGTCCTGATGCAAACCGATCCGGAAGGTAGAAGAGGAAAGTGGATAGAAATTATGCTAGAGTATGATCTTTAGATCAAGCCTACAAAGCTAATCAAAGGACAGGGATTGGCCAAGTTGATGTCTGAATCCAATTTACATGGAATTGACATCAATCTTATTTCAGTATTGTCCAAAGAAGAAGATGATGACTCACTCATACAACTATCATAATTTTTTCTATCATCCCCTTGGTATTCCTACATCATTTATGTTCTTCAGCATCTTAATCCTCCGCTAGACATGTCCAAAAGCAAAGGTAGATCATTAAATTTAAAATCTTCCAAGTACTGCATTTTAGATAGCCCTCTATATTGGAAATATTTGGGAGGTGTCTTGCTAAATTGGCTGGTAGAAAGTGAAGCCAAGCAGGTAATGAGTGATTTTCACAAGGGATATTATGGATGTCATTTTTTTTGGAAAAACACATCGAAAAAATTGTTGAGGTTTGGTTATTAGTCGCCCACTATTTTTGCTGATTTGTTTAAAACCGTGATGAGTTGTCACGAATGCCAAATACTTCAAGGTAAGAGGAAGTTGCTCCTACTGTCTTTGCATCCCATGTCCATGCAAGCTCCATTTCAACAATTGGGTCATGATTTCATTGGAGAAATACACCCTACATATTCCTTGCAACATAAGTGGATTTTCACATCTACTGATCACCAAATGGATTGACACAATCCCAACGAGGCAAGCTACTGATCTATTTATTATTCAGTTTTTGGAAACTAATATCTTGTATCGATTTGGTTGTCCCCAAAAAATAATTACAGATAATGTGACTACATTCAAGTCCAATAATATGGTTTAGTTTTGCAAGAAATACAACATCAAATTGGGTCACTTGACCACATATTATCCGCAGGGCAATGGATTGGCCGAATCTTCAAACAACCCTTTGGTCAACATTATAAAGATGTTGGAGGTGAACAAGAAAAACTGGCATAAAAAACTTATCAATTCCTTGTGGGTGGACATAGTAAGTAGCAAGAAGTCAATAGGTATGTATCTGTTCCAATTAGTATATGGAGTCGACATAGTTTTCCCTAGATTACTTGTTGTCCTAGTTATGAAAATATTACAGGAAGCAAGTATTGAAATGAATGATGTGCAACGCTGGATCAATAAAATGATTCATCTCCAACAAACCAAGGATGAGGTATTTCAAAAGACCTCTAAGCTTCAAGATAGAATTAAGAAGGTATATGACCATAAGAAAAAGGTGGATGATTTCAAAATTGGTGATGTGGTTCACCATTGGGATGCTAGAAACGAAGAGAAAGGAAAACACAGAAAATTCGAGAACTTATGGAAGGGACCATACAAAATTTCAGCTTCAAGTGGACAACATGCTTATCTATTTGAGGAAATGAATGGAAAATATTGCATATGAGGACCAATCAATGGTAGGCTTCTCAAGCACTACCTTTTCTGATCAGATTTATGAAGTTTCTTAACCTCATTGTACATATCGATTTATTTTTTCTCCTAAAGTGTGAAGGAGAGAATCTCCAGAGCTTAGAGCCTGAAGAGAAGGACATAAAGCTCCCTTGATATATTGTTGATTTCTAAGTTCAATAAGAGTCAAATTCAGTCCAATTTTCATTATTAAGTCTCGTCTTTTGATTTTTGACTCCATGCCCAATGGTAAGTCTACTTGGTCTACAGTGTTCTTGACACATCCAAGGAGTTGTCATCCTGAGCTGGAGCCAATGTTAGTGTTAGTTTGTTCAACTTGTCACCAGTGATCAAATTTTCTCTTATAATTTCTAGTTAGTTTCTCAAAGTCAAATTTTTTTCATCTCATTTGGTCTTTAAATAAATATTTGGTCACTGGATAGTATGTTTAGGGATATTTACACTCCTTTCAAAAATTTTACATGTTAGTCCTTGTCATCACTCAGTTGAGTGTACCATAATTGAAATATCATCATTATCACTTCAGTCAAAATCATCATGCTTTTCATTCATCTCAGTGTCACCATTAGGTCATTAGGGTTAAGGTCACCAAAATCTGTCATTCCATGCATAAATTCGGCAAGGAGGAGTGGTAATAGGTAAATTTGTTCAATGAATTTTTTTTTCAAAATTTAATTTATGTTTCATATTATGTAACAAGTTTCAAGTTCCAAAGCTTCATAATAAAGTGTCAAAGCTACAAGTTTTCAAAGCAAAGTGAAAAAACATGTAGTGGGCCATCCCATTACTATGAAGAAAAGTGACAATCACAAGCTATTAAAGACCATTTCAAGCTCATTTTTTCATTCACCTTGTTGAAGAAGAGAGATCTCTCATCTACCAAGGCAATTTCAGCAATTTCAAGTCAAAGGAATTCCAAAATTTGATGCCAAAGTAGCCACACTGCGTTTTCTAAGCTATACGTTGTGTTTTCTTCCACACGTTGCGTTTCTCTTCAAGTGGCATCAAAAAAGTTACTGAAGGTTTATAAAATATATCAAGGTGTCCAGCATCATTGCGAAAGTAAGTTACACCTCAGTAACCCCTCCTTGCAACTCAATTTCATTGTTTTAAATTATAAACCCTTCATTGGCCCATACATTGTGTTTTAGTGGCCGACCTATCTTTTCAATTTTTGTAAGATAAACACACCTTCCCATAGGTAATAAGGAACTTTTTTTGCCATCTTTGCCAAACTTCTATATAGGTAATAAGGAAAATTGAGTGGCTTTAGCCCTGTGAAATGCATGAGTATTTCGATATGATACCTGTATAGTCTAGACAACCTTCCAAGTACTGCATTTTAGATAGCGCTCTATATTGGAAAGACCAGAGAGGTGTCTTGCTAAATTGTCTAGTAGAAAGTGAAGCCAAAGAGGTAATGAGTGATTTTCACAAGGGATATTGTGCATGTCATTTTTTTTGGAAAAACACATTGAATAAATTGTTGAGGTTTGGTTATTAGTCACCCACTATTTTTGCTGATTTGTATAAAACCGTGATGAGTTGTCACGAATGCCAAATATTTCAAGGTAAGAGGAAGTTGCTCCCGCTGCCTTTGCAGCCCATATCTGTGCAAGCGCCATTTCAACAATTGGGTCTTGATTTCATTGGAGAAATACACCCTTCATATTCTTCCCAACATAAGTGGATTTTCACAGCAACCGATTACTTCACCAAATGGATTGATGCAATCCCAACGAGGAAAGCTACTAATTTATTTATTATTCAGTTTTTGGAAAATAATATCTTGTCTCGATTTGGTTGTCTCCACAAAATAATTACAGAAAATGCAGCTATATTCAAGTCCAAGAATATGGTTTAGTTTTGCGAGAAATACAACATCAAATTAGGTCACTTGACCACATATTATCCACGGGGCAATGTATTGGCCAAATCTTCAAACAAGCCTTTGGTCAACATTATAAAGATGTTGGAGGCGAACAAGAAAAACTGGCATAAGAAACTTATCAATTCCTTGTGGGCAGACATATTAAGTAGCAAGAAGTCAATAGGTATGTCTATGTTCCAATTGGTATATGGAGTCGACACAGTTTTCCCTAGATTGCTTGTTGTCCCAGTTATGAAAATATTACAGGAAGCAGGTATTGAAATGAATCATGTGCAACATTGGATCAATCAAATGATTCATCTCCAAAAAACCAGGGATGAGGTATTTCAAAACACCTCTAAGCTTCAAGAGAGAATTAAGAAGGTATATGACCATAAGACAAAGGCGGATGATTTCAAAATTGGTGATGTGGTTCACCATTGGGATGCTAGAAACGAAGACAAAGAGAAACATGGAAAATTTGAGAACTTATGGAAGGGACCATCCAAAATTTCAGCTTCAAGAGGACAACATGCTTATCTATTGGAGGAAATGAATGGAAAATATTGCATAGGAGGACCAATCAATGGTAGGCTTCTTAAGCACTACCTTTTCTGATCAGATTTATGAAGTTTCTTAACATCCTTGTACATATCGGTTTATTTTTTATCCTAAAGTGTGAAGGAGAGAATCACTAGAGCTTAGAGCCTGAAGAGAAGGCCATAAAAATCCCTTGATCTGTTGCTGATTTCTAAGTTCAGTAAGAGTCAAAGTCAGTTCAGTTTTCATTATTAAGTCTCATATTTTGATTTTTGACTCCATGCCCAATGGTAAGGCTACTTGGTCTACAATGTTCTTGACACCTCCAAGGAGCTGTCATACCCAGCTAGAGCCAATGTTAGTGTCAGTTTGCTCAAACTGTCACCAATGATCAGATTTTCTCTTATAATTTCTTGTTAGTTTCTCAAAGTCAAATTTTTTTCATTTCTTTTGGTCTTTAAATAAATATTTGGTCACTGGATAGTGTGTTTAGGGATATTTCCACTCCTTTCAAAAATTTTACATGTCATTCCTTGTCATCACTCAGTTGAGTGTACCATCATTGAAAGATCATCATTATCACTTCAGTCAACATCATCATGGTTTTCATTCATCTCAGTGTCGCCATTAGGTCATTAAGGTTAAGGTCACCAAAATCTGTCATTCCATGCATAAATTCGACAAAGGAGGAGTGGTAATAGGTAAATTTGTTCAATGAATTTTTTTTTTCAAAATTTAATTTATGTTTCATATTATGTAATAAGTTTCAAATTCCAAGGCTGCATAAGAAAGTGTCAAAGCTACAAGTTTTCAAAGCAAAGTAAAAAAAACATGTAGTGGGCCATCCCACTACTATGAAGAAAAGTGGCAATCACAAGCTATTAAAGACCATTTCAAGCTCATTTTTTCTTTCACCTCATTGAAGAAGAGAGATATCTCACCTACCAAGGAAATTTCAGCAATTTCAAGTCAAAGGCATTCCAAAATTTGATGCCAAAGCAGCCATGTTGTGTTTTCTAAGCTACACATTGCGCTTTCTTCCACACGTTTCTTTTTCTCTTCAAGTGGCATCAAAAAAGTTTCTGAAGGTTTCTGAAATCTATCAAGGTGTCCAACATCATTGCACAAGTAAGTGACACCTCATTAACCCCTCCTCATAGCTCAATTTCATTGTTTTAAATTGTAAACCCTTCATTAGCACATATGTTGTGTTTTAGTGGCCGGCCTATCTTTTCAATTTTTGTAAGATAAACACACCTTCCCATAGGTAATAAGGAACTTTTTCTGCCATCTTTGCCAAAATTCTATAGAGGTAATAAGGAAAATTGAGTGGCTTTAGCCCTGTGAAATGCATGAGTAGTTCGATATGATACCTGTATAATCTAGAAAATCTTCTAAGTACTACATTTTAGATAGCGCTCTATATTGGAAAGACCCGGGAGGTGTCTTGCTAAATTGTCTGATAGAAATTGAATCCAAGGAGGTAATGAGTGATTTTCACAAGGGATATTGTGGATTTCATTTGTTTTGGAAAAACAAATTAAATAAATTTTTGAGGTTTTTTTATTAGTCGCCCATTATTTTTTCTGATTTGTATAAAACCATGATGAGTTGTCACGAATGCCAAATATTTCAAGATAAGAGGAAGTTTCTCCCGTTGCTTTTGCAGCCCATATCCATGCAAGCACCATTTCAACAATTGGGTCTTGATTTCATTGGAGAAATACACCCTACATATTATGCCCAACATAAGTGGATTTTCACAGCTACCAATTACTTTACCAAATGGATTGACGCAATCCCAATGAGGTAAGCTACCGATTTATTTATTATTTAGTTTTTGGAAACTAATATCTTGTCTCGATTTGGTTGTCCCCACAAAATAATTACAGATAATGTGACTACATTCAAGTCCAAGAAGATGGTTTAGTTTTGCGAGAAATACAACATCAAATTGGGTCACTTGACCACATATTATCTGCGGAGCAATGGATTGGTCGAATCTTCAAACAAGCCTTTGGTCAAAATTATAAAGATGTTGGAGGCGAACAAGAAAAAATGGCATAAGAAACTTATCAATGCCTTGTGGGCGAACATATTAAGTAGCAAGAAGTCAATAGGTATGTCTCTATTCCAATTGGTATATGGAGTCGACACAGTTTTCCCCAGATTACTTGTTGTCCCAGTTATGAAAATATTACAGGACGCAAGTATTGAAATGAATGATGTACAACGCTGGATCAATAAAATGATTTATCTCTAGCAAACGAGGGATGAGGTATTTAAAAACACCTCTAATATTCAAGAGAGAATTAAGAAGGTATATGACCATAATACAAAGGTGGATGCTTTCAAAATTGGTGATGTGGTTCACCATTGGGATGCTAGAAACGAAGACAAAGGGAAACATGGAAAAATTGAGAACTTATGGAAGGGACCATACAAATTTCAGCTTCAAGAGGACAACATGATTATCTATTGGAGGAAATGAATGGAAAATATTGCATAGGAGGACCAATCAATGGTAGGCTTCTCAAGCACTAGCTTTTATGATTAAATTTATGAAGTTTCTTAGCCTCATTGTACATATTGGTTTATTTTTTCTCCTAAAGTGTGAAGGAGAGAATCACCAGAGCTTAGAGCCTAAAGAGAAGGCCATAAAGCTCCCTTGATTTGTTACTGATTTCTAAGTTCAATAAGAGTCAAATTCAGTTCAGTTTTCATTATTAGGTCTTGCCTTTTGATTTTTGACTCCATGCCCAATGGTAAGGCTACTTGGTCTACAGTGTTCTTGACACCTCCAAGGAGTTGTCATCCCCAACTGGAGCCAATGTTAGTGTCATTTTGTTCAATCTTTCACCAGTGATAAAATTTACTCTTATAATGTCTTGTTAGTTTCTCAAAGTCAATTTTTTTTCATTTCATAAGGTCTTTAAATAAATATTTGGTCATTGGATAGTGTGTTTAGGGATATTTCCATTCCTTTCAAAAATTTTACATGTCAGCCCTTGTCATCACTCAGTTTAGTGTACCATCATTGAAATATCATCATTATCACTTCAGTCAACATCATCATGGTTTTCATTCATCTCAGTGTCACCATTAGGTCATTAGCGTTAAGGTCACCAAAATCTGTCATTCCATGCATAAATCCGACAAAGGAGGAGTGGTAATAGGTAAATTTTTTCAATGAAATTTGTTTTCAAAATTTAATTTATGTTTCATATTATGTAATAAGTTTCAAATTCCAAAGCTGCATAAGAAAGTGTCAAAGCTACAATTTTTCAAAGCAAAGTGAAAAAAACATGTAGTAGGCCATCCCACTACTATGAATATAAGTGACAATCACAAGCTATTAAAGACCATTTCAAGATCATTCTTTCATTCACCTCATTGAAGAAGAGATATTTCTCACCTACCAAGGAAATTTCAACAATTTCAAGTCAAATTCATTCCAAAATTTGATGCCAAAACAGCCACATTGCATTTTCTAAGCTACGCATTGCGCTTTCTTCCACACATTGTGTTTTATCTTCAAGTGGCATCAAAAAAGTTTCTGAAGGTTTCTGAAATCTATCAGGGTGTCCAACATCATTTCACAAGTAATTTACACCTTAGTAACCCCTCCTTGCAGCTCAATTTCATTGTTTTAAACTGTAAACCCTTCATTGGCCCATATGTTGTGTTTTAGTGGCTAACCTATCTTTTCAATTTTTGTAAGATAAACACACCTTCCCATAGTATTTTTACCCTCCCTCACACTCAAAATAATCTACCATAGACTTCACACCCCTTCATTCCCAGTTCCTAATCCCAAAACCCTAAACCCTAACCTAATGTTGTGTTTTTGGTAGTTTTACTTGCTAGGACTGCGTAAACATTTCCTAGCCTAATTCCCATGCCCATTTAACTCCATTCCACTTTCTATAGTTCCCTTAGATCCCTATCCATCTCCATCAATTTTCCTACTCCCATCTACCTTGCCTAACCCCTTCATCTTATCCCTTAATTCCCTTCCCCTGTTTTGTCCCATTAGGGTTTTTCCCCTTGCAAACCATCAAATGGAGAAGAGGCCTTACAATAAGGGAGGTCAGATGTTAAGATATGAGCCCTTATCCACTCATGAAGTGATTTCTTCACCATTATCCAAACAATTTTTTCAAAGGGTAGGATGTCTTTCTTTTTGTGAGCAAGTTTAGAGAGTCAAATATCATGCCATGTTGACTAAATTGTTTGCCACTCAGCTAAAAAAGGACAAGGTAATGATTGCAGGGGTTAATTTCACTATATAAAGTGATGTAATATCTGAGGCCACAAGGATACCCAATCATGGTGAGAAATGGTTCAAAAAACAAGATCTAGAGATTCAAAACTACAAGCCCTACCTCAAAAGACACTATCAACAACACATGCAGACAACTTTTCCTATTGGGCACCTCCTTGAGAAGTATACACCACTGATGAAGATCATCATGAATTATTTCACTTATGAGGGAATATTTTCTAGACTATACTGGTATCATATCGAACTACTCGTGCATTTCACAGGGTTAAAGCCACTCAATTTTCCTTATTACCTCTATAGAATTTTGGAAAAGATGGAAGAAAAAGTTCCTTATTACCTCCTAAACTTAGCCTCTTCTACCATGCTCTTATCAAAATCATTGTTTTACACCAGCATGAATAGAATAGAATCACTTGGAAAACTTTCATGCAATCAGATGTATTTTTTCCTTCTAGTAGCCAACCTACTAGCCTTAGTTCACCATCAGCACCATCAACACCATCTAGACATGTGGAGGTTGGCTCACCTAGCACAGTTTCAGTGAGGAGGAAGACTGAATTCACTCAAAAATACCAGAGAGGAATAAGGTTTGTGTTTTCTCCTCATATTGAGGAAGGGGCCAAGCCCACATCAACAGAGCAGGGATTACCATTGCAGCATGAGACATATTTGCATTATGAGGAGCTTATCCATCACGACATTGACATAGTAGACTTGGAGGCCATTGAGGAGCATGAAAACCTAGAGAAGATCATCAAGGAGAAATATTATCATATCAAATAACTCAAGGACAATTTTGCAAGGGCTAATTTCATAATTTCCTTCCTAGAGAAAGAGAACAATCAGTTGAAGGGAAAGCTGTTGTCTTTAGAGAAGAATTGATTTCAAGCTATTTTTCAAGATGTGAAAGGAAAATAAGTGGTTGGTAGTGAATATTTAGATAAGAATGAAGATCAAGTGACAAGTAAAAGGCCAAGGATCATGGGTCTCCGAAGAGCATTTAATAAAGAAAGAGAGAAAAATCTACCAAATGAAGAGTTGACATTTGAAGAAAGGACAACCATGTAAATCAATGAAAATAGGGATTTTTGGTTTGATAAAGTAAATTTTCACTTGGGGAAGCTCCTTGAAAAGGCTAAAAGAGACAAAAAGTTAAAAAAACACATGGCTGACTACTACTACACCAGGAATCAAAGCTACAAAGTCAAAGTCAAACAATTACAAGCAAACTAAAGGAAACCCTAATTAGTGAAAACGAGAAGGGTAACTTGGACTTACTTTTTGATGCTTCCTTAGTAGCATAACACACCTTTTCAGGCATCTCTAGACCAATTTTGAAAATTTTTGGGGGAAATTTTGGTTTTTATGAGTTTTTGGTCAAAATTGGCGATTTTGAAAACCAGTCACACTAGCGAAAACACAGCGTGGGCCACATTGCGCTTTTGTTGGGGAGGTCCAAAGGTTGCATTCTATACTTTTGTGGATTCCTCTTAATGTGTACTTCAATCCTAGTCAGCGGTGGATCCATGTAAAAAAACTTTGAAGGGTCAAAATGCATAAAAAATAACAAAAAATGAACTTTCTGCCCTCTTTTCGGAGACCACACTGTGCTTTCTAAGAACTCTTGGGAGAATGAAGATTTGGAGGGCTAGAAGCCACATTTTTTAGTGCTTGAACATCCTATCAGTAGAAATCCAATGCTTTACATAGAAACTTTCAGATCAACATTTGGACACCTAAAAGGCCTTCAAATTTCCTTTTTCCCCAACATGTTTTGCTTTCTCCAGGCATGCTGCGCTTTCTCCTAAATTCAATATGTTTTCTCTAGCAAGCATTTTTCACAGGCATTTTGACCTAGTTTTACTTTTTACATGTGTAATTGATGAATGATGATGATTTTGTGATGTCATGAAGTGTAATTCAGTTGGTAAATAGTGAAATAGGGTAAATACATCCTTGTTGATGTAATTTTTGGTCAAATGTATCTAGTTTCCTATGCTGAGTGAATTGGTTTACCTTCCCTAGACATTAGGGTTTTGTTGAGCATATCATGTAATCAGCTCCACAACTGATGGGTTCGACCCCTGAGAGAGTGAAGAGGTTTTTTTGGTCTATATATATCATTTTCAGAGTCATTAGACTGGTTTGACATCAAAGGATTATAAATTTTGTAGCTTGTACTTTCACTTTCATATTCAGAATTCAAAGGATGTAGTTGCAACTATCATATAGGAATTCATGTGAAATGAGTTTATGATCACGTATTTTCTCTGTTTTAACCTTTAATGAATGATATATAGCTCCTCTTTCCATATCTTATATCTTCAGTGGCTTTATTTACAGTTTATAGGCATAATTCTATTCATTTAGCTCTGTTTATATGGAAATTTCATTTTGTGTTTCATGCTTCCAGCTTAATGAATCCATGATTAAACATGCTCATTAAGTCCCTCTACTTTTTAAGACCCTCCACCATACCTTAAAAACCATAAATCCATAATATATCCACTACTACCTTGCTCCTTTATATATTTGGAGTTGTAAAACCTTTTGATACCTAGACCTAGCTACTTGGTTTCATCCTTGATCCAACATCAAACCCTAAAACACTCAAAACCTACCTGATCCTATCATATCTAGCCTAATATTCTTCATATCACAGTCAATCCTTAACTATGATCTCATAGAGAGAGCCCTCTCATCCTGGTAGGTCTAGCTACTAGGTCAAAGTGGTTTGTGGTTACCTTTGTCAGTCTCCTTTTCAGCCTTCGAAGAAATTGTGGACTACTAAAAAATCCCATCTTATTGCGAGGCTAGAGCTTCCAAATCTGTGATGGACAAGGTTGTTGTTTTGAGAAACCCTCATCTGCTTCTCATCAAAAAACTCTGGTTCTGCGGGTTGAGGTGGAAAAAATCCATAATCTATCTTTGAACTATCACCATCTCTTCCCACCTTGCATTCCCAAAACTCCTGTGCAATTTTTGATTGCAAGCTCGATGAGTGCGAAGAATTGTTTTCTATGCATCCTCTACCCTTTGGTCCTTATGATCCTCCAAATTGCAAGTTTGTGTGTTCATCTATTTCAAATATCTCCTTTGATGTTCATGAGGATCAAGTTTTGGATGGAATTGTTGTTGAGCAGCCTACCCGCAATGTTATTTACGATGAGTGTGTGCGGGAGTCAAGAGTCGAGCAAAAATCTACGACAAAGAATGACTCTCTTCCTTCCAAAACCCTTCTGCATTATCCTAACACTGTCCTTGATTCTATAATTCCAGTTGAATCATGTGAGAATTCATTTTTTTATATTATTAATACTTCCACTCATTTATAGAATTCTTGGAGCGCTAGTTTTTCATCTAAATGTGGAAGGGAAGAATCTTCTATCACGGATCTTCCCAACTCCTCATCATTCATTTATGGAAACATAGAGGGTGAAATTTATCATTTATCAGTTTTCCCTCTATACGATTCATCAGATCATGAGGATACCTCTGTTTGTGATCTTCAACTTTCTGATCGTGGTTGTTGTGACCTTTTCATTGATTCGACTGGTCATGATTTTGATTCTTCTGTTATTGATTTTTCTAAGCCAGTGATATTTGATAATATATCTTCTGATGAGTTGGATCCTCCTAAAGTTGTCAAGGAAATTCAACCCAAGATGATGGTTATGTCAGGTTCTCGTAGCCTTGAGATAAGTTCTACCTCTGATCACAAGAATGTTGAATATTTTGAGGATCCTCATCACTCCATTGCACATATTGAAAATCCTTTTATTTGACAAGTTTCACATCCTCCATTTGTTTTTCATGATCCTATCGCTCAATCATTGAAGGATTCATACTTAGCGAGCACCGCGACGAAATGAGAATTTTATTCTTTATTTATGCTTGCTTGTTTTCATCATTCAAAAGTTTTCATATGTAATTCTTTGGCTCACAGTGTGTCACGACACCATGAAAAAACCAGAAAATGTCTTCCTTATGCTTTTCGTTCTTACTTTTACGCATGTTCTTTCAAACTTTAAAAATTTTGGTTTACATTGTATTATCTTTCTTCTTGTATGATTTAATTGCATATCTCTCTTGACATGTATTCCCATGCCCACTTAGGCCAAATAATGTGCCAGTGGTTGCATTGGAAATATAAATTCACGAGAGTTGGCCTAATTTATGCTTAAGGTAGGAGTAGGAATAATGTTTGATTTTCATTTTTCTTTGCTTTTATTTTCTTTCACACAATTTTTTTTTTTCTACTTCTTTCCTTTGTTTGTTTTCAGTCTTAGGTTAGTTTCCACATGCAACTATATTTTGCATCTAAAGCAAGCATGGCGAAATCCAAGAGGAAATTTTCTCTTCTATCAACGCTTGGTTTTCTGGCTATTCCCTCTCTTTGCGTGAATCTTAGTTTTTTTTTTTGGTTCATGATACTCAAATGGAAAATATGTTCCTTATCAGAGATATTCATGGTGAAATCATGATGTTTGGGTTTAACTGGTTCCGCCTACTCTAATCAGTTTTTATATATTCAATTAATCCCTGTCACTATAGTATAGTAGAGTAAGAAGAGGAGGAAAACCTTAACAAGTATGTCAGAGGTGTATATAAATATCCTTCTCTAAAGGGACAACCTATTCTGCTCTCAATAATTCGAGATTCCTCTTCCACCTCATGAAATAAATAAATTCCTATGCATAATGATTTGAACAAATGAAAAATTAAAAATTAAAATGAAAAAAAAGATAAATGAAATAAAGGGCAAGCAAAGAGAAAGGCCTCTTGCATATGTAGGTGAAGCAAGAAACTTCGTCGGGGTACTGTCCAGGCTCACTGACAGCGGAGCAATGTTTGTGTTCCTGAAGTGACTTCATCAAGGTACTTTCCAGGCCTGCTGGTAGTGGTGCAACACCATAGATGAAAATATAGACACTGACATTTTTATTTTACTTGTGAGCTTAAGTACTCCTCATCCCCAATCGAAACAACTCAGTGCGACTTGGCTTGGTTAGTGTTCCACCGATGAAGAAGATGGAAGGGGATATGTCTTTAACTTAGGCTAAGTGAGTGAGTTGTGATAATCAATGAATTTCACAATACTTCTGGAAGGGTGAGACGAGTTTCACATGAGATAAGATTCATTCAGAGAGCTGGAGTTCTACTAGTGTATCACCAATGTTGTAGGAGCTACAACCACCCTCCAAAAATTTTCCATTTCCTATATTTTGGAACCTAACCTTCTTTTCACATGATATTACCTTGCACTACTCTTAGGTATCTATGCTTTGATTTATGCTTATCTTTTAGTTTGTTTGTGTTCACTTTCTATTCACTTAAAAAAAAATTCTAAGTCACAAGGTAACCTCCAGTATAAGTCTTGCAAAACTGTTTTAGGCTTGCCTCTAGAAAATGCTCAATTCATGGATCCAGACTTGACCTTGAAGTTCTTAATTGCATAATCACAACTGGAAGCCCAATATTGAGCTCAGAAACCACACAGTGATGACAGGAAGTCCAACACTAAGCCTCGTAACTGTGCAATCACTCACTGAGCTCAGAAATTGCGTAGTGCATTGATCCAGGAGCTGCCAATTCCCCATAACTACGTAATCCTTCCCAGTGATGTGAAAGACAAGTTTTCTTGGGAAAAGAAAAAAAAGTAAAAAAGTAAAAATGCATCCCTAAAATTTAGGGATCTATTTTTAGTAACCCAAAGGAAGAAGACTTGTTATTTTTGGAAATTGTCATCATGTGTCGCTTTTTCTTTGATTTGTGGCATGCACATCATAAACCATAATTTCTCAAATCTATTTAATCGGTTTCTTCATTTTTGCACCAATGGTCGTCGTTGCAGCGACTCTCCTCACTGATCTCATTCACTTCTTGTCTGTTCATTTTTTGCACTTTATTTGTCTTGTTTCAATCAAAATTAGTTTGATATGCTCTCAATCCTTAACCATCTCTCAGATCTACTCATTTTTCACACTTACCTTAGGCAAATTTGCCTTTCCCTTGGCTGTAATTCACTTTGCCTAGCTGGGCATTGCATAATATGGAAGCTTAAGCCTGAAGTTTGGCCTCTAGAATTGTGCAATATGCAGTACATGATGGCTCCACTATGCATTGTGTAGTTCTAGGCCTAAGGCTTCCTCCTTAGCCACTGAGACTACGCGATGCACAGTCTCTCCCATCTCACTACCCAGGATGAATTGCGCATTACGTTGTCTCAAGCCTCAAGCTTCAATCCTGATTGTTGGGACTCTGTAGTGCACAATTTTCTCAGCAATTTAAACTCTATTCCCAATGAAAAATATGAAATCCTTCCAGTAAGTTTCCTGGTTTTTTGCATGAACATGTGCTGAAAGTAGTTTTTCTTTTATCAGATATTTACTTACCGTTAGTGTCTTTTTTGTCCCACATGTACAAAAAAAATTTAAGTGTATCTCCAACAGTCACTTTCACAATGGCATCTTAGAGAGTTACCTCAGAGGAAACATTTAAATAAGTACTAGGGAAGCAATTGAGCAAGTTCTGGAAAAACCTATGTATTTATTCGGACATTCAGTTGTTTATAGAGAAAGGATCAAAACTGACATGGCATCATATCAAAGATGATTTTACAAAGGACTTCTGAGAAGACTTAGAAGACTGGCATGTTTATATCATCATCATGCAGTTAGGGCTTTATAAAGTTGCATGCAGGTATCCAACCTTTCCATCTGCGGATGTGATCAGGTGGGTTGTCTCAAACATTGATGTGAAAACTGTGAAATTCAACAACACTAGAGGGCAGAAGCTTCCTACATTCCTGGCAGTATATTTCAATCATATGTATCATATTCCTAGGCTAATCAAGAACATGGAATCATTTTTCTATGCCACTCATAGCTACATGAACATAAGAGATATAATCAAGATCCAGGTGAAGGAGCCAACAAATTTCAGACATACAACCACCCACATGTACAAGACAAAGGCAACAAGGAAGGCCTATCAAATTTTGGTCATGCTAGCTTGTAGAATTTATGTCCAACCAGACATAGAGACCTTTCCTGAGGGGTGGGCTATCTTGTTGAACTAGGTAGTGAACAAGGGAAAGTCGTTCAACTAGTCAGGGATTTTGGCTCATTAGCTGAGATTTCATGTGACAAAATCTTGCAATCCACCCAAGGGCGAGCAAGCACACTTCTTCATGTTTACATACTTACTAGATGTAATTTGTGCACAAAATTTGTTCCCTAGCATGAATTGGACATGGAAACCGAGAGAAACTGTCATACATATCTATTGCAAGCTACTCTTAGATTGTAGTCATTGTGGAGTCATGGAGAATATTACGGATCACTTCATCATCCTACTTTATAGGCTCATCATTCAAGAGGACCCACCTTGCATGTCATGAGAAACTATGGAAGAGATATTAGAGATCACATATTGGTTCACCTTACTAGATGGCACATTGATCAGAGTATTTGGCAGGCAGAATCTACCAAATATTTTTCCAATATATGCCACCAAAACAATTGTCATGCAAGAGGTATCCTATCATATATCCACAGGGTTATCAGCAACACTGCATAGGAAAAATAAGACATCATTTCCAACTCTTCCTTTGCAGGTCATTTATATGAGATTAAGAATCTCAAAGTCACGGATGCCGAAGGGAAAGCCATATTCAGATTTGAGTTCGACACCAGGAGTTACAATTCGTATGATCTGAGGGGAATTTTAAATCACCATTGTGCAAGAGTATAATTCAACTGGGGCAGCGAGATATATTATTGGTCGAAGTAGAAACCATGGAATAACTATTATAGCTCCTTCCAACCTCATCAACTGATTAGTACAGCTGGGACTTCTCAAGTTGTCCCACAGATGACAACAGTTCTAGAAGAAGCAACAACAACATGCAGTGGTTCAGTGCAGGACAAAGGAAAGAGGAAGGTAGCTAACAACACAGAAGAGGAATAAAGCTGGAAAATGAAAGCATGTCCTCTCACTGAGAAAGTAGCTTTGGAAATCAAAGGAAAGAGGGGACATAGGCAACATAGAGTAGAGAAAAGAAAGAGAGAGAAGCACTCCTTAAAAGAAACAGTGCAAAGAGCGCTAAGAGAAAAACAAGAGTTGAAGGAAGAATGAGAGCTTAGAAGAAGAGAATAAGAGGAGAGGCATAAGAAAGAATAGGAATAAAGGAAAGATGCCATGATATAATAGACGACACCTTTCAGACTCCACCACTTTCAGCCGTAGAGAAAGCCCCGAGTGAGGAAGGGGAGGTAGTTCCCCTTGATGATGATCCGGTGATGGACATGTACAATCTCTCATTTGATGAACTACAGAAGAATATTGTATAAGTTCTAAGAAAGCACTTCTCGTGTGATCATGCATCACCTACATTCATGAGAGAAAGGGTGATAGTAGCAGACACTAGCATGAATCCAAACGCCATTGCCAATACCAACTTGGCCTTTGTAGGAGCAACCATATCTAACACTAGTTGTTTGGTGGCCGAGGATAATAAGTTGGCACAAAAAATACATGCACTCCGGAAAGAGAATAAAAAAATCCATGCAAAAATGTAGAATTAACCTTCCCCATAGGTCTACCGAGAGGAGATAAGAGTAATGATACTTGTTGAAGTATCTGCACTTGGAGACACTATGCAATATCTTTATGAGGATTTGGTGATCATATATAAGGCAATTTTCTGCTATAATGACTTGCAACGGTAGAGTAGAGAGATTTTTAGGATCCTAAAGAATGTACATAGTTCCATCACAGTCGTGCATGAGGGGAAGATGTGATATAAGGCCACATCGCTTACACTAGTGAAGAAGATGAAGTCACAGACAGAATTAGAGAAATCCAAAGTTTGGATGTTAATCCAGAAAAACAAGAAGCTCACCTTATTCATCAAAGAAATTCAAGCCGCATATGTATGGATATACAATAGTTTGGATTTCATGGTGAGAACCCACATGATCCCATCAGTTGGTACACTCATCGAGATTAAACGCAAACGACAAGTCCGATAGAAGATTTATCCATACCTGAAGCAGCTGGAGCAGATGACCACCCAAGAAGACATGGATATCAATAGACAAAACTTGAAAACTTACATTGGTGGCCCGATTCATAACAAAATGATGTTTATCTTGATTGAGGAAGAGGTGAAGATCGGTTCCAAGAGATTATACCTGGATTTTATGGAGGCAAGAGTTTGTTTCCAGCCTGGTATTATCTCACAGTTTGGGGAGACCATTGCATACTACCAAGCTTGGCATGAGTATGTGATCGGGAGACACCAAGTCCAAGATGCTCATCTTGAGTTCACCCCAAATCCATCATCATAGTGTTCTGTCTTTTTAGGTTGTCAACTTGTCTATACCCTATTTTTTCTTATATGGGTATGAGTGTAAATTGTAATAATATTTGTAATTATTGTATAATTGAAATTCCATGTGTCCATGATGGAACATGAAGAGTCATATGTATTGTGAGGAGTCATGAGGGGAGTCCAAGAGTCACAAAGGTAGCATGCAAAGAGTCACCCCCCTTTGTTATAAATACATCCTCATAACTATTGTACAAGGCTTTTGGGAGCCAATATTTTGGTTAGGATTAGGCTTAGAAATTTTTTGGGAGTTTTTTGTAATCCTTGGCTTCTTCATAATGTAGAGGGAGTATACTTCTTTGGGAGGAGTAGATGTTGTTGACTTCAGGTTCCATTATTGGGAAAATTGGTTCGTTATGTTGTATGTATGAAAGGAACTTTCACTTATAATAAAATCAGAGCCGATATGTCTTCATGCATATATTATAAATGTAGTAGGACTATTCTTTTTATGTTTGTGATGTATGTTGTTTAAATTACACATATGCTTAAGAACTATTTGGTTTTCATTTGTACAAATCTAGTTGAATGGGTGCTCATGTTTTGAACTCATCACCTTTAACTTGTGGACTATCCCACTTCTTAGTTTGTGTGATGTCTTCTCAGCTCGTGTGTTCCTTTCAAGTTGCGTGTTATTACAAGCTTCCAAGGAGCGCACTTCCTTTTCCCTTTTCTATTAGAACCGTTCATGCATCATATTGAATTTCTACAGGGTCACACACTTGCTTTAACCAAAGACATTGTAATATTCCCAAATTTTCACATCATATTCGGAATATTAGAGTTCTTGATTTTTTTAATAAATTAAGTAAATAAAAGGGTGGAGGAACCCACAAACCTTAAAGATGAATTAAATCCACTTTTAATGTGTGTATGTGGATATTATAGATCTAGATATAAAATCATGGAGTAGTGGAGCAACTCCATTAATGCACATCATGTCTCAATTATGAGATAGATTATGGAGGATGAAACAGTCAAAATAAGATCATGGATCTTAAATATAAAATCATGAGGATCTTTGATAAGGTTAACTGAAATCATAGTGCATTCAAAGAAGATCATGAAGCATTTATCATAAGATAACGGAGGAAGTAGTGCATTTAATGCACATATGATGGAGAGGGTTATCACCCCATGTGAACTTGATGGAGGACATGAGGCCACAACGCAGTCAAACATGCAGACTATGTCCACATGTACAACGCAGATTTGGAGTGGGCCTAGGATATGGAAGGCTCATGCATATAATGAAGGTGAAGGCACAATGGAAGGCATGATTTGGATTATTCATTTCTTGATCTATTTAGATCTAGATTTGTCTTAGGAAATTTTTATGCAGGCTTGGGCTATTTAGCAGATTTTGCAGTGATGTTTAGCACAGGGTGTTCCTGAGCAGAAATCCCACCTCTTTCTTTGAGTAGCTGTGGAAAGAGGATTGTTCTTCATTCCTTATCAGGCATTGGTTCCATCTTCAAGAGGTTGTTTCTAGCATTCAGCTAGGAAACCAGTGGAGGATTCATCCTACCGCTTTTTTCTTCATATCCAGCCTTTCAGGAGCAACAAATCTACATCTGGCATTCAGGAAATTGGGTTTTACCTCCACGCAGCAGAAGTCCCTTCAAGGATTGCACAGTTCAGTCCTGTAGATCTATTGAAGGAAGGAAGTTTCCAATATTTCAGCTGGAAATCCCTTGAGGGATCATCTCCTCACATTGGATCTATTGTTTCCATCATTCAGGAGCTGATTTGACACATCCAACAATAGCCTATTGAGCCTCCCTCTCTGAGAGCACAATTTTCTGAAGTTGTTCTTCATCCAGCAGCTATTTCCAGTGGAAGAGATAGGAGGAACTATATCTTGAGCTTTTATCCCAAGGATCTAATGAAGGGATCAACCCTCCTTGCATAGATCTGATTATGGATCATTACAACCATCATATCATTAGATCTAGCTTTAGATCTGCATTCCCAACAGCATATATGTGAAGCCCTAAGAGGGTGTTTTTCTTAGACTTACAGATCTGAGAAACCCTTTCTGGGTTATCTTGGGAATCCATCATTGAGCCTAGATCTACAATTTCAGCATCATCAGAGCTCCCATTCTGCCTAGATATGACTTTCTATCTTTCAGGAAGTTGTAGTCCCAACAGTTGCAATAGGGACAACACAGTTTACCTTCCAGCAGATCAACAGTTACGCAGTCCCTCTTGGGAAATCATTACAGGGTCATTCTAGGTCACCCTTGTGGCTTGAGTGTCTCATATTTTGAGCACTGTTGTACTTGATTTTTCACCTCCAATATAATAAAATGGCTTAGATATTTCTGTGAATTCTGATGTGTATATAGATTTATTATTTACTTTGTTGCAATTCTTATATTGTGTTTCATTATTACTGCATTCTCCCTTTTGGGATATTACAGTGGTATCAGAGCACAATCTTTGGCTCAGCTTGTGGACACTTCAACTTTTGCATCAAAATAAGAAGTAGATAGATGAGATTTATCATGAAGGAGGATGATTCTGCCACTCTTTCCTATAGATCCATGAAATATCTCTCCAAGGAGGTCAATAAAACGAAGAAGGAAAGGTAGAAAGAAGATCTACGAAGAATATTTGATGAGGAAGACCCAAGTACTTCCTATCAGCAAAGAAGAAAACTGGAGAATCATAGATCTCCTCATAGTTCCACTATGCCCACTTTCTTTGGAGAAGGTGAAAGGTGTTGAAATGAAGAAATGAAAGAACTTGATACTCATGAGACTCTCAGTCTACATCTTGAAGAGTACAAAGAACATTCTTGAGCATTCAAAGAGAGTCTAAATCTCCAATAATTCTTCCAAATCAAAGAAGAAAGAGGATCCTATAGCAGCAATAGAAGAAAGAGGCACAATATATTATATTTGCCTACATTTGATGGATCATCCTCAAGCACCATTAAGGCTTGGAGGAAAGAGTTAGATGCATTTTTTAGGCTACATCTTGTAGCTGAAGGAGAAGTTGTTCAAATTACAGCACTTCATCTTTTAGGTGAAGCCAATGATTGGTAAGTTTGGTTAGATGGAGCATGCAGAGGTGACTAAATATTCAAAATTCTTTCACAAGTTGAGGAAGAAGTTTGATATGAGAAAACCAGAGATGGATCACAAAGAGACATTTCCTAAAGAAACAAAGGAGGATGTCAACTTGTCACTCTGGACAAGAAGTCACTACATTCACCACCAGTTGTAGAAATACTTGCATCCGGAGAAGAGACACTTGAAACTTTGCAAGATAGTCTTGAGCTCTTGACATATAGAGTCCCATGCATGATTTAGGAGATGCATGAGGAATAGGAGGAAGATTCCAGCACTAGTACACTTGGAGAAGCGCAACCATCACTCTTACCAGTAGTTGGAGACACTATTGTCCCTGTTGGAGGAACTCTTGTGTTCTAGAAAGAGATTTCCATGCATTAGTTGATCCTAGGTATGCATGAACTTTCATCACATATTTTTTCAGTAGATATTATTGAAACTTATGAGGACATGCCATCAGGGCCAATGCATAACCAAGGGTTAGAAAAAAATGTTGATTTGAAGCAGCAACATATCACAGTGTAGAGGACCCTTGATCTAATCAAGGAGGAGATTAAGAACTATCCCAGTTCATCATTGCTGAGATACGTTCAACCCTTTGAGTTGAAGTGTAGAGTTTCAGGAAATGGGAAGAGCATGATACTATGTACAATAACTGGTTATGAGATTAGTATTTTGCCTTGCTTTGAGATAGCACACGTATTACCATGCAGATCTATAGCGCTATCACTTAGTAGCTATGAAAATGAAGAGGCCCCATCATTCTTGGAGCATTCTAAAGGTAGCTTCACTCATGAAGCAATGGAGGTAAAGATGAAAAATGGTAGACATCTTGAGATGAGGAATCTTTTCTCCTTTCTAGATGACCCTTTCTCAATGAGAACCTCACAGCTCAAAGAGAAACTTCTACCTGCAGCAAATCCAAAACCTCTTTGGTTTTGGAGGGCCTTTGGTGAAAAGAGAATCTCATTAAGAGATGTCATTGGAGGTGCACTTCAACATTTCATGAAGTGCAAAGTTCTTCAACAGTGTGGGGAGGATGGTATTCTACAAAGGGAGGATACCATGTTTACGAAGTACATCATTCATCATCCACATTGGGATGAGTGGTGAGCATGATAAGCAAGGGGTTGCATGACCACTTGTAGACATATGACATGGGCCAGCAAGCTTGGTTACGTTGGTTTCTCTTGGGAGAGTTTTTTCACTACCCAAAGGTTCCTATTTCTTTGATCCATGCCTTGAAAAACACTTATGAATGAAGAAGGAGGCATGGCTGTGTTGGCTACTCTTGGGTGAGTATGGTTACCACCCAATAGCTCATATTTTTCTGATTCATGCCTTATGTATCAATGATAGAATGCAGCAAAAGAAGGCATGTTCATTTTTTTGAATCCTTAGTTAAACTGAGAGGGGGGGGGTGAATCAGTTTAACACATACATAGGCTTTTTAAACTTTTCATCGAGCTTATTTACAGCTTAATTTTATAACCAACTTTGATATGTGAACAGTCTTAATATGTTGCAGCAAGAATTAAATTAATGTGACACCAAACTTATTATGAGAGCAGCAAACATTAAGCAGATTGGGTAGATCATATCAACACATAGGCAACACACACAGAGACAGCAGATATAAGTGGAAACCCATAAAGGGAGAAAAGCACATCTTACTATTGTTGTGATGCAAAGGCAAGCTCCAACTTCCTCTCACCACTGATTTTCTGCAAGCACCAACCTACAAGAGGCTCCAACCTCAGTCAGCTACAACTGACATCTATCAAGCTTCAACTTGACAGGGAAGCTCCAACTTCCTCATTCAATCAAAAGAAAATATTTGTTGATTTACCTTAGATATCAGCTCTGTTCTGTAGCATCTCTTTCTGCTCCTCTCTTCCTTATCTTCTCTGCCTCAATTTTCCATAGTCTACATTCTCTAACCTCTCTATGCATATCAAGGTGATATTATTTATAGAGATTTCCTTATGATTGTTTGTATTCCTCAGGGAATTCAAAATGGATAGCCATACCTCTTAGCCTTCTGCCTTCTCATTTATTTTCCAGCTCACTCAGAAAAATATAACTGTATGTACTAATTTTAACATTACAGTGGGATTTTTGTTCTCTTCCAGAGACTTGCCAATGCATCACAAACAATATAAACCAATTAAAACATTTACATTTAATTACAATGAGAACTCCAGCTCAACTCACTCAGCCTCTTGGATCACTGCGTATTTGTATTTTCTGTGACTGTGTCTGTCTTTTTCTTCTCTGTATGAATTTATGTTCATTGTTGTTGCGTAACTCCTGCATGTATGTAACTGCACTTTTTATATAATGCAAATCAATTCTCGGCATAATAATAATAATGCATTTTTAACATATGCACTGTCGTGTTATATAACTTAAGTAACTTTCAGTGATATAATGATAAAAGATCATTTTAATATATAAAATGCCCTTACAGGCCCACTCGCCGAACTTGCTCTATTCTCCGATGCGATGTATCACCTCTCGAATGCTTCCGATTGCGATTAATCGCAATCGCAACTTCCATTTATATGTTCTGATGCTCTGCTCCTTCTCCGATGCGATCAATCACTGTTCACTTCGATGTGCCGATGTGATGAATCGCTCCGATGCGATGTAACACTGTTCACTTTGATGTGTTGATGCGATGAATCGCTCCAATGTGATATAACATTGTTCACTTTGATGTGCCGATGCGATGTAACACTGTTCACTTTGATGTCGGAACTCAAACATATATGAATCATTATTTAAAACATATCGGGTCCAGAACTCAATCGCAATCGTAACTTTTGTTAACATGTTCCGCTGCCAATTTTCTCCGATGCAAAAGGTGAGGGTCCCACAAAGTTAATAAACTCTTCGTATATAGAGCGTTGCACACACTGTCAAGCCTTACATCTAAGGTTTTCGGTCATTAGTCTCCATACAAAGAATTCATTTTGTTCAATATAAGACTATGTATATATATACATAGGAGTCTATTAATCCAAAGTCTCCATTCTTAGTTTATTTCATATTTGAGCTCTGATCATTCAACATACTTTCAGCTGGGCCCCAGCGCCTTCTCCACTCATATTACCATATTAACGCTCACATTTTCATTTCCAAAGAAGTATTAAGGTTTCTCCAGCATAAAATATTTCACACAACACTTAACACTTCATATTTGAACAATATTCATATGCACTTGTTAACACATAGTCGGTTGCATCATCTTCTATACTTTGGTTAAACCATCGCACTAATATATATAGCAGCAGTTACTTTTTGGGCCCACAACCTCATTCAAGGTTTAACTTTGGTTTATGCTCCAATCGTCGATATATCATAACATAAAAGCCGAACTATACAACACAGCCCGATATGTTAACCCTCGGCCATATCATTATAACATATCCACATTATATAAATAGCTATAGGTCTGCACCCTTCGATTCATTTCATTCGAATCATCAATCAACTTATAACTAAACCCAACACGACATTTTAATACACAACCATTCCATGGAGCCCACATTACATATGGCCCCACTAGTTAATGCACCTCTTCAATCGATGGCTGTGAGCTCATCGCTCCTCCAACCTCAATCCAACAGTCCTTAATGGTTTTCGCGTTTTTTATTAGTACGGGGTTTAACACTTCAAATTTGTGCGAAAAAATTTGTTTTAAAAAACCGCCTGAGGACATGTGTCCTTCAATGACATATATCGCGTTCATTTTGGAAATACTACTTACCACTTCAACCAACGCACGAACCCACTAGTTTTGTGGCCCTCTGGTTTTACTGTTCATGTTCAGGGTTCCACTTATAGTCATGGTTCCGCTCCAACAAAAACTTCGCGCCTTCGTTATATACATATACATATAATATTTGTTTAAAAGTTTCATTTCTTATTTCTTCAGCACTTTAATATATGAACCTTGTTTCAATGTTATGTTAATACAACTATATCATAAGTTTTAACACCTGCGTTACGTTTTTATTACCCCTTACTTATACCATGACTTCAGTTTCCGCCCTTTACGCACAATTCCGCATCTACGCAATAATTTCATTGTTGGTTTGTTAACGACTATGCCTCTGTCTCTGTGCTCGTACATTTCATCTCTTCCTACGTATTCTCTCTCTCCGCCTCACCTTTCGTCTGCCTCTCTGATTCCTCCTTTCTCTGTCTTCACCTCTGTTTGCTCGACCGTTTCATTTCAACGGTCTTCTTGCTGTCTCCTTTGCCATCTATGCTGTCTCCTTTGCGCTGCTTTGCTTATCTTTTTGCTGTCCTGTCTCTGTAAATAAACTCTCCCTCTGTTCTTCTCATGCTCCCTGTAAATGTTACTATACCATTTACCAAAAACCTGCTGTCTTCTCCTTTTCTTCTGCTGTTGTCATTTGCCATCAATGACAACACTTCTAACAATCTCCCCTTTTGGCATTGATGGCAATACGCTTCCTTTGCTTTCCTTTTAGGACTCTTTCTTCTGTTGCTTGCTCTTCCTCCCCCTTTGACATCAATGGCAAGGGGTTGCTCATTTCTATGTTGCTTTTAAATCTCGTCCATGTTGCTCTGATCTTGAGGACCTTTTTCTTGCTTTCCTTGCTGACTGATCTCCCCCTGGAATGATATTTTCGTTTCTGTTCTCCCCCTGAACCGATGCTTTCTTTTCATGTCAGAGAGTAGCATCTATAGATACTACCCCTTGTCTATCTCTCAAATACTCAAATGGTTCTCTAGCAATAGGTTTGGTAAATATATCTGCTGTTTGTTCTTTTGTTGGCACATACTCCAGCTTCACTACCTTTTGAGCTACTTGTTCTCGGAGTAAATGATACTTGATTGGGATATGTTTAGTTTTTGAATGAAGCACAAGATTTTTTGATATGCTTATAGCACTTGTATTATCACATTTGATAGAGATAGGTTCATCAATGCTTACCTTCATGTCTTGGAGGGTTTGCTTCATCCACATGACTTGTGTGCAACATGCTACTATTGCTATGTATTTTGCTTCTGCTGTAGATAGAGAAATAGATGTTTGTTTCTTGCTTAGCCATGCCACTAGACTTTCTCCTAGATAGAATGCACCTCCACTTGTGCTTTTCCTCTCATCCACACAGCTGTCCCAATCTGCATCTGTGTATGCTGTCAAAGTGAAGCTTTTGCCTTTTGTATACCAAAGTCCATATTGTGCAGTTCCTTGTAAATATCTGAATATTCTTTTGACTGCTAGAAGGTGATTTTGTTTAGGTGCTGCTTGATATCTAGCCACAATTCATGCTGCCAACATAATGTTTTGTCTTGATGCTGTTAGGTACAACAGACTTCCTATCATGGATCTGTAAAGTCTTTGATATATATCAGCAGATTCATCATTAGCACATAACTTGCATCCAGTGATCATGAGAGTTGACACAGGTTTGCAGTCTTCCATTTTGAACTTTTTCAACATCTCTTTTAAGTATTTTTCCTGTGAGATGAATGTACCTGTGTTCTTTTGCTGAATTTGAAGTCCTAAGTAGAAAGTGAGCTCTCCAATCATAGACATCTCAAACTTTGATTTCATCTCTTCAGGAAATCCTTTCGCTAGCTCATCTTTGTTGCTTCCAAACATAATGTCATCAACATATACTACAACAATCAGGAGTTCATTTTCATGGGCTTTTATGTAAAGATTGTTGTCTACTCCTCCTCTCTTAAAGCCTTGTTTTTGCAAGTACTTATCCAGCCTTGAGTACCAAGCACGAGGGGCCTGTTTCAGTCCATATAGAGCCTTCTTTAGTCTGCACGCATGGTTTTTCTTGTCTGCTAATGAGTAACCTTCTGGTTGTTCCATGTAGAATTCTTCTTATAGATCTCCATTTAGAAATGTAGATTTAACATCCATTTGATATACCTTGAAGTCTTGGTGGCATGCAAAGGCCAAAAACATTCTGATAGCTTCCATTTTGGCTACAGGGGAAAATGTTTCATCGTAATCAAGTCCTTCGATTTGTGAATATCCTTTGTAAACAAGTCTGGCTTTATTCCTCATTACCTGTCCTTGCTCATTCATTTTATTTTTGAATACCCATTTTGAGCCTATGAAATTTTTCTCAATGGGTCTAGGAACTAGTTCCCAGGTATTGTTCTTCTCAATTTGGTCCAATTCTTCTTTCATAGCATTCACCCAATACGTGTCTTTGCTGGCTTCTGAAAACTTCTTGGGCTCTATTTGTGATAACATGGCTATGTATACTTCTTATGTCTATTCAGTTAGCTGCCTTCTTGTTTGGACTCCTACACTCTTGTCTCCAATGATCGGATCTTTTGGATGGTTCTTTTGAGTGTATATTGAGGGGGCTTTCGAGCTCAGTTCAGCATCTTCTGTTGTCTTGCTTATTTCATCACCATCTTGGTTTTCTTCTTCATGATTGTCTGAAAGACTGCTACATTCTGTACTTCTTGTCTTGTTTGGAAGTTCCTCATCAAATCTTACGTTAATGCTTTCTACAATTTTTCGAAGATTCTTGTTGTAGCACCTGTACCCTTTACTCTTGGATGCATATCCTAGAAATATCCCTTCATTTGCTCTTGCATCAAATTTCCCCAGATTTTCATCATTATTCTTTATGTAGCACTTGCTTCCAAAGATTCTAAAGTGCTTGATTGAAGCTGGTTTACCATGCCAAAGTTCATAGGGAGTCTTGTCACTGCTTGCCCTTAAATGAGCTTTGTTTAGAATATGCACGACTATGTGTACTGATTCTTCCTAGAAGGTTTGAGGAATATTACTCTCTTGCATCATGGATCTGGCAATTTGTTGTGCAGACTTGTTTTGTCTCTCTTCTACTCCATTTTGTTGAGGTGTCCCTGCAATAGTAAATTGTTGCTTTATCCCATGTTCATTGCATAGGTCCGCAAAGTCATAATCTGTGAATTCACCTCCTCTGTCTGATCTGATGCATTTTAGCTTGCATCCTGTTTGATTTTCTTCTAATGCTTTGAATATCTTGAATTTCTCCAGTGCTTCTGATTTATTCTTGAGAAATGCAACCCATGTCATTCTAGAGAAATAATCTATTATCAGCATGCAATAGGATTCTCCACTTGGTGTTTTAGTTCTTGCAGGTCCATACAGGTCCATGTGCACAAGCTGGAGTGGTCTTCTTGTTGATAACTCATCTTTGGCCTTAAAGGATGTGCGGGTTTGTTTTCCCAATTGACAGGATTTGCATATGGTATTGGAAGGCCTTTTTATTTCTGGCATGTCTCTGACAGCTTTCTTCTTGCTCAGTCTAATGATATGATCAAAGCTGAGATGTCCCAATCTCCTATGCCATAACCATGACTCCTCAAGTTTTCTAAGATGGCATGCTTCATCTTCCTCTTTCACTATGTAAACATTACTCTCTGTTCCAACACCTTTGAGCAGAGTCTTACCTATGGTGCTTGATCTGACTTCACAGTCTTGTGCTCTAAAAAGAACTTCACAGCCTTTATCACACATTTGACTGACACTCAGCAAGTTTTCTTTCATCCCATATACAAATAATACATCTTGGGCCTTTCCTCTGCCATTATCTAGGCTGACTAAGCCTTTTCCTTTGATTTTTCCTGATTTATCATTTCCAAAAGTAACATTGCCAGATTTCTTTTCATCAAAAGTTATAAATTTTCTTCTGTCTCCCGTCATGTGTTTTGAGTAGCCATTTTCCAAATACCATTGGCTTTGAGGTCTTGAGCAGTTAGAGCCAGGTCACATTTGTTCACCTTCTTTTTCCACTGGAAGCATCCTTTTGTTTGGAAATTTTTGTGAGATGATGAACCACATCCTCTGAGAAAACATTTGGAAGGAATATGTCCAATTTTATTGCATACACAACATTTGATCATAATTTTTGTAGAATTTTGAGTATGCGTAAAATCTCCCTGATTCATAAACCTCCTTGAGGTGTTTTACATCAATCTTTGTCCATATTTTCTGCACTCAATGATTTTATGGCCAAATTCCCTATAATAAAAACAGTAACCATAGAAACAATTTTCATACCTGATGTGAGGTTGTCTTCTCCATTTGTTTGCTTGAGACAGTCTCTTTATTGTTTGCATCTTTTGCTGGTTTGAATTACTCCTCCTTGTATGACAGTATGCAGCAATGTGTCCCAGCTTGTGGCAGGCATCCTAGGTGGCATTTTTCATATGAGGGAAGAATCTCCTTTGATGGCTTCCAAATTTGACATACTCAGGGGTATATGAGCTTTTTTCTGTTGTCTGAGTATTTATTTCATTCTTCATTATTAGAGGTTTCTTCTGGTTTTTGTCTCCCTCATTACATGTTTCTTCTTTTGTAGGAATTATTTGAGCTACTTCATTAGCCTTCTTTTCTTTGACAAAAATAGTATTTTTGTTTTCTTTTTCTTTTCTTTTACTTGTTTCTCCTTTATGGCTTATCCTAGTCTTTATCAGAGGAGATCTTTGAGCATCCAAAATTTCTTTCAACTTACCAGAGCTTGTTGTTTGAGAAGAATTTATAAACACTTTCCATTGAGCATTTTTTAATTTCTTCCTCAGACATACTACTTCTTCTTCCAACTTCTCTTGTTCCTGAGTTTTATCCTTGATTTTCTTAAGCAACATGTCTTCTATCTTCTTGGCTTTTTCAAGCTCTACCTTCAGCTGCATGAGGACTTCTGAATTTTGCTCTTCTCTTACATACTTGAGGAGAATGTCCTTTTTTTTTTTTCTGCACTTCAGTTTGAGTCTGTCAATCTCCTCCAGGGCACTTCTTAGCTCCCCCTCAAGGTCAAATTCACCTTCTTCTTCATCTTCTAGCAGGAGTCCTTCAAGTTCTTCTATGGCCATCAATAAAAATTCAGAGGTTCCTTCTTCACTTGAGGGTTCATCTGAGTCTTCAGATGCACTATTGTCTTGTTGAACATAGTAAGATTTTCTATTGAATTTCTTTCCTTTCTGCCAGTTCTTTGATGTAGTTTTCTCTGATTCATGAGCCTGATTCATTGCTTTCTTATGAGGACACTTAGCAGCATAACGTCCAACTCTTCCACAGTTAAATAATTTGAATGGAAGTTTACCTTTATATTTACCTGAGCCTCTATCCAGTTTCTTGAAAAACTTGGCCTCTTCTTCATCAGAGTAAGAACATATATTTTCCTTTTCTTCTTTCTTCTTTTTTGTTTTAAAAGCTGCCTCCCTCGCACTTGGATTCTTCAATGGGATTCTCATCTCATAGGCTGTAAGATTTCCAAGTAACTGGTTCATGGTCAAGGTTTCCCAATCAGCGGTTTCTTCTATTGCAGACACCTTGGAATTAAAACTGGGTGGAATAGATCTTAGAATCTTTTGAACAATTACACTTTCTGGTATGGTTTCTCCAAGAGCTTTCATATTGTTAACAATTTTTGCAACTCTTAAGAAGAAGCTACCAACATCTTCATCATCATTCATTTTTAAATTTTCAAACTATGCTCTATATACTTGAATTTTGGTTGTCTTTACCTTTTTATTTCCCTCATGGATGTTTTCAAGAGTATCCCACATATCTTTGGCAGTCTCGCTGTGCATTACTTTGATAAATTCAGCCTCACATAGTCCATTTAAGATTGCATTCATGGCCTTTTCATTTGCTACAAATTCTTGTTTAGCTTCTCTCTCTAGGTCAATTGACTTTGGGGCATATCCAAATTCCACAGTAGCCCAAACCTCTATTCCTAGAGACATTATGTATGCTCTCATTCTGATTTTCCAGAAGGCATAATTAGCACCAGTGAAAAAATGGGCTTTATTGGTTGATATTCCTTCTTGACTAGCCATCCTTGGGACCTAGGATCTCCTTTTAGTGCTTAAACGGGTACAAAAGGAATTGGCTCTGATACCAATTGTTGAATCCTTAGTTAAACTGAGAGGGGGTGGTGAATCAGTTTAACACATACATAATCTTTTTAAATTTTTCATCAAACTTATTTAAAGCTTAATTTTATAACCAACTTTAATATGTGAATAGTCTTAATATGTTGTAGAAAGTATTAAATTAATGTGACACCAAACTTGTTATGTAACCAGCTCCAAAAATAGAAGAATAGAGATATCAATGCCTTATAAATAAGCCACTTCGAGGGGGAAACCTCCAATACATTACATAAATGAACAATTATTGGATGATACAAATGACAAAACCTCCTTTCTATATATAGGAGTCCATGGGGCCACAATGTAATCCTAGTGGGCCACAATGTAATCCTAGCTGACCTAGCAATAATAATGTAAGGGCACAATAATAACAATATGGGGGTTACAAGGGTACAATAATAAAAATAAAGGGGGTTAGAATAACATAATAAGGGACTATACTATTAATATAGGGGCTTAACATGCCCCTCTCCTTCAAAAAAGTGTTGTCCTCAACGCTTGATTATTTCTTGATGCTTCTGTATAAAATTCTCATCGTCCCATGTGGAATATTCTACAGGAAAGTTCTTCCACTTGCTGAGATAATTTGAAATTGATTGTACTTGTCGAGTTCTTGTTTCTGTGACTGCTTCAGAACTTCTTTTGATGTGATATTGATCTTCCGGTTGTTTCATTTGATTTTGCACCAAAGTTAGGTTATCCTTTGAGAGTTGGAGAACTTGTTGTTGATGCTCATTGTGATATTCCACTACTTTATCATCCATAATAGATTTTATTTGATCCTTCAAACCATCCAACTTAGCCTCCATTTCTGCTTTTAAACCATCTATTTCATCTTCGGTTGCTCTTCGTAAGATCGAAATTTGTTGCACTTGGTACCGTAATTTTGATATCTCATATTGTAATTCTTCCTCCTCATGCGTCATAGTATAGCTTTCTGAGGGCTTAATGGGTATGGAATTATTTTTTGGAGGCATAATAGAACCCATTACTGACAAAAATTCTTCAATATACCCTTGGAATCAATTCAACTTGATTCTTCAAACAAGACTTATGCAATTTGGAAACAAATACACACCTTTTCCTTGCTTTTGAGGAGCTCGATATTCAAATTGGATTATATCTGTGATTGCAGAACTTCAATATATGAATTTCAGTACCAACGTAGCCCTCTGAATTATCTTTCAAATGCCACAGGTCTGACCTAATTTGGATTCTCCAAGAAAAAGCTGTGTCCAATCTCCCACAATGACCTAATTATGGACCGGTTCAGTAGAGCGAACTTGTACGACTTGCCACATGTCATCGTTTCGTCTTTTGTCTCTGAAATTGATATCCAAGAAACTAAAGTCCGTGTAATTGTAACCAGTTTTTACAGAACTCCAATCCGATGCCCAGAGAGAGAGTTATTGAACTTTTCCCACGATCACCTCTTTGAGATGCAATTCAGGAGCCTGAAAAAACACTACCTTCCTCAGATCATATCTCCAAAAATATTGCGAACCAAGCTCTGAAATTTTTTGAAGAATTTCCTCAGGATTTCAGCTTCGTACCATATGAGTTTCAGATTCTGAACCTTCATAGAAACAAAATTATAGCGCAAATTCCACGATGACTGTTTAGGAGCCTGAAAAAAGACCTAACTTCCACAGATCATATCTCCGAAAATATTGCGAACCAAGCTCTGAAATTTTTAGAAAATCTTCCTCAGGATTTCGGCTTAGCACCCTAAATATTTTAGCTTCTGAAACTTCGTAGAAAACAAGTTATAGATAAAATTCCACGATGACCTGTTTGGAGCAGCGAAACCCTAGAATCCAAAGCTCTGATACCAAATGTTGTGTAACTAGCTCCAAAAATAGAAGAATAGAGATATCAACGCCTTAGAAATAAGACACTTCGAGGGAGCAACCTCCAATACATTACATAAATGAACAATTCTTGGATGATACAAATGACAAAACCTCCTTTCTATATATAGGAGTCCATGGGGCCACAATGTAATCCTAGTGGGCCACAATGTAATCCTAGCCGACCTAGCAATAATAATGTAAGGGCACAATAATAACAATATGGGGGTTACAAGGGTACAATAATAAAATAAGGGGGGTTAGACTAACATAATAAGGGACTATACTATTAATATAGGGGCTTAACAAAACTTATTATGAGAGCAGCAAACATTAAGCAGATTGGGTAGATCATATCAACACATAGGCAACACACACAGAGACAACAGATATAAGTGGAAACCCATAAAGGGAGAAAACCACATCTTATTATTGTTGTGATGCAAAGGCAAGCTAAAACTCCCTCTCACCATTGTTTTTCTGTAAGCACCAACCTACAGGAGGCTCCAACCTCATTCAGCTACAAATGACAGCTATCAAGCTTCAACTTGATAGGGAACCTCCAACTTCCTCAATTTATCAAAAGAAAATATTTGCTGATTTACCTCAGATATCATCTCTGTTATATAGCATCTCTTTCTGCTCCTCTCTTCCTTATCTTCTCTGCCTCAATTTTCCATACTCTTCATTCTCAATCCTCACTCTCTAACTCCTCTATGCATATCAAGGTGATATTATTTATAGAGATTTCCTTATGATTGTTTGTATTCCTCAGGGAATTCGAAATGGATAGCCATACCTCTTAGTCTTTTGCCTTCTCATTTCTTTTCCAACTCACTCAGAAAAATATAACTGTATGTACTAATATTAACATTACAGTGGGATTTTTGTTCTCTTTCGGAGACTTGCCAATGCATCACAAACAATATAAACCAATTAAAACATTTACATTTAATTACAATGAGAACTCCAGCTCAACTCATTCAGCCTCTTGGATCACTGCGTATTTGTCTTTTCTGTGACTGTGTTTGTCTTTTTCTTCTCTGTATGCCTTTCTGTTCATTGCTTTTGCGTAACTCCTACATGTATGTAACTGCACCTTTTATATAATGCAAATCAATTCTCAACATAATAATAATAAGGCGTTTTTAACATATGCACTGCCATGTTATATAATTTAAGTAACTTTTGGCGATATAATGATAAAAGATCATTTTAATACATTAAATTCCCTTACAGGCCCACTCGCCAAACTTTCTCTATTCTCCGATGCGATGTATCACCTCTCGAATACTTCCGATTGCGATTAATCGCAATCGCAACTTCCATTTATATGTTCCGATGCTCTGCTCCTTCTCCGATGCGATCAATCATTGTTCACTTCGATGTGCCGATGCGATGTAACATTGTTCACTTTGATGTGTCGATGCAATGAATTGCTCCGATGCGATGTAACACTGTTCACTTTGATGTGCCGATGAAATGAATCGCTCCGATGCGATGTAACACTGTTCACTTTGATGTGCCGATGTGATGAATCGCTCCGATGCAATGTAACACTGTTCACTTTGATGCCGGAACTCAAACATATATGAATCATCATTTAAAACATATCGGGTCCGGAACTCAATCGCAATCGCAACTTTTGTTAACATGTTCCACTACCAAGTTTCTCTGATGCGAGTGGTGAGGGTCCCACAAATTTAATAAACTCTTCATATATAGAGTGTTTCACACACTGTCAAGCCTTACATCTAAGGTTTTCGGTCATTAGTCTCCATATAAAGCATTCTTTTTGTTCAATATAAGACTATGTATATATATACATAGGAGTCTATTAATCCAAAGTCTCCATTCTTAGTTTGTTTCATATTTGAGCTCAAATCATTCAACAGACTTTTAGCTGGGCCCCAACGCCTTCTCCACTCGTATTACCATATTAATGCTCACATTTTCATTTCCAAAGAAGTATTAAGGTTTCTCCGGCATAAAATATTTCACACAACACTTAACACTTCATATTTGAACAGTATTCATATGCACTTGTTAACACATAGTCGGTCGCATCATCTTCTATACTTTCGTTAAACCATTGCACTAATATATATAGTAGCAGTGACTTTTTGGGCCCACAACCTCATTCAAGGTTTAACTTTGGTCTATACTCCAATCGTCGGTATATCATAACATAAAAGCCGAACTATACAACACAGCCCGATATGTTAACCCTCGTCCATACCATTATAACATATCCACATTATATAAATTTCTATAGGTCCACACCCTTTGTATCATTTCATTCAAATCATCAATCAACTTATAAATAAACCCAACTCGACATTTTAATACACAACCATTCCATGGAGCCCACATTACATATGGCCCCACTAGTTAATGCACCTCTTCAATCGATGGTTGTGAGCTCATCGCTCCTCCAACCTCAATCCAACTGGTTTTCGCGTTTTTTAATGGTACGAGGTTTAACACTTCAAATTTGCGTGAAAAAAGTTGTTTTACAAAACCGCCTGAGGACATGTGTCCTTCAATGACATATATCACGTTCATTTTAGCAATACGGCTTACCACTTCAACCAACGCGCGAACCCACTAGTTTTGTGGCCCTCCGGTTTTACTATTCATTGTTCGGGGTTCCACTTATAGTCATGGTTCCGCTCCAACAAAAACTTCGTGCCTTCGTTATATACATATACATATAATATCTATTTAAAAGTTTCATTTCTTATTTCTTCAGCACTTTAATATATGAACCATCTTTCAATGTTATGTTAATACAACACTATCATAAGGTTTAACACCTACGTTACATTTTTATTACCCCTTATACACAGAGCCTCGGTTCCGCCCTTTCTGCACGATTCCGCATCTCCTGCAATCATTTCATTGTTGGTTTGTTAACGGCTCTGCCTCTACCTCTGTTGCTTGACTGTTTCATCTCTGCCTCTGTATTCTCTGTCTCTGCCTCTGCTGCTTTGCTTCCTCTGGTTCTGCCTCCTTTCTCTATCTCCACCTCTGCTGCTCGACCATTTCATTTCAACAGTCTTCTTCCGCCTGTCTCCTTTGCCATCTATGCTGTCTCCTTTGCGCTGCTTTGCTTCTCTTTTTGCTACCCTGTCTCTGTAAATAAACTCTCCCTCTATTCTTCTCATGCTCCCTATAAATTTTACTATACCATTTGTTGTAGCACAATATCACTCAGCAAAAAGGTCGAGAGAAGCTTTGGGCAATTTAAGGTTGTTGAGGAACAATTATTGAAGCAGTATTGGTCAGTCATATCCTGAGTTGTCTACTAATATTAGTGCTCTCCAGAGAGATGTAGAGCAAAAAAATTCTAGACAGGGTAAAAGGAATGTAAGTGACCGAGTTCCCATGTATAACCCTGGAAATTTTGTTAACAGGAAAACTGAAAATAATCAGAGGAGAACAAGTCTTGAAAAGGAAAATACATCTGATTCTTTGCAAATAAATGCGGAGAGAAATTTGACAGATGATGTTGCCACAGGGCCACACACCACAAACTGTGAAGGGATGATATTGATTGTTTCCTTGCTATGTTTATGCCTTAGAAGTGTTACGATTACAAAATCAAGGAGGGGTGCTATACTGTTATTGCGACGATGTTCATATTATATTGATGATGAGGCTCGGTTGCAACATGTTCTTCCTTATGTTGTCGTTATGCTTTCTGATCCAGCTGCTATTGTGCGGTGTGCTGCATTGGAAACTATCTGTGATATATTATCATTAGTCCAGGAGTTCCCCCTAGTGATGCAAAGATATTTCCATAGTATATTCTTCCTATGCTCTCAATGTTACCAGATGACCCTGAGGAGAATGTTCACATTTGTTATGCCGAGAACATATATAAAATTGCTGCAGCTGCTTCTCGTTTTCTAATAAGATCACAATCTCTGAATGAGATGATCATTTTAGATCGATTAAATGTTTCTAATAAGGCCAACAAAGTGCCATTTGGTCCATCTCAAGTTCTGGGGTCACAAACTCCTGGGTATCAACAGAATGGTAATGGCAATGTGGAACTTGCGCAGTTACGGCAGACAATAGCCCATGTTATACAAGATTTGGTGATGAAACAAAACTTCGAATGTTAGGCAATACTTCTGGTAGTGGTGATGGTAGTAGCAATGGAGCATTCTTTAGAGTTGTTCTTCTAGTTCGGCGTGCTAAGTATGATGAAGCTCGGGGATTTGTGGAGCGAGCTAGGAAATGCTTGGCCACTGAACTTGCCGCTTTCGATATACTTTGACTGCTTACTTTGTGGTTCAACCATGGGGCTACTGCTCAGGTGCAGGCTGCTTTGCAAGAAGGGTTTTCATATGTTAATATTGATACCTAGTTGGTAGTATTGCCACAGATAATTGCAAGAATTCACTCAAACATTACAGCTGTAAGAGAATTGATTCGGTCACTGTTGGTGCGGATTGGAAGAAGCCACCCACAGGCTCTAATGTATCCATTTTTATTTGCATGCAAATAAATAAGTTTAATACGTAGAGCTGCTGCTCAAGAAGTTGTTGACAAAGTGCGGCAACACTGTGGTGTTCTGGTGGATCAGGCTCCGCTGGTTTCAAAGGAGTTCATCAGAGTAGCTATAGTATGGCATGAAATGTGGCATGAAGCATTGGAAGAAGCTAGCCGCTTATATTTTGGTGAGTGGAATGTAGAGGGAATGTTGAATGCGCTTGAATCACTACATGTGATCCTAGAGAAGGTTGGAACTACATTGAAGGAAATAGCTTTTATTCAGGCCTATGGTCAAGAATTACAGGAGGCTCATCAATGTTGTATGAAATGTCGAAGAACTGGGAAAGAAGCTTGGCTCACTCAGGCATGGGATCTATATTATCATGTTTTCAAACGCATAAATAAACAACTTATTAGTCTTACCACGTTAGAACTACAATATGTTTCTCCAGAATTACTTTCTGCTCATAATCTGGAATTATTTGTACCAGGAACATATCGTGCAGGATCTCCAGTGGTTACTATTGTGGGTTTTTCTTCACAGTTGCTTGTCATAACATCAAAGCAACACCCCCGAAAGTTGATCATCCATGGAAGTAATGTTGATGATTATGCTTTTCTGCTTAAGGGTCACGAAGATCTGCGACAAGATGAGCGTGTCATGCAGTTGTTTGGTCTAGTGAACACTTTGTTGGCAAATGCACCACAAACTCCAGAGAAAGATCTCTCTATTCAATGATATTATGTGATTCCGTTGTCTCCAAATATTATTTTGATAGGTTGGATTCCTAATTTTTATACTCTCTATCAGCTTATTCGTGAATATAGAGATGTAGGAAAGATGTTTGTGAATTTGGAACATCGATTGATGCTAGCATTTACTCCATATTATGAACATTTGCCATTAATAGCCAAAGTTGAAGTCTTGGACATGTCACCATATATGAGTGGAATCGGTGACAAGTCACCATTATACAATCTGTATGCAGTGGTTGTGCATTCGGATGTGCTGAATGCTTCATTTTTCGGTCATTATATATGCTATGTAAATAATTTGAAAGGGATGTGGCGCAAAATCGATGACAGAAAAGTGATTCCAGCTGGCCTTGATATGGTGATGCCATATTTCTCTTCAGTGGCTCTGATGAAACCTCTTGCAGTACTGATAGTAACAGGGATTCAAAAAGCACAGTGGATTCAGCTGAAACAGTGTTTGGAGACCCATACCTTGAATGTGGTGGTTTGCAACGCAGATAATATTGAAGCTAAATCGACAGCTTGGATCAGCCAGCTCAGATCTAACGGTTTGCGGGGGCTCAAAGTAAACGAATTTTATGGGAGATGGCACCCCTGTAAAATGGTTTGATCGAAACCACTATTCACAAAATCGACGGCTGTGATGTATTACGGCACCTCCGATCCATTTCTTAGAAACCGCTATCATTACCCCCCGCAGGTAGTTTTGGGTTTTCCAAAACCATGGGTGACTTTGTTGGTACGTATGGGTGTAGTGGGACCCAAAATGTACCATTGATTCCTCTTGCTTGCGTTAGAGTAAGGTTTTATTTTCAGTTTTATATTATATATTATATATATATATATATATATATATATATATATATAATATTAAAACAAGCTTTTTGTAATTGTAATTAATGCCAAAATTTTCAAGAATCAGTTTTAAAAACTGATCATAACAGCTAGTTAGAAGAAATAACAGATATAAAAGCAGAGATGAGGGGAGAAGAGAGGGTTCCTGGTTTTTGGACCTTGAAGCCAAGTTTTTATACTGAAGAATGAAAAATCTATGAATGAGTATGCAAGTTCCTGTCATTTTGTTTGTGCTGAAAAGTTTTTCTAGTTTACATAATGTTTTCCATCTGTGATTAAAATATAGTAAGAGCAGCGGGTCTCTTTATACATATGTATTTAAGAGTTAAACACACCTTAATGTGTGCTCCTATGTTTTAACTTTGTCTCTACTTAATTCTCCAGGGTTTTGAAATGATAGATTCTGTTTGAAGCAGCATATCAGATTAAAATCTTCTTCTCTTTTTCTTCCGTTCATTCATTTCAGCATAAGTGGGATATAGCATTGCAGAACATCCATGGTTTGTTATTTAATGGTTACATAATCAATATTTGAGGTTTAAAAGTCAGAGACAGATATATTTTATTTTGTGACATAATCCTTAATGTCTTGAGCACATATTCCTTTACACATCAAGGAATTGTTTCTCAAGGAATAACATTAATTGGCGCCGTTGCCGGGGAGCAAAGAAGCGAAGCTCATTTCCCTGGGTTTTCTTTCTACTTCCTCAATATCGATAGTGAGGAGGGGGATTTTGGTAGGTTTGCTATTTACAGAATTCTCATTTTCAAAAATCCAAACGCGAGGTCAAATGCCTTGCAGTAGATGGTTTCATAATCCTTTCTTTTTTATGGTGAACAAGATTCAGATTTGAATATGTTGGGAAAAATACTGAGAGGGGGGGTGAATCAGTATTTACTGCATATTCAAACCTTTTACTTTTTCTTGTTTCTAAAACCCATACGCTACTTTCCTGAAACAGACTCGCGTATATATGCGGATACCCTTTATGAAACTCGCGTATACACAGATATCTAATTATGTTATTAGATCTTCACTTAAATCATTCCATCATTCATTCATCAGATGTTTAATAAACAGTAAACATGAACAGTAAGAGCAGAGTAAATCATCACACAAAGCATCACACATGAACACCAGGATTTTTTAGGTGGAAACCCAAGTCTGGAGAAAACCACCGCTGTCGTTGCTCAGCCTTCAATCTTTTATTATAGAGAAAACATCTTACAACATATGTGCTGGTGCAGACTCCTACCAGCATGCAGGCACCCACCTGCGCTCGTTTACCAGCCTCTCCTGGAAGGGAGCTCCAACCCCCTGACTCGTTTACCAGCCTCTCATGGAAGGGAGCTATGACCCCCTGATCTCGTTTACCAGCCTCACCTGGAAGGGAGATACCACCCCCTGACTAAAGGCTACAACCCTCAGCACCAATATGGACCACGTTTCATCAATTTTCACACTGGACCCATTGCATACTTTTAAGCTCAAACATACATCACCAACAGATACTTACCAATTCAGACAACACAGATCAGATAGCAGTAATACAACAGAACAGATCAGATGTTTCATACCCCATGCTTCAGAAAACCCTAGTTTGCATACACGCTTTCACTTCACTGATGTCGCGTATATACGCGCTTCCGTTTACACAAACCCGCGTATACTTCAGTACAAATTACAGAGCCAATTTTATTGCGCATACGCGCTTTCTCTTCAGCGAAGCCGCGTATATACGCGCTTCCTCTACGACGAACTAGCATATAGATCTTCAACTATTATAGAGCAGCATACTTCTTCAGATCAGATATTCAGTTCAGATTTACCCCTTTTGCCTCTGACAGATGTTCACCTCATCTCAGATCTAAGCCTTCCATGAACAGATCTAGCAAATACAAGTACAATACAGATCTAGATTCCCTTCTTCATCACTCCTTCATCGGTGCATCATACATTCAGATCTTTCATTCAACTGTAACCCTTTCCATTCAGATATACTTCAGAGAGAAGTATTCATTCAAGCTCAGACATCTTGCACCCACACTCATGCCTTGCACAATGAAATTCTTCTCCTTATATAGGTTTACCCAATTTCAATACCATGAGCCAAAACCACATTGCTTCCGATGGTATTCCTGGACGGGGTCATTTAGACGAATCATTACCCAATACAATGGGTCAATACCATGGTGGTTACCCCTGGTTTTGCACTTTAAGAGCGCTTTTGCCCATACGCGACTTGGAACGTTGATTCCCGCGTGCATACGCGACTTCCCCTAGGAAAATCCGCGTATGCCTAGAGACATACTCTTTTCATCAAGATTTAGCACATGCTGAAATCCTTTCTTCATTTCCTTCTGTACACACTGTAGATACATCAGATTTACTCCATCAAGAACATATTCTATCAAGCACAACTTCATCAAGTAAGTTTCCATCATCTTCATCAAGAGGGTTGCCTTTCAAGAACAACACTCATCATCATATTGCTAATCAAACGTCATTTACCAAGTCCATCACGTCAAGAATAACTTCATCAGGTGGATTTCCATCAAGGACAACACATGTCAACAGTCGTATGTCTTCATCTTCATTCAGTGGGTTGCCATCAAGGACAACACTCTGCATCATATTGCCAACAATCTCCCCCTTTGGACTTGATGGCAACCACGATGGTGTTTGGTTACCACACTAGATAGGTACATTAAGAATACAATGACACCATTCAAACACCATGTCAGAATACAATGGCACCAATGACACCATTCAAACACCATGTCACTCTCCCCCTTTGACATCAAGGGCAAAGGGCTGATCAAAAACCAACATACTCTCTCCCTTTTCTCCTCATGTGGAAGAAGCATTCTGCAGATCTGATATATACAGAAGTGACCAAGCTCCCCCTGAGTTCATGCTGAATATTCAAACATATTTTCCACTAAAGTACATGACTCTATGAACTTCCTATCACCAAAGACTCATACTTACATCAAATATCCAACCAAGTGGATTTACATATGAGACTCAAGTACCCAACCAAGTGGGTTTACAAAAATTGACTCAGCTACCCAACCAAGTGGGTTTACAACTTTGACAAGTCCTTACATGATTGAATATTATAATTTTACATCATGGGTCTCAACATGACCTTTTCATCAAAATACAAATATGAATATTCATAACCAACACCAGAAAGTCCTCAAGAAAGAGAACATATTTCAGAACCATCATAATGCCAACAATGCATTATACTCAGCAAAGCTAATGCTCCCCCTGAAACTGTGCATCCAAGCATCCTTTTCATATGACTAAGGCTCCCCCTTAGTTTGTGCATCCTGAACACTGTCACCAACAAATCATCAAGGCATCTTTATCAAAACATTAGAGAAAGAATTATGAGAACTGGAACTCCACCAGAGATACCAAACAGTATCAGAGATACCAAGCAGCACTGCAGCTGTGCTGAAGAGAGCTGACTCCAAATAGAAAATTGTCAGCAATCAGACATACGCGGTTTTCTGTGCATGAACTCGCGTATATACGCGACTGTGTTTCAGGAAACCCGCGTATCCAATACCATCTTCTAAATTTATACAGATTTGTTCTTTTGACTGGCAGAGAACACTCCCAGCTTCTGTCTTAGATACTCGAACGCTTCCTTGGGCAGAGGTTTGGTAAAGATATCAGCAACTTGTTCTTTGGAGGGAACATACTCCAACTTCACCTTTTTCTCAAGCACTTGTTCACGTAAGAAGTGATACTTGATGGGAATGTGCTTGGTCTTCGAATGCATAACAGGATTCTTTGAAATACTGATGGCACTTGTATTGTCACACTTAATGGGAACAGGAGGTGTACATTTGATTTGAAAATCTTGTAAGGTTTGCATCATCCAAAGGAGTTGAGTGCAACAAGATGCGACAGCCACATATTCTGCTTCTGCTGTAGATAAGGCAATATAATTTTGCTTCTTGCTGAACCAAGATACTAACCGGGGTCCCATATAGAATGCACCACCACTAGTGCTTTTCTGATCATCAACACTTCCAGCCCAATCTGCATCAGTGTAAGCATGAAGAGTAAGATCAACATTCTTTGGATACCATAGACCAAGGTCTTGAGTTCCTTGAAGATATTTGAAAATTATTTTAACAGCCTGAAGGTGAGACTCTTTTGGATTAGCTTGGAATATTCCAACAATCCCAACTGCATGCATAATGTCTGGTCTAGTCCCGGTGAGATAAAGTAGACTTCCTATCATTGATCTGTATTCTGGTTGATTCACCGTGGGAGAATCATCATGAGAACTGAGATTGCATCCGGTTATCATTGGTGTACTTACAAGTTTGCATTCTTCCATGCCATACTTCTTCAGAATTTGCTTAAGATATTTTGCTTGTGATAGGAATATACCATCTGCAGTTTGATGCACTTGTAAGCCAAGAAAGAATGTTAGTTCTCCAAGTAAGGACATTTCAAATTCTTGCTGCATGACGGAAGCAAATTTTTGACTCAAAGATTCTTCGTTACTCCCAAAAATGATATCATCAACATATACAACCACAATCAATAGTTTATCATTTTCAACTTTTGTGTATAAGTTGCTATCAGCAGACCCCTTTGAAAATCCTTGTTGATGAAGATATTTGTCAAGACAATAATACCAAGCCCTTGGAGCTTGTTTGAGACCATATAGAGCCTTTTTAAGTCTACAAACAAGATTTTCATCATTTCCCAAAATGAATCCTTCCGGTTGTTCTATATATACTTCTTCTTCTAGATCACCATTGAGAAAAGCAGATTTAACATCCATTTGATAGACTTTGATTTGTTGATAACTTGAAAAAGCAAGAAACATTCTTATGGCTTCAAGTCTAGCTACGGGAGCAAAAGTTTCTTCAAAGTCTATACCTTCTTGTTGAGTGTACCCTTTGCAGACCAATCTAGCTTTGTTTCTTACAACATCCCCATTCTCATTCAACTTGTTCTTGAAAATCCATTTAGTTCCAATGACATTTTTATCATGTGGTCTTGGTACCAATTCCCAAGTGTCATTATTTTCAATTTGATCAAGCTCTTCATTCATGGCTTGCCTCCAACATTCATCTTTGCTAGCTTGATTGACATTGTGTGGTTCAATTGTAGATAGAAGTGCCAGATGATTAGAAGATCCCACAAGAGTTCTCCTTGTTCGTACACCTGATTCCTTGTCACCCAAAATTTGAGATTCAGGATGATTCTTTTGCACATATCTGGATGGAGCTTTTTCAGATAGATCATCTTCAGGTTCTTCATTGGATCCATTGTCTATATCATTTGATGTAGAAGGACATAGGTCACCATCATCTTCTTTTGTTTTTTGTTTTTCTTCTTTAGGAGCTGCAGGAGACTCATCAATAACAACATCAATACATTCAACAATCTTTCGAAGCCTTTTATTGTAACATTTGTATGCTTTTCTTGAAGATGAGTAACCAAGAAATATCCCTTCATCTGATCTAGGTTCAAACTTTCCAAGCTTTTCATCATTATTTTTGATAAATCATTTACTTCCAAAAACTCTAAAATGCTTCACGGATGGAGAATTACCATACCAGAGTTCATATGGAGTTTTGTCACTATTTACCCGAACATGAGCCTTGTTGAGAATGTTAGCTGCTGTATGTGCTGCTTCTCCCCAGAACATGTCAGGAGTTCCAGAATCATCGAGCATAGCTCTAGCCATTTGTTGAATTTTTCTATTCATTCTTTCTGCTACGCCATTTTGTTGTGGAGTACCTGCTATAGATAATTGTCTTTTTATGCCATGTTGTTCACAAAATTCAAAGAATTCATTTGATGTATATTCTCCTCCTCGATCAGATCTAAGACACTTGATTTTTAGATCTAATTCATTTTCAACTAAAGCTTTGAAGATCTGAAATTTTTCAAATGCTTCATCTTTGTGTTTAATGAGCCTGATCCAACACATTCTAGAGTAATCATCAATAAATAAGATATAGTATTCTTCCCCACGTGGTGAATTTTTCCTCATAGGTCCACATATGTCGGTATGAATGAGTTCAAGAGGCTCACTTGATGATCCTTCTTTGGCATTAAATCTTACTCTGGTCTGCTTACCGAATTGACAAGATTTTCATATGATACTTTCTGGTAGATTAATATTGGGAAGACCACAAACAGCTTGAAGTCTACTTGCTTTGTTGATTTGAGAGAAGCTCAGATGCCCCAGCCTTCTATGCCATAGCCAATTTTCTGAAGACTTGCTCAAGTAACATTGATCTATGCCGTTCAGTACATACAAGTTGCTAGGATTTCTTTTTCCTTTTATAATGATTTTACCTGTATCAAGATCACGAACCACACATTCCTTTGAACTAAAGACCACTTATGTTCCTTGATCACACATTTGACTTACACTTAACAAGTTATGCCTTAATCCATCCACATACATGACATCATTAGCCTTCACCTTTTATTTTAGAAATACTGACCCTTTTCCTTTAATTACAGCAGGAGTATCATTTCCAAATGTAACTTTCTTTTCCTTTTCTAAAGCATTATATGTAAGAAGTTTGCTTTTGTCACCTGTCATGTGTCTTGAGCACCCACTATCAATGTACCATTGATTTTCTTCACCTTCTGCAAATAATGCTATCCCACAATTTTCAACCGGTATTTCTTTCTCTTTCCATACTTTAGAGCTTGAGGGAACATGTTCTTTTGGCTGGACCTTGCTCCTGCATTCAGATTCTTCATGACCAAAGTTATTGCAATAAGTACATTCAACTTCATTTTGAAGAGGAGAAAAGTTGTTATAGGTGTTCTTATTTGGTTCAATATTCATCCTTTTCTTTCTTGCTTCTCTTGTCATGATGGTTTTATATGCAACACATTGAACAGCTTTATGACCAAAATTGTGACATGAGAAACATTGTCCATTGAAGTAGAAATTTCTACGATCATGAAATCTTCTATTTGACTTTACCTGTTGGTTGTTGCTTCTTTGAGGGATCTCCCTGTTAGTGATCCTTGATTTGAGATGATCATGCTTTACCTGTAAAGATCCTTTGTTCCCTTGCTGAGTGGCTGAGTGAAGAGAACCAGTTGTGACTGCTTTCAGATAATTTGGTGCTGAAGTCTGGGAAGATTCCCCAGTATATCCAAGACATGTTTTTATAAGAGGGGACCGTTGTGTCTTGATAATCTCATCTAAGGTTTATGAACCTTTAGCAAATCTAAGATTGAGAGTCTTCACTTTCTCATTATCTTTCCTTAGACTTACTACTTCACACTCCAATTCCTCAATGCGTTTTTCCTTGGCTTCAAGCTGATTTTCAAGAGTCTCTATGATTATGTTCTTTTCTTCTAGGCTTACTTTGAGTTGATTGTTTTCTTCAAGAAAATCATTGTCCTCTAGAGCATCCAAAAAAGTATCCTTTTCTTCTCTTTGTTCAAAAGCCATGAGAAGTCTAAAGTCTTCTTCACATTCTTCCTCACTATTAGATGATCCATCACTGTCTTCATTAGTATAATAACTTTTTCTTGTGCTAGATCGATTCTTATTCCTTCTTGCTACTTCTTTTCCTTTAGCTGAAGTTTCTTTATAAGGACACTTTGCAGCATAATGACCAAATCTTCCACAATTGAAACATTTGAAAGGAAGCTTACCTTTGAACTTTCCGGTACCTAGTTGAAGTCTTCTCACAAAATTTGCTTCTTCTTCTTCTTCAGATATATAGCTGGATTCTTTGACAACTTCCTTTTCTTTTCCTTTTGCTGATGCCTTAAAAGCATCTTCTTTGATTTGAGAAGGGCCTCCTTGCCTCATTTCAAAAGCAGTCAGAATACCATGTAATTGAACAATAGTAAGAGTTTGCAGATCTTGCCTTTCTTCAATAGTTGAAACTTTAGAGTCAAATTTTGAAGTCAAGGATCTTAAGACTTTTTCCACCAGAGTAGTATCGGTTATGGTTTCACCCAAATTTCTCATCCGATTTACAATATCATCTAGACGAAGAAAGAAACTGGCAACATTTTCATCACTATGCATCTTCAAATTCTCATATTCGATTCTAAGAGTTTGGAGTTTTGCATTCTTTACCTTTGTATCTCCTTCATAGCTTAGAATGATTTTGTCCCATATCTCTTTTGCTGAATGTAGCTGCATCACTTTAGCAAATTCTGATTCATACATGCTTCCTAATAAGACATTCACTGCTTTGGCATTGATTTCATACTTCTTTCTTTCAGCAGCATCAGTAGGAATACTTGCCGGGTATTGATAACCTTCTTCCACGATTGCCCATACATATGCACCAAGACTTTGCAGATATGCTTTTGTTCGTACCTTCCAGAATATCAGATTGCTTCCATTGAATAGAGGTGGCTTTATAGACATTACTCCTTCTTGACTTCCCATTGCGACGGATCTCCTTCAAGCGATCAAGCTTCTGCAGAAGTACCTTCTCCGATACCAATTGTTGGGAAAAACACTGAGAGGGGGGGTGAATCAGTATTTACTGCATATTCAAAACTTTTAATTTTTCTTGCTTCTAAAACCCATACGCTACTTTCCTGAAACAGACTCGCGTATATACGCGGATACCCTTTATGAAACTCGCGTATACACAGATATCTAATTATGTTATTAGATCTTCACTTAAATCATTCCATCATTCATTCATCAGATGTTTAATAAACAGTAAACATGAACAGTAAGAGCAGAGTAAATCATCACGCAAAGCATCACACATGAACACCAGGATTTTTAGGTGGAAACCCAAGTCGGGAGAAAACCACCGCTGCCGTTGCTCAGCCTTCAATCTTTTATTATAGAGAAAACATCTTACAACATATGTGCTGGTTCAGACTCCTACCAGCATGCAGGCACCCACTTGCGCTCGTTTACCAGCCTCTCCTGGAAGGGAGCTCCAACCCCCTGACTTGTTTACCAGCCTCTCCTGGAAGGGAGCTATGACCCCCTGATCTTGTTTACCAGCCTCACCTGGAAGGGAGATACCACCCCCTGACTGAAGGCTACAACCCTCAGCACCAATATGGACCACGTTTCATCAATTTCTGCAACGGACCCATTGCATACTTTTAAGCTCAAACATACATCACCAACAGATACTTACCAATTCAGAAAACACAGATCAGGTAGCAGTAATACAGCAGAACAGATCAGATGTTTCATACCCCATGCTTCAGCAAACCCTAGTTTGCATACGCGCTTTCACTTCACTGATGTCGCGTATATACGCGCTTCTGTTTACACAAACCCGCGTATACTTCAGTACAAATTACAGAGCCAATTTTATTGCGCATACGCGCTTTCTCTTTAGCGAAGCCGCGTATATACACGCTTCCTCTGTGGCTAACTAGCGTATAGATCTTCAACTATTATAGAGCAGCATACTTCTTCAGATCAGATATTCAGTTCAGATTTACCCTTTTTGCCTCTGACAGATGTTCGCCTCATCTCAGATCTAAGCCTTCCATGAACAGATCTAGCAAATACAAGTACAATACAGATCTAGATTCCCTTCTTCATCACTCCTTCATCGGTGCATCATACATTCAGATCTTTCATTCGACTGTAACCCTTTCCATTCAGATATACTTCAGAGAGAAGTATTCATTCAAGCTCAGACATCTTGCACCCACACACATGTTTTGCACAATGAAATTCTTCTCCTTATATAGGTTTACCCAATTTCAATACCATGAGCCAAAACCACATTGCTTCCGATGGTATTCCTGGACGGGGTCATTTAGATGAATCATTACCCAATACAATGGGTCAATACCATGGTAGTTACCCCTGGTTTTGCATTTTAAGAGCGCTTTTTCCCATACGCGACTTGGCACGTTGATTCCCGCGTGCATACGCGACTTCCCTTAGGAAAATCCGCGTATGCCTAGAGACATACTCTTTTCATCAAGATTTAGCACATGCTGAAATCCTTTCTTCATTGCCTTCTGTACACACTGTAGATACATCAGATTTACTCCATCAAGAACACATTCTATCAGGCACAACTTCATCAAGTAAGTTGCCATCATCTTCATCAAGAGGGTTTCCTTTCAATAACAACACTCATCATCATATTGCTAATCAAACGTCATTTACCAAGTCCATCATGTCAAGAATAACTTCATCAGGTGGATTGCCATCAAGGACAACACATGTCGACAATCGTATGTCTTCATTTTCATTCAGTGGGTTGCCATCAAGGACAACACTCTGCATCATATTGCCAACAGAATATTGGTTGTTTATTATTCACCTGGCGACTCCACAGATGAAGGTTTCATTAGATGAAGAATTTTCCTGGCAAGAAGATGAGAAAGTATCATGGAAAAAACATGTATCAGAATTTTCGTTTTTTAAAGGAGGTTCTATTTTTTACTGTCAATTTAGTGGTTTATTTTCCCTTTATCTTCAAAGGATTGTTTCCTGCTTTATTTTCTCAGAAAATTATAAGGCCAAAAATGTAAATTCTTTATTGGAAAAAGATGATTTTGCTTCTGCTTGTATTATAAATCTTGACACAAGTGTATCTCCTAAACATGAAAGGAGGGATGATTGTTGTATTACAATCCCGGAAGATAATCAGTCACAGTCTGGGCATAAAGGTGATGATTCCTTATCTTTGGATGATAATATTTTGCTTCACAAGAAATTGACTGTTTTTTAGTTCAAAAACAGAGAAATCTTTAAACCCTTGAAGCTGCCCGCTATTCTCCATCAATATCCTTCAAACGGATTCAAGTCCTTGCCAAGTTTCTCCGGGAAGAAGAAGGACATTTCAGCTGAATCACATATCTTGGAATTTGAATACTTTCTAGACAAATTCCAAATTATTTATGAAGACGTAGCTTTAAGGATGTTTTTCCATTCTTTAAAGCAGGATGCTCAACAATGGTTTCAGTGTTTGGAAGCAGGTTCAATTAATTCTTGGCAAGATCTTCAAGATGTATTTCTTACATATTGAGGCGAGAGTAAGTCATATGAAGAGCACCTCTTGGAATTATATTCTATCCAAAGGTGAAGTAATGAATCAATCTCTGAGTTTAATAGGAGGTTTCAAAAAATTTATTTTAGCATGCCAGAAGAAATTCGACCTCCAGAAGCAGCAGCTATGGTCTATTATTTGAAAGCTCTTTCTTTTGCCTTGGCTTTTTATCTCAAGGAGAGAAAGCCTAGCACTCTAAAGCTGATGTTCCTCCATGCGCAAGAAATCGAGAATAATGCGTGGGCTTGTAAAATAATTTCCTGCAATGTAGAAAGTCCAAGTTATGTCAAAGATAAGAGTGCTTGTGAAGGGAACATTGGAATTTCTTTACAAGAGAATGCAAGTTCAGAGGCTAATAAAAATTTCCAAAAAGTGTCAAAAGGTTCCTATATTGGTGAAAGGCAAGAATCTAATCATTTTGAAGATTCTGGTCAAAAATTAGTTGCAACAGCTGAACTACACTATGAAAGCATGGAAGATTATTGCAATAATTTTGTGAGTAGTGAGGAAAATAGTGTAGTTTCTCAGACTTGTTTGCAAGATGAGGAAAATTTTCGTCAAGAACTGATGTTATATGAAGATCATCAATATTGTGAAGAGAAAACTGTGGATTTTTATTTTCTGCCTGAATGCCCACCTACAGAAAATGGCAGCCAAGTTCCTAACACACAGTTCCTGACTGAAAAGTCAAACAATAAAGGAAGTTGCCATGTTCCAAGACGTCTGCAAAATGTTCAAGAAAATAAGATAACCAAAGTTTTGTCTGATGATTTCTATGATCCAGTTGCTGATTATATGGCAAATTTCTTCGGTCAGCAACAAGCTTTAATGCAAGGGTATGTACAAAATTTTGTATATGAAAATTTCTCATGGTACATTCCTCTTTTGATTTTTAAATTTCAGCAGTATGAAGGTATTAAATCTGACAAGCAGATGTTGGATTGGTCCCATTGGAAGGTTGACTTCACTTGATTAAGTTCAACCATGCTTATATCTATAGGAGTTGTACATAAATAAGCTCAGGAGTTGAGCATTTCTAGTTGCAGTATTTCTATTTTATCGTTTTCAGTTCAAGAATAAATATCTTAGAAGAAGAGTGGTTTTAGAAAAGTTTGAAATTTTCAGAGATTTTGGGATTGAGAGAAAATTCAGTTTGACTCGACTCCATGCCCAATAAAGGCTAATGATCTACAAGTTATCAGCACTTTGCTACCAAAGTATTGTCCCCAATTGGAGCCAGATGTTGTAGCACAATATCACTCAGCAAAAAGGTCGAGAGAAGCTCTAGGCAATTTAAGGTTGCTGAGGAACAATTATTGAAGCAGTATTGGTCAGTCATATCTTGAGTTGTCTACTGATATTAGTGCTCTCCAGAGAGATGTAGAGCAACAGAATTCTAGATAGGGTAAAAGGAATGTAAGTGACCGAGTTCCCATGTATAACCCTGGAAATTTTGTTAACAAGAAAACTGAAAATAATCAGAGGAGAACAAGTCTTGAAAAGGAAAATACATCTGATTCTCTACAAATAAATGCAGAGAGAAATTTGACAGATGATGTTGCCACAGGGCCACATACCACAAACTGTGAAGGGATGATATTGATTGTTTCCTTGCTATGTTTATGCCTTAGAAGTGTTACGCTTACAAAATCAAGGAGGGGTGCTATACTGTTATTGCGATGTTGTTCATATTATATTGATGATGAGGCCCGGTTGCAACATGTTCTTCCTTATGTTGTCGCTATGCTTTCTGATCCAACTGCTATTGTGCGGTGTGCTGCATTGGAAACTATCTGTGATATATTATCATTAGTCCAGGAGTTCCCCCTAGTGATGCAAAGATATTTCCAGAGTATATTATTCCTATGCTCTCAATGTTACCAGATGACCCTGAGGAGAATGTTCACATTTTTTTATGCCGAGAACATATATAAGATTGTTGCAGCTGCTTCTCGTTTTCTAATAAGATCACAGTCTCTGAATGAGATGACCATTTTAGATCGATTAAATGTTTCTAATAAGGCCAACAAAGTTCCATTTCGTCAATCTCAAGTTCTGGGGTCACAAACTCCTGGGTATCAACAAAATGGCAATGGCAATGTAGAACTTGCGCAGTTACGGCAGACAATAGCTCAGGTTATACAAGATTTGGTGATGAAACAAAAATTCGAATGTTAGGCAATATTTCTGGTAGTGGTGATGGTAGTAGCAATGGAGAATTATTTAGAGTTGTTCTTCTAGTTCGGCGTGCTAAGTATGATGAAGCTTGGGGATTTGTGGAGCAAGCTAGGAAATGCTTGGCCACTAAACTTCCCGCTTTGGATATACTTCGACTGCTTACTTTGTGGTTCAACCATGGGGATACTGCTCAGGTGCAGGTTGCTTTGCAAGAAGGGTTTTCATATGTTAATATTGATACCTGGTTGGTATTATTGCCACAGATAATTGCAATAATTCACTCAAACATTACAACTGTAAGAGAATTGATTCAGTCACTGTTGGTGCGGATCAGAAGAAGCCACCCACAGGCTCTAATGTATCCATTTTTGGTTGCATGAAAATCAATAACTTTACTGCGTAGAGCTACTGCTCAAGAAGTTGTTGACAAATTGTGGCAACACTGTGGTGTTCTGGTGGATCAGGCTCAGCTGGTTTCAAAGTAGTTCATCAGAGTAGCTATAGTATGGCATGAAATGTGGCATGAAGCATTGGAAGAAGCTAGCCGCTTATATTTTGGCAAGCGGAATGTAGAGGGAATGTTGAATGCGCTTGAATCACTACATGTGATCCTAGAGGAGGTTGGAACTACATTGAAGGAAATAGCTTTTATTCAGGCCTATGGTCGAGAATTATAGGAGGCTCATCAATGTTGTATGAAATGTCGAAGAACTGGGAAAGAAGCTGAGCTCACTCAGGCATGGGATCTATATTATCATGTTTTCAAACGCATAAACAAACAACTTATTAGTCTTACCACGTTAGAACTACAGTATGTTTCTCCAGAATTATTTTCTGCTCATAATCTGGAATTAGTTGTACCGGGAACATATCGTGCAGGATCTCCAGTGACTACTATTGTGGGTTTTTCTTCACAGTTGCTTGTCATAACATCAAAGCAACACCCCCAAAAGTTGACCATCCATGGAAGTAATGTTGATGATTATGCTTTTATGCTTAAGGGTCACGAAGATCTGCGACAAGATGAGCGTGTCATGCAGCTGTTTGGTCTAGTGAACACTTTGTTGGCAAATGCACCACAAACTGCAGAGAAAGATCTCTCTATTCAATGATATTCTGTGATTCCGTTGTATCCAAATATTAGTTTGATAGGTTGGATTCCTAATTGTTATACTCTCTATCAGCTTATTCGTGAATATAGAGATGCAGGAAAGATGTTTGTGAATTTGGAACATCGGTTGATGCTAGCATTTACTCCAGATTATGAACATTTGCCACTAATAGCCAAAGTTGAAGTCTTGGACATGTCACCATATATGAGTGGAATCGGTGACAAGTCACCATTATACAATCTATATGCAGTGGTTGTGCATTCGGATGTGCTGAATGCTTCATTTTTCGATCATTATATATGCTATGTAAATAATTTGAAAGGGATGTGGCGCAAAATCGATGACAGAAAAGTGATTCCAGTCGGCCTTGATATGGTGATGCCAGATTTCTCTTCAGTGGCTCTGATGAAACCTCTTGCAGTACTGATAGTAACAGGGATTCAACAAGCACAGTGGATTCAGCTGAAATAGTGTTTGGAGACCCATACCTTGAATGTGGTGGTTTGCAACGCAGATAATATTAAAGCTGAATCGACAGCTTGGATCAGCCAGCTCAGATCTAACGGTTTGCGGGGGCTCAAAGTAAACGAATTTTATGGGAGATGGCACCCCTGTAAAATGGTTTGATCAAAACCACTATTCACAAAATCGACGGCTGTGATGTATTACGGCACCTCCGATCCATTTCTTAGAAACCGCTATCATTACCCCCCGCAGGTAGTTTTGGGTTTTCCAAAACCATGGGTGACTTTGTTGGTACGTATGGGTGTAGTGGGACCCAAAATGTACCATTGATTTCACTCTTGCTTGCGTTGAGATAAGGTTTTATTTTCAGTTTTTTATATTATATATATATTATATATATATATATATATATATATATATATATATATAATATTAAAACAAGCTTTGTAATTGTAATTAATGCCAAAATTTTCAAGAATCGGTTTAAAGGCAGTCATAACGATAGTTAAAAATAACGGATATAAAAGCAGAGATAGGAGGAGGAGAGGGGGTTCCTGGTTTTTGGACCTTGAAGCCAAGTTTTTATACTGAAGAATGAAAAATCTATGAATGAGTATGCAAGTTCCTGTCATTTTGTTTGTGCTGAAAAGTTTTTCTAGTTTACATAATGTTTTCCATCTGTGATTAAAATATAGTAAGAGCAGCGGGTCTCTTTATACATATGTATTTAAGAGTTAAACACACCTTAATGTGTGCTCCTATGTTTTAACTTTGTCTCTACTTAATTCTCCAGGGTTTTGAAATGATAGATTCTGTTTGAAGCAGCATATCAGATTAAAATCTTCTTCTCTTTTTCTTCCGTTCATTCATTTCAGCATAAGTGGGATATAGCATTGCAGAACATCCATGGTTTGTTATTTAATGGTTACATAATCAATATTTGAGGTTTAAAAGTCAGAGACAGATATATTTTATTTTGTGACATAATCCTTAATGTCTTGAGCACGGATTCCTTTACACAACAAGGAATTGTTTCTCAAGGAACAACACCATTCACCAAAGACCTGCTATCTTCTCCTTTGCTTCTGTTGTTGTCCTTTGCCATCAATGACAACACTTCTAACAGTCTCCCCCTTTGGCATTGATGACAATACGCTTCCTCTGCTTGCATTTTAGGACCCTTTCTTCTGTTGCTTGCTCTTCCTCCCCCTTTGACATCAATGGAAAGGGGTTGCTCATTTCCCAGTGTTCTTTTAAATCTCGTCCATGTTGCTCTAATCTTGAGTACCTGTTTCATGCTTTCCTTGCTAACTTATCTCCCCCTGAAATGATATTTTCATTTATGTTCTCCCCCTAAAACAATGCTTTCTCTTCATATCACAGAGTAGCATCTATATATACTACCCCTAGTCTATCTCTCAAACACTCAAATGTTCCTCTAGAAAGAGGTTTGGTAAATATATTTGCTTTCTGTTCTTTTTTTGGCACATATTCCAACTTTACTACCTTATGAGCTACTTGTTCTCTGAGAAAATGATACTTGATTGGAATATGTTTAGTTTTTGAATGAAGCACAAGATTTTTTTGATATGCTTATAGCACTTGTATTATCACATTTGATAGAGATAGGTTCATCAATGCTTACCTTCATGTCTTGGAGGGTTTGCTTCATCCACATGACTTGTGTGCAACATGTTGCTGCTGCTATGTATTCTGCTTATGCTGTAGATAGAGAAATAGATGTTTTTTTCTTGCTTAGCCATGCCACCAGAATTTCTCCTAGATAGAATGCACCTCCACTTGTGCTTTTCCTCTCATCCACATAGCTGGCCCAATCTGCAACTGTGTATGTTGTCAAAGTGAAGCTTTTGCCTTTTGGATACCAAAGTCCATACTGTGCAGTTCCTTGTAGATATCTTAATATTATTTTGACTGCTAGAAGGTGATTTTGTTTAGGTACTACTTGATATCTAGCCACAATTCATACTGCTAACATAATGTCTGGTCTTGATGCTGTTAGGTACAACAGACTTCCTATCATGGATATGTAAAGTCTTTGATCTATATCAGCAAATTCATCATTAGCACATAACTTGCATCCAGTGATCATGGGAGTTGACACAGGTTTGCATTCTTCCATTTTGAACTTTTTCAACATCTCTTTTAAGTATTTTTCCTTTGAGATGAATGTACCTGTGTTCTTTTTCTGAATTTTAAGTCCTAAGTAGAAAGTGAGCTCTCCAATCATAGATATCTCAAACTATGATTTCGTCTCTTCAGCAAATCCTTTTGCTCACTCATCTTTGTTGCTTCCAAACATAATGTCATCAACATATACTACAACAATCGGGAGTTCATTTTCATGGGCTTTTATGTATAGATTGTTGTCTACTCCTCCTCTCTTAAAGCCTTGTTTTTGCAAGTACTTATCCAGCCTTGAGTACCAAGCATAAGGGGCCTGTTTCAGTCCATATAGAGCCTTCTTTAGTCTATACACATGGTTTTTCTTGTCTGTTAATGAGAAACCTTCTAGTTGTTCCATGTAGACTTCTTCTTCTAGATCTCCATTTAGAAATGCAGATTTCACATCCATTTGATATACCTTGAAGTCTTGGTGGCATGCAAAGGCCAAAAACATTCTGATAGCTTCCATTCTGGCTACAAGGGAAAATGTTTCATCGTAGTCAAGTCCTTCGATTTTTGAATATCCTTTGCAAACAAGTCTGGATTTATCCCTGATTACTTGTCCTTTCTCATTCATTTTATTTTTGAATACCCATTTTGAGCCTATGACATTTTTCTCAGTGGGTCTAGGAACTAGTTCCCAGGTATTGTTCTTCTCAATTTGGTCCAATTCTTATTTCATAGCATTCACCCAATACTTTTCTTTGCTGGCTTCTGCAAACTTCTTGGGCTCTATTTGTGATAACATGGCTATGTATACTTCTTCTGTCTGTTCAGTTAGCTGCCTTCTTGTTTGGACTCCTACACTCTTGTCTCCAATGATCTGATCTTCTGGATGGTTCTTTTGAGTGTATCTTGAGGGGGCTTTCAAGCTTAGTTCAACATCTTCTGCTGTCTTGCTTGTTTCATCACCATCTTGGTTTCTTCTTCAAGATTGTCTAAAAGACTGCTACAATATGTACTTCTTGTCTTGTTTGGAAGTTCTTCATCAAATCTTACGTCAATGCTTTCTACAATTTTTCGAAGAGTCTTGCTGTAGCACCTGTACCCTTCACTCTTGGATGCATATCCTAGAAATATCCCTTCATCTGCTCTTGCATCAAATTTCCCCAGATTTTCATCATTATTCTTTATGTAACACTTGCTTCCAAAGATTCTAAAGTGCTTGATTGAAGCTAGTTTACCATGCCAAAGTTCATAGGGAGTCTTGTCACTACTTGGCCTTAAATGAGCTTTGTTTAGGATATGCACGGCTATGTGTACTGCTTCTACCCAGAAGGTTTGAGGAATATTACTCTCTTGCATCATGGCTCTGGAAATTTGTTGTATAGACCTATTTTGTCTCTCTGCTACTCCATTATTTTGAGGTGTCCCTGCAATAGTAAATTGTTGCTTTATCCCATGTTCATTGCATAGGTCCGCAAAGTCATAATCTGTGAATTCACCTCCTCTGTCTGATTTGATGCATTTTTAGCTTGAATCATGTTTGATTTTCTGCTAATTATTTGAATATCTTGAATTTCTCTAGTGCTTCTAATTTATTCTTAAGAAATGCAACCCATGTCATTCTAGAGAAATCATCTATTATCAGCATGAAGTAGGATTATCCACTTGGTGTTTTAGTTCTTGCAGGTCCACACAGGTCCATGGGCACAAGCTGGAGTGGTATTCTTGTTGATAACTCATCTTTGGCCTTAAAGGATGTGTGGGCCTGTTTGCCCAATTGACAGGATTTGCATATGGTATTGGAAGGCCTTTTTATTTCTGGCATGTCTATGACAGCTTTCTTCTTGCTCAATCTGATGATATGATCAAAGCTGATATGTCCCAATCTCCTATGCCATAACCATGACTCCTCAAGTTTTCTAAGATGGCATGCTTCATCTTCCTCTTTCACTATGTAAACATTACTCTCTGTTCCAACACCTTTGAGCAGAGTCTTACCTGTGGTGCTTGATCTGACTTCACAGTCTTGTGCTCTAAAAATAACTTCACAGCCTTTATCACACATTTGAATGACACTCAACAAGTTTGCTTTCATCCCATCTACAAATAGTACATCTTGGGCCTTTTCTCTGCCATTATCTAGGCCGACTGAGCCTTTTCCTTTGATTTTTCCTGATTTATCATTGCCAAAAGTAACATTTTCAAATTTATTTTCATTAAAAGTTATAAATTTTGCTTTTGTCTCCATTCATATGTTTTGAGCAACCACTGTCCATTTACCATTAGATTTTCAGGTCTTGAGCAGTTAGAGCCAGGTCACATTTGTTCACCTTCTTTTTCCACTGGAAGCATCCTTTTCTTATGAAATTTTTGTGAGATGATGAACCACATCCTCTGAGAGGACATTTGGAAGGCATATGTGCAATTTTATTGCATACACAACATTTGATCATAATTTTTGCAGAATTGTGAGTATGAGTAAAATCTTCCTGATTCATAAACCTCTTTGAGGTGTTGTACATCAATCTTTGTCCATATTTTTTGCACTCAATGATTTTATGGCCAAATTCCTTACAATAAAAATAGTAACCATAGAAACAATTTGCATACCTGATGTGAGGTTGTCTTCTCCATTTGTTTGCTTAAGACAATCTCTTCATTGTTTGTATCTTTTGTTGGTTTGAATTAATCCTCCTTGTATGATAGTATGCAGCAATGTGTCCCGGCTTGTGGCAGGCATCACAGGTGGCATTTTTCATAGGAGGGAAGAATCTCCTTTGATGGCTTCCAAATTTGACATACTCAGGGGTATATGAGCCTTTCTCTGTTGTCTGAGTATTTATTTCATTCTTCGTTATTAGAGGTTTCTTCTAGTTTATTTCTCCCTCATTACATGTTTCTTCTTTTGTAGGAATTATTTGAGCTTCTTCATCAGCCTTCTTTTCTTTGACAAAAATAATATTTTTGTTTTCTTTTTCTTTTCTTTTACTTGTTTCTCCTTCATGGCTTATCCTAGTCTTTATCAGAGGAGATCTTTGAGCATCCAGAATTTCATTCAACTTACCAGAGCTTGTTGTTTGAGAAGAATTTATAGACACTTTCCATTGAACATTTTTTAATTTCTTCCTCAGACATACTACTTCTTCTTCCAACTTCTCTTGTTCCTAAGTTTTATCCTTGATTTGCTTAAGTAACATGTCTTTTATCTTCTTGGATTTTTCAAGCTCTAACTTCAGCTGCATAAGGACTTCTGAATTTTTCTCTTCTCTTACATACTTTAGGAGAATGTCCTTTTGTTTTCTGCACTTCAGTTTGAGTCTATCAATCTCCTCCAGGGCACTTCTTAGCTCCCCCTCAAGGTCAACTTCACCTTCTTCTTCATCTTCTAGCAGGAGTCCTTCAAGTTCTTCTATGGCCATCAATAAAAATTCAGAGGTTCCTTCTTCACTTGAGGTTTCATCTGAGTCTTCAGATGCACTACTATCTTGTTGAACATAGTAAGATTTTCTATTGAATTTATTTCCTTTCTGCTAGTTCTTTGATGTAGTTTTCTCTGATTCATGAGCCCGATTCCTTGCTTTCTTATGAGGACACTTAGCAGCATAATGTCCAACTCTTCCACAGTTAAAGCATTTGAATGGTAGTTTACCTTTATATTTACCTGAGCCTTTGTCCAGTTTCTTGACAAACTTGGCCTCTTCTTCATCAGAGCAAGAACATATATTTTCCTTTTCTTCTTTCTTCTTTTTTGTTTTAAAAGTTGCCTCCCTCGCACTTGGCTTCTTCTGTGGGAGTCTCATCTCATAGGCTATAATATTTCCAAGTAACTGGTTCATGGTCAAGGTTTCCCAATCAGCTGTTTCTTCTATTGCAGACACCTTGGGGTTAAAACTGGGTGGAAGAGATCTTAGAATCTTTTGAACAATTACACTTTCTGGTATGGTTTCTCCAAGAGCTTTCATATTGTTAACAATTTCTGCAACTCTTAAGAAGAAGCTGCCAACATCTTCATAATAATTCATTTTTAAATTTTCAAACTAAGCTCTATATACTTGAAGTTTGGCTGTCTTTACCTTTTTATTTCCCTCATGGATGTTTTCAAGAGTATCCCACATATCTTTGGCAGTCTTGCTGTGAATTAATTTGATAAATTCAGCCTCACATTGTCCATTTAAGATTGCATTCATGGCCTTTGCATTTGCTACAAATTCTTGTTTAGCTTCTCTCTCTGGGTCAGTTGACTTTGGGGCATATCCAAATTCCACAGCAACCCAAACCTCTATTCCTAGAGACATTATGTATGCTCTCATTCTGATTTTCCAAAAGGCATAATTAGCACCGGTGAAAAAAGGGGCTTTATTGGTTGAGCTTCCTTCTTGACTAGCCATCCTGGGGACCTAGGATCTCCTTTCAGTGGTTAAACTGGTACAAAAGGAACTGGCTCTGATACCAATTGTTGAATCCTTAGTTAAACTAAGAGGGGGGGTGAATCAGTTTAACACATACATAATCTTTTTAAATTTTTCATCAAAATTATTTACAACATAATTTTATAACCAACTTTAATATGTGAACAGTCTTAATATGTTGCAGCAAGTATTAAATTAATTTGACACCAAACTTATTATGAGAGCAACAAACATTAAGCAGATTGGGTAGATCATATCAACACATACACAACACACACAGAGACAGCAGATATAAGTGGAAACCCATAAAGGGATACAACCACATCTTATTATTGTTTTGATGTAAAGGCAAGCTCCAACTCCCTCTCACCACTTTTTTTCTGCAGGCACCAACCTACAAGAGTCTCCAACCTCAGTCAGCTACAACTGACAACTATCAAGCTTCAACTTGATAGGGAAGCTCCAACTTCCTCAATTTATCAAAAGAGAATATTTGTTGATTTACCTCAGATATTAGCTCTATTCTGTAGCATCTCTTTCTGCTCCTCTCTTCCTTATCTTCTTTGCCTCAATTTTCCATACTCTGCATTCTCTATCCTCACTCTCTAACTCCTCTATGCATATCAAGGTGATATTATCTATAGAGATTTCCTTATGACTGTTTGTATTCCTCAGGGAATTCGAAATGGATAGCCATACCTCTTATTCTTCTGCCTTCTCATTTCTTTTCCATCTCACTCAGAAAAATATAACTATATGTACTAATTTTAACATTATAGTGGGATTTTTGTTCTCTTCCGGAGACTTGCCAATGCATCACAAACAATATAAACCAATTAAAACATTTACATTTAATTACAATGAGAACTCCAGCTCAACTCATTCAGCCTCTTGGATCACTACGTATTTGTATTTTCAGTGACTGTGTCTGTCTTTTTCTTCTATGTATGCCTTTCTGTTCATTGCTGTTGCGTAACTCCTACATGCATGTAACTGCACTTTTTATATAATTCAAATCAATTCTCGACATAATAATAATAAGGCGTTTTTAACATATGCACTGCCGTGTTATATAACTTAAGTAACTTTCGGCGATATAATGATAAAAGATCATTTTAATACATTAAATGCCCTTACAGGCCGACTCGCCGAACTTGCTCTATTCTCCGATGCGATGTATCACCTCTCGAATACTTCCGATTGCGATTAATCGCAATCACTACTTCCATTTATATGTTCCGATGCTCTGCTCCTTCTCTGATGTGATCAATCACTGTTCACTTCGATGTGCCGATGCGATGAATCGCTCCAATGCGATGTAACACTGTTCACTTTGATGTGTCGATGTGATGAATCACTCTAATGCGATGTAACACTGTTCACTTTGATGTGCCTATGCGATGAATCGCTCCGATGCGATGTAACACTGTTCACTTTGATGTGCCGATGCGATGAATCACTCTGATGCGATGTAACACTGTTCACTTTGATACCGGAACTCAAACATATATGAATCATCATTTAAAACATATCAGGTCCGGAACTCAATCGCAATCGCAACTTTTGTTAACATGTTTCGCTTCCAAGTTTCTCTGATGCGATTGGTGAGGGTCCCACAAAGTTAATAAACTCTTCGTATATAGAGCGCTGCACACACTGTCAAGCCTTACATCTAAGGTTTTCAGTCATTAGTCTCCATATAAAGCATTCGTTTAGTTCAATATAAGACTATGTATATATATACATAGGAGTCTATTAATCCAAAGTCTCCATTCTTAGTTTATTTCATATTTGAGCTCCGATCATTCAACATACTTTTAGCTGGGCCCCAACACCTTCTCCACTCGTATTACCATATTAACGCTCACATTTTCATTTCCAAAGAAGTATTAAGGTTTCTCCGGCATAAAATATTTCACACAACACTTAACACTTCATATTTGAACAGTATTCATATGCACTTGTTAACACATAGTCGGTCGCATCATCTTCTATACTTTGGTTAAACCATCCCACTAATATATATAGCAGCAGTGAATTTTTGGGCCCACAACCTCATTCAAGGTTTATCTTTGGTTTATGCTCCAATTGTCGGTATATCATAACATAAAAGCCGGACTATACAACACAGCCCGATATGTTAACCCTCGGCCATACCATTATAACATATCCACATTATATAAATTTCTATAGGTCCGCACCCTTTGTATCATTTCATTCGAATCATCAATCAACTTATAACTAAACCCAATGCGACATTTTAATACACAACCATTCCATGGAGCCCACATTACATATGGCCCCACTAGTTAATGCACCTTTTCAATCGACAGTTGTGAGCTTATCGCTCCTCCAACCTCAACCCAATTGTCCTTAATGTTTTTCGCTTTTTTTATTGGTACAAGGTTTAACACTTCAAATTTGCGTGAAAAAATTTGTTTTACAAAACCGCCTGAGGACTCGTGTCCTTCAATGACATGTATCACGTTCATTTTGGAAATACTGCTTACCACTTCAACCAACCTGTTAACCCACTAGTTTTTTGGCCCTCCGATTTTACTGTTCATTGTTTAGGGTTCCACTTATAGTCATGTTTCCACTCCAACAAAAACTTCGCGCTTTCGTTACATACATATACATATAATCTCTATTTAAAAGTTCCATTTCTTATTTCTTCAGCACTTTTATATATGAACCCTGTTTCAATGTTATGTTAATAAAACACTATCATAAGGTTTAACACCTGCATTACGTTTTTATTACCCCTTATACACAGAGCCTCGGTTCCGCCCTTTCTGCACAATTCCGCATCTCCTGCAATCATTTCACTGTTGGTTTGTTAACGGCTCTGCCTCTGCCTCTGTTGCCCGACTGTTTCATCTCTTCCTCTGTATTCTCTGTCTCTGCTTCTGCTGCTCTGCCTCGTCTGGTTCTACCTCCTTTCTCTGTCTCTGCCTCTGCTGCTCGACTGTTTCATTTCAACAGTCTTCTTTCGCCTGTCTCCTTTGCCATCTATGTTGTCTCCTTTGCGCTGCTTTTCTTCTCTTTTTGCTACCCTGTCTCTGTAAATAAACTCTCCCTCTGTTCTTCTCATGCTCCCTGTAAATGTTACTATACCATTCACCAAAGACCTGTTATCTTCTCCTTTACTTCTGTCGTTGTCCTTTGCCATCAATGACAACACTTCTAACACATTTTGGGTTCACGTGAGAGAGCTTGGCCACCACATGACATCTCCTATGTCTATGAGTTTTGGATTGGGTAAATCTTGGCGTGATTCTCTCATGATGTGTATTGATGGTATTTGTTTGTATTGGGCTGATGTGACATTCCACATGTCTCTCAGTATGTTTTTACTCCATCATGCACATGAGGAGGAGAGAAAGTAGCAAGACCTCTTGTTTCTTTGGTTGGTTTTGGGAGAGTTTGGCTTGTCCTTTCTTACATGGAGCAGATGGAGGATGGCAGAAAAGGGCCTTACTCTGGTGGATAACTATTGGGAGAATTGGCCTGACATCTTTGTCTACCCATATATCCCCTTTTCTTCTTTTGCATAATGTTGGAATGATGCTTGGATCCAACAAGGCCAACAGGGCTAAGGATGAGAGCATGTCAATGCTCAATCAAATTCATAAAACATGGGATGAGGAGATGTATTGTAAGATGGAGCGTTTCCTTTGTGGAAAGAGCCACTTTATTTTATGTATCTCATGTATTAATGATGATGTTGGACACCATATGGTTGTCACTTGGTACTTCATGGTGGAAGGAGGACATCTAACCATACAGTTAGAGGTCATTCTATATATTTTTGAAAGAAAACTTTGGAACCAAACATGCATAACACATTGGAGCAAATGGAGGAAGCCTTCCTTATGGTGGATGCCATTTGGAGGGGAATAGATGGCTTTGCAGTTGCTTGAGGATAAGCAACATTTTTTCGGGGGGGAGGGGGGGAGACTGTAATATTCCCAAATTTTCACATCATATTTGGAATATTAGAGTTCTTGATTTTTTTAATAAATTAAGTAAATAAAAGGGTGGAGGGACCCACAAACCTCAAAGATGAATAAAATCCACTTTTAATGTGTGTACGTGGTTATTCTAGATCTAAAATCATGGAGTAGCGGAGCAGCTCCATTAATGGAGATCATGTCTTATTTATGAGATAGATTATGGAGGATGAAACAGTTAAATAAGATCATGGATCTTAAATATAAAATCATGAGGATCTTGGATAAGGTCAACTGAGATCATAGTGCATTCAAAGAAGATCATGAAGCATTTATGATAAGATAACGGAGGAAATGGTGCATTTAATGCACATATGATGGAGAGGGTTATCACCCCATGTGAACTTGATGGAGGACATGAGGCCACAGTGTAGTAAAAAATGGAGACTATGTCCACATGTACAACATGGATTTGGAGTGGGCTTAGGCTATGGAAGGCTCATGCATATAATGAAGGTGAAGGCACAATGGAAGGCATGATTTGGATTATTAATTTCTTGATATATTTAGATCTAGATTTGTCTTAGGACATTTCTATGTAGGTAGGTTGTTTAGCAGAGTTTGCAGTGCTGTTTAGAACAGGGTTTTCCCGAGCAGGAATCCCACCTATTTCATTGAGTAGCTTTGGAAAGAGGATTATTCTTCATTCCTTATCAGGCATTGGTGCTGTTGTAGCACAACTTTACTCAGCAAAAAGTCGGGAGAAGTTGTTCTTCCTTGCATCTTCATGCGAACATCTCTTGACAGGCCTGTTTCTGCCAAGATCTTTCTTCATGGAATTCATGACTGGCAAACAAGAAGAATTCTCCCACACCTGGTTGCTTCAATCACAGAGTCAGTCGAGATCTGAAGAAAGATGTGAAAACATTTATGGACTGTTGTGTGATATAATTTTTCACCTCTTATCTGATAAACATGGAACGATTGAATGGATTGAAGCTTCGAAAATTGACAGCAAAAAGTATTTTCCTGAACCCATATTGCGTTTGATCATTATGCTTTGTTTGATATTCAACTCTGCAGGGAACCTAGCAGATTATACTTAGTTACTATGGAAAATCTTTAAATATGGTCAGATTACAAAGAATTTTCCTTTCAAATTCAGAGAGGACAGGTTTCAACTATTAGGAAAGGGTTCTTTTAACAAAAAGACATTCTTAATTAATCTTTCTAAAGCAATGAGAGGTACTGACAATCCTCTGGTGATGATTAATTTGAGCAAATTTCATGAATCTATTCATAATTATAAAGATTTAATAATTCTGCCAGAGAAGAGCCTTGTATTCAAAGAATATGTCATTCGAGCTGTCTTTCAGGAAAAAATGTGCATGCTGGCAATACAGGGCATATTATTGAATCTAGTGCGGCCAAAGAAACTTTTAATTAACACCAGCCAGTTTTTTATGGCAATACGTGTTCGTTCAGCTGAAGGATGGAGAAGGTTATTTGTGGAGATTTTTCATTCATTCAATGCATCTATCTGTACTCATCGCGCTCCTTCAGGGTCAAACATCTCAACAGAAGTGTCCAAAACACTAATTGATGTTGGAGTGATTCAGGCTTTGTCCTGTACACTTGAGGATCTAGGTTTAGATCATCCTGAGCGTGTTAAGATTGCGAATGGCTATCATCAAAGATTGGCAACCTGGTCAACCGGCAGCTGATATTTTAAGAGCTTAATCGCGTAAGGCGGAAATTTATATTTGAATCATATATATGGGATAAACGTTTTTGTTATTTGAATTTCTCTCTTAAAATGAAATTCAACTGAATTATTTACTCAGCCAAAGAGATGTAAAACTCGTGATGAATTTTGTACTGTGATTAGTGGCATTCTGCAGGCTGTCTAGTGGCAGCAAATGCATGCTTCGAAGCTCCAGAACGGGTTGCAGCGCTAATCCTGGTAGCTCCAGCGATTGTAGCTCCTTTGACCATTGGGAAGAATTTGAATTCATATGAAAATGCAAGGCAAAGGAATGAAAATGAGAATTCAAGTTCAAAAGCACGAAGATTGTGACATTGAATGGCTTACAAATGATGCCATAGAGCGCACTTCTCTGAAGTTGCTGGAAATTAAGGAGAGGTTGAAACGTGTGTTTGACTTGATTGTAATTGATAGCCAGAAAGAGAAAGTTGGTGTTGACAGCACCGTTCAAATCACTGAGTCAAAAAGCAAAGCATCGAGTTTCAAGGATAAGGAGGCAGATCTTAAAAACAGGGAAATCGCAATAGATAAAAATGAGCTTTTTGCATCTGAAGCTCGAAGTGAAGAACAGACTTGTGCAAAAGAAGAAAAGTCCCTTGCTTCTCTGGAACAAGCGGCGAGGAAAAAGGTATCAGAACTTTCATTGATTTTGGAGTCAGAGAAGAATCAGGGATTTATTTTAAAGGCTATTCTGCAAGCAAGAAAACTATCTACCCAGAATTGAAGGAGGTTCGTGTTTTTGTTTTGATTAGTGTTGGTTCTATTGAGGAAGAAATCCTTGAACACACGAAATAGAAAATGGGGATTGATGCTAAGGTTATCCAGGCTGGCCTTTTCAACGACACTTCCACAATTCAATTCAAATTAGTTCATTTCCCATTCAAATCGAACCAGTACTTAGGCAAATCGAGTCAAAGGTTGGAGGTGGATATTTTCCCCACCATGGTTTATCAAAGACTTGGGCAGCATAAATAGTATGTGTCTGTACAAATGTATTATGCACAGCGCTAAGTGAAATAATAAGGATTTATTCCACTGAAGCTATGCAACATCAACGATTTGGATCATCCAGTTCGATCCAACGGTTTGCGGGGGTATAAGTTAAACGAAGTTTATGAGAGCTAGTACCCCCCGTAAATGGTTTGATTTAAACCACTTTTTACAAAATCGACGGCCATGATGTATTACAGCCCCTCCGATCCATTTCTTAGAAACCGCTATCATTACCCCCCGCAGGTAGTTTTGGGTTTTCCAAAACCATGGGTGACTTTGTTGGTACGTATGGGTGTAGTGGGACCCAAAATGTACCATTGGTTCCTCTTGCTTGCGTTAGAGTAAGGTTTTATTTCAGTTTTGTATTATATATTATATATATAATATTAAAACAAGCTTTTTGTAATTGTAATTAATGACAAAATTTTCAAGAATCAGTTTTAAAACTGATCATAACAGTTAGTTAGATAAAATAGCAGATATAAAAGCAGAACAAGGAAGAGGGGTAGGGGGTTCCGGTTTTCATATCTCCAGACAGTGATCTTTGTACTGAGTTTTCAAGTGATTAATGAAGGAAATACAGACTTCTAGCATTTGTTGATATTGATTCGTCTCCTATTTTACATAATGTATTTTCAGTCTTTGAATAAAATGAAGTATCGAAGTAGCAGGTCTCTTTTTGCATGTGTAAATAAGAGTTAAAACCCTTAATAGGCACTCCTTCATTTTAAATGTTCTTTGCTTTTTTCTTCTAAAGTCTGTGATGATAGATTCTGTACAGCAGCATATTGTTTTGGGCTTTTTCCTTTTATTCTTCTTCTGAACATTTCATTCTATATCAACAAATAATAGCATTGTGGATCGTTTATAGCATTTGATTTTGAGGATGCAATGATTGAATTCTGGAGGTGATTGAACATGGATCCATATCTCTGTGACATAGTTATTTGAATGTCTTGAGCACAGATTCCTTCACACAGCAAGGAATTGTTTCTTAAGGTACAACATTAATTGGCGCCGTTGTCGGGGATGAAGAAGTGAAGTTCATTTCCCTGGGTTTTCTTTCTACTTCCTCTGGTTGTTCAGTGAGGAGGAAGTACTCAGCTGTGTTTACTTTGTACAAAAATATCATTTTCACAAAGCCAAACGCGAGGTCACATACCTTGCAGCAGATGGTTTCATAATCCTTTCTTTTTGTTGGTGAACAAGATTCAGCTTTGAAGATTGGTTGTTCATTATTCACCTGGCGACTCCACGGATGAAAGTTTCATTAGATGAAGAATTTTCCTGGCAAGAAGATGAGAAAGTATCGTGGAAAAAACATGTATCAGAATTTCCGTTTTTTAGAGGTTCTATTTTTTACTGTCAGTTTAGTGATCCATTTTCCCATTTATATTAAAAGGATTGTTTCCTGCTTTGTTTTCTCAGAAGACTACAAGGCCCAAAATGTAAATTGATTATTGGAAAAAGATGATTTTTCTTCTGCTTGTATTATAAATCTTGACACAAGTGTATCTCCTAAACATGAAAGGAGAGATGATTGTTGTATTACAATCCTGGAAGATAATCAGTCACAGTCTGGGCGTAAAGGTGATGATTCATCATCTTCGGATGATAGTATTTTTCCTCATAAGAAATTGAATGCATTTCAGTTCAAAAACAGAGAAATCTTTAAACCCCTGAAGCTACCCGCTATTCTCCATCAATATCCTTCAAAACGATTCAAGTCCTTGCCAATTTTCTCTGGGAAGGAGAAGGACCTTTCAGCTAAATCACATATCTTGTAATTTGAATACTTCCTGGACAAATTTCAAATCATTTATGAAGACGTAGTTTTAAGGATGTTTTGCCATTCTTAAAAACAGGATGCTCAACAATGGTTTCAGTGTTTGGAAGCAGGTTCAATTAATTCCTGGCAAGATCTTTAAGATGTGTTTCTTACATATTGGGGTGAGAGTAAGTCATATGAAGAGCACCTTTTGGAACTATATTCTATCCGAAGGCAAAATAATGAATCAATTTCTGAGTTTAATAGGAGGTTTCAAAAAATTTATTTCAGCATGCCAAAAGAAATTCGACCTCCAGAAGCAGCAGCTATGGTCTATTATTTGAAAGCTCTTTCTTTTGCCTTGGCTTTTTATCTCAAGGAGAGAAAGCCTAGCACTCTGAAGCTGATGTTTCTCCATGCACAAGAAATCGAGAATAATGCATGGGCTTGTAAAAAATTTTCCTGCAATGTAGAAAGTCCAAGTTATGTTAAAGATAAGAGTGCTTGTGAAGGGAACATTGGAATTTCTTTACAAGAGAATGTAAGTTCAGAGACTAATAAAAATTTCCAAAAAGTGTCAAAAGGTTCCTATCTTGGTGAAAGGAAAGAATCTAATCATTTTGAAGATTCTAGTCAAAACTTAGTTGTAACAGCTGAACTACACTATGAAAGCATGGAAGATCATTGCAATAATTTTGTGAGTAGTGAGGAAAATAGTGCAGTTTCTCATACTTGTTTGCAAGAGGAAGATTTTAGTCATCAATTGATGTTAAGTGAAGAACATCAGCATTATGGAGAGCAAACCTTGGATGTGTATTTTCAGCCTGAATGCTTGCCTACAGGAAGTGGCAGTCAACTTCCTAACACACAGTTCCTAATTGAAGGGTCAAATAATGAAAGAAGTTGCCATGTTCAAAGATGTCTGCAAAATGTTCAAGAAAAGAAGGTAACCAAAGTTTTGTCTCATGATTTCTATGATCCAATTGTTGAATATATGGAAAATTTCTTTGGTCAGCAACAAGCTTTAATGCAAGGGTATGTACAAAATTTTGTATATGAAAATTTTTCATGGTACATTCCTCTTTTGATTTTTAAATTTCAGCAGTATGAAGGTATTAGATCTGACAAGCAGATGTTGGATTGGTCCCATTGTAAGTTTGACTTCACTTGATTAAGTTCAACCATGCTTATATCTATAGGAGTTGTACATAAATAAGCTCAGGAGTTGAGCATTTCCAGTTGCAGTATTTCTAGTTTAAAATTTTCAGTTCAAGAATAAAGATCTAGAAGAAGAGTAGGTTCAGAGAAGTTTTGAAGTTTTCAGAGATTTTGGATTGAGGAAAATTCAGTATGAATTGACTCCATGCCCAATAAAGGCTACTGATCTACAATTTCTCAGCACTTTGATACCAAAATACTGTCCCCAATTGGAGCCAGATGTTGTAGCACAACTTTACTCAGCAAAAAGTCAGGAGAAGCTGTTCTTCCTTGCATCTTCATGCGAACATCTCTTGACAGGACTGTTTCTGCCAAGATCTTTCTTCATGGAATTCATGACTGGCAAACAAGAAGAATTCTCCCACACCTGGTTGCTTCAATCACAGAGTCAGTCGAGATCTGAAGAAATATGTGAAAACATTTATGGACTGTTGTGTGATATATTTTTTCACCTCTTATCTGATAAACATGGAACGTTTGAATGGATTGAAGCTTCGAAAATTGACAGCAAAAAGTATTTTCCTGAACTCATATTGTGTTTGATCATTATGCTTTGTTTGATATGCATCAACTCTGCAGGGAACCTAGCAGATTATACTTAGTTACTGTGGAAAATCTTTAAAGATGGTCAGATTACAAATAATTTTCCTTTCAAATTCAGAGAGGACAGGTTTCAACTATTAGGAAAGGGTTCTTTTAACAAAAAGACATTCTTAATTAATCTTTCTAAAGTAATGAGAGGTATTGAAAATCCTCTGGTGATGATTAATTTGAGCAAATTTCATGAATATATTCATAATTATAAAGATTTAATAATTCTGCCAGAGAAGAGCCTTGTATTCAAAGAATCTGTCATTCGAGCTGTCTTTCAGGAAAAAATGTGCATGCTGGCAATACAGGGCATATTATTGAATCTAGTGCGGCCAAAGAAACTTTTAATTAATGCCAGCTAGTTTTTGATGGAAAAACGTGTTCGTTCAGCTGAAGGATGGAGAAGGTTATTTGTGGAGATTTTTCATTCATTCAATGCATCTATCTGTACTCATCGCGCTCCTTCAGGGTCAAACATTTCAACAGAAGTGTCCAAAACACTAATTGATGTTGGAGTGATTCAGGCTTTGTCCTGTACACTTGAGGATCTAGGTTTAGATCATCCTGAGCGTGTTAAGATTGCGAATGGCTATCATCAAAGATTGGAAACCTGGTCAATCGACAGCTGATATTTTAAGAGCTTAATCGCTTAAGGCGGAAATTTATATTTGAATCATATATATGGGATAAACGTTTTTGTTATTTGCATTTCTCTCTTAAAATGAAATTCGACTGAATGATTTACTCAGCCAAAGAGATGTAAAACTCATGATGAATTTTGTACTGTGATTAGTGGCATTCTGCAGACTGTCTAGTGGCAGCAAATGCATGCTTCGAAGCTCCAGAACGGGTTGCAGCGCTAATCCTGGTAGCTCCAGCGATTGTAGCTCCTTTGACCATTGGGAAGAATTTGAATTCATATGAAAATGCAAGGCAAAGGAATGAAAATGAGAATTCAAGTTCAAAAGCACGAAGATTGTGAAATTGAATGGCTTACAAATGATGCCATAGAGCTCACTTCTCTGAAGTTGCTGGAAAGTAAGGAGAGGGTGAAACGTGTGTTTGACTTGATTGTAATTGACATCCAGAAAGAGAAAGCTGGTGTTGATAGCACCGTTCAAATCACTGAGTCAAAAAGCAAAGCATCGAGTTTCAAGGATAAGGAGGCGGATCTTAAAAACAGGGAAATTGCAATAGATAAAAATGAGCTTTTTGCATCTGAAGCTCGAAGTGAAGAACAGACTTGCGCAAAAGAAGAAAAGTCCCTTGCTTCTCTGGAACAAGTGGCAAGGCAAAAGGTATCAGAAATTTCATTGATTTTGGAGTCAGAGAAGAGTCAGGGATCTGTTTTAAAGGCTATTCTGCAAGCAAGAAAACTATCTACCCAGAATTGAAGGAGGTTCGTGTTTTTGTTTTGATTAGTGTTGGTTCTATTGAGGAAGAAATCCTTGAACACGCGAAAAAAAAATGGGTATTGATGCTAAGGTTATCCAGGCTGGCCTTTTCAACGACACTTCCACAGCTCAATTCAAATTAGTTCATTTCCCATTCAAATCGAACCAGTACTTAGGCAAATCGAGTCAAAGGTTGGAGGTGGATATTTTCCCCACCATGGTTTATCAAAGACTTGGGCAGCATAAACAGTATGCGTCTGTACAAATGTATTATGCACAACGCTAAGTGAAATAATAAGGATTTCTTCCACTGAAGCTATGTAGCATCAACGATTTGGATCATCCAGGTCGATCCAACGGTTTGCGGGGGTATAAGTTAAAAGAAGTTTATGAGAGCTAGTACCCCCCGTAAATGGTTTTATTTAAACCAATTTTTACAAAATCGACGGCCATGATGTATTATGGCCCCTCCGATCCATTTCTTAGAAACCGCTATCATTACCCCCCACAGGTAGTTTTGGGTTTTCCAAAACCATGGGTGACTTTGTTGGTACGTATGGGTGTAGTGGGACCCAAAATGTACCATTAGTTCCTCTTGCTTGCGTTAGAGTAAGGTTTTATTTCAGTTTTGTATTATATATTATATATATAATATTAAAACAAGCTTTTTGTAATTGTAATTAATGCCAAAATTTTCAAGAATCAGTTTTAAAACTGATCATAATAGTTAGTTAGATAAAATAGAAGATATAAAATCAGAACAAGGAAGAGGGGCAGGGGGTTCCGGTTTTCAGATCTCCAGACAGTGATCTTTGTACTGAGTTTTCAAGTGATTAATGAAGGAAATACAGACTTCTAGCATTTGTTGATATTGATTCGTCTCCTAGTTTACATAATGTATTTTCAGTCTTTGAATAAAATGAAGTATCAAAGCAGCAGGTCTCTTTTTGCATGTGTAAATAAGAGTTAAAACCCTTAATAGGCGCTCCTTCATTTTAACTGTTCTTTGCTTTTTTCTTCTAAAGTCTGAGATGATATATTTTGTACAGCAGCATATTGTTTTGGGCTTTTTCCTTTTATTCTTCTTCTGAACATTTCATTCTATATCAGCAAATAATAGCATTGTGGATCGTTTATAGCATTTGATTTTGAGGATGCAATGATTGAATTCTGGAGGTGATTGAACATGGATCCATATCTCTGTGACATAGTTATTTGAATGTCTTGAGCACGGATTCCTTCACACAGCAAGGAATTGTTTCTCAAGGTACAATAGGTGCCATCTTTAGGAGGTTGTTTCTAGCATTCAACTAGGAAACTAGTGGAGGATTCATCCTACCACTTTTTTCTTCACATCCAGCCTTTCAGGAGTACCAGATCTACATATGGCATTTAGGCCATTGGGTTTTACCTCCATGCTGCAACAGTCCCTTCAAGGATTGCGCAGTTCAGTCCTGTAGATCTATTGGAGGAAGGAAATTTCCAGTATTTCAGCTAGAAATCCTGTGAGGGATCATCTCCTCACATTGGATCTATTGTTTCCATCATTCAGGAGCTTATTTGACACATCTAGCAGTAGGATATTGAGCCTCCCTCTCTGACAGCATAGTTTTCTAAAGTTGTTGTTCATCCAGCAGCTATTTTCAGTGGAAGATATTGGAGGAGCTAGATCTTGAGCTTTTATCTGATTAGATCTGATTGTGCATCATTGCAGCCATCATATCATCAGATCTAGCTTCAGATCTACATTCCCAACAGCATATATGTGAAGCCCTAAGAGGGTGTTTTTCTTAGACTTACAGATCTGAGAAACCCTTTTTGGGTTATTTTGGGAATCCATCATTGAGCCCAAATATACAATTTCAGCATCATCAGAGCTCCCATTCTACCTAGATCTGACTTTATATCTTTCAAGCAGTTGCAATCCCAACAGTTGCAGTAGGGACAATGCAGTTTACCGTCCAGTAGATCAGCAGTTATGTAGTCCCTCTTTGGAAATTATTGCAGGGTCACTCTAGGCCACCCTTGTGGCTTGAGTGTCTCATATTTTGAGCACTTTTGTACTTGCTTTTTCACCTCCAATATAATAAAATGGCTCAGCTATTTCTTTGCATTCTGATGTGTATATAGATTTATTGTTTACTTTTCTGTTGTTCTTACATTGTGTTTTAGTATTACTGCATTCTCCCTTTTGGGATATTACAGAAATTGTGCACCACTCTATGCATTAAGGGATATCATTAAACACCCCATTGCTGGGACTCCTACTCCAAAGGATGTGAGGTCTAGTTGGGACTTCAAATCAGGGAGATCCCCTGAATTTTGGAGGGTCCAACGCCGTCAACATTTTCATAGTTGATAATTGGATTTGATTGGTGTACTAAAAATTATTATCATTGTTGTGTATTATAGGATATAGAGGAGGCCATGGACATAGGACGTGGATGACGTAGAACTACTAAATCAGAGACAAGAAATTGGGTCGAAGAAGATATGACAACAGACTATTTAGATACAATACAGGTAAGAAGATAAAGAAGCCTCAACCAAAGGAGGAAGGTCTTTATGAATTCTCAAATACTACAACGTATAGGAGAGAAAGTCATATTTTTTTCCATGAGGCCTTTCAGGTCAAACTTATTGGTTGAAAATGCAAAAGAATTGTGATTAAATGTGATTATGAACAAGGTAAATGTTTAAAATTAGGATGGCCATGTGGGATTGGGATGTTGGATACTTTTCTTGTCGAAATTTTGGCTCAATGTATATACTTAGGGTCATAAAATTATTTTTTCTCAACTCCAAATTAACATGATATCAACATGTCAAATATATGACTAAAGTGAAGTTCTGTATTGGATAATATATTCATTGAAATGATATAATTGGTGCACTAAACATTACTAACTATGTTGTGTATTACAAGAGCTAGGTTCGGCCATGGCAACAAATCGTGTCATATAAAATGAGGACATAATGGATGACGTAGGACATCAGGTACTCAAATTTTTACTTAACTTAGGAAAAAGTGATATGATGGAATTTTGTGATAAGTCCATTTTTTTTCATGATATTATTACAATTTATAGTGTAATATCCAATCTTCACATAAATCTTAAGGCACAAAAACACTGCCTTTTACCCTATGAAATCCATCCAAATTGGAGTATTCTTGAACAACAAAAATATATATGTGAAAAAAAAAATATTTAATTGTATTAATGTTACTTATGAGTAAAAAAATTCTCTCCAAGTTGAATCATTCAATTTGCCCTTGAAATGAAGGTTGGGCTTTCATTTTTGTAAAGCAAGCCAAAATTGTTGTGCTTCACTAAAATGCATGCACAAGTTTCATTTCATGGCCAATTTGATTTATTTAAAGTGTATATGATTAGTAATTTTACACACTAATTTTCTCCAGTAAGTTTTTGTTGTTCACAAACTATTGACACTTTTGGTGAGACACCGTGAACTATAATAGTTATAGCACTTTCATTTACATTAACTCCTACCTTCATATCACTAAATTAGAAAAAAAAAATCATTAATGTTACGTGTGAGTAAAAAAATACTCTCCAAGTTTAATCATTCAATTTGGTCTTGGAATGAAGGTTGGGCATGCATTTTTGTGAAGCGGGAAAAAATTGTCTTGCTTCACTTAAATGCATACCCTAACTTCATTTATTGGCCAATATGATTTATTCAAATTGTAGATTTTTTATTTGATTATTATACACACTTTTACATTGTTATATTTTTACTCTAAGCTTAAATATTTATACCTCAAATTTCATGCAACATTCTAAGTTTTTCTTCGACTTGTCTTATGTGAAAGTTGTGTATAAGTGGGAAACATAGTTATGCAGGATATTTGTCAAGAATGATGCAAGGTTATATCCTAAGGTTAGGAATTGTCCAATCATGTCCCATTTAAAATTTCATTACCAAGAGTGTATTTTTTTTTCCTAGGAGTGCGTATTTGTTCTGATTGTGATCATTGTAAGATATGATCAATTTTTATTCCGACAGACTTGGATTTCAGTGTATACAATTTCCTTTATGAATATGATTATGAAATATTGCATAAAATGGTTTTATATAGGTTATTATTATTATTATCACACAACCAATTAAGTATAGGTCTTTGTGTGCTTTTATTTGAGGTACACTAACCTTGACTTTACCCGCTTGAAATAGATCCAATTTGGCAGATTCTTGTACAAAAAAAAATTATATGCACAAAATTAATGTTAATTATGAGTAAAAATGTAATCTCTAATATGAATAATTAAATTTGGCCTTGTAATGAAGGTTGGGTGTGCATTTTTGTGAAGTAGGCCAAAATTTCCTTACTTCACTAAAATGCATGATAAGGCTTCAATTATTGGTCAATCTGGTTGATGTATTAAAAAATATTGTCATTGTTATGTATTAGAGGATCTATAGGACGCCATGGATATAGGATGTGGACAACATAGAACTAATAAATCATAGATAAGAAAGTGGGTCGAAGAAGATATGGCGAGCAAATAAAATACATAACCAACCTCAACCAAAGGAGGATCGTATTTGTGAATTCACAAATACTACAACATAGAGGAGAGAAAGTCAATTTTTTTTTTTTTTCCATTAGGCCTTTAAGGTCAAACTCATTGGTTGAAAATGCATAGGAATGGTGATTAAATGTGATTCTATGTTCAAGGGAAATTTTTGAAAATTCAGATGACCATGTGGGATATGGATGTTGGATACTTTTCTTGTTGAAAATTTGGCTCGATGTTTATACTCAGGGTCATAATTTTTTTTTTCAACTCCAAATTAACATGGTACCAATATCTCAAATATAGGACTAAAGTGAAGCTTTGTGTTGGATAACATATTCATTGAAATGATATAATTGGTGTACTAACTTGATTCACTATGTTGTGTATTACAAGAGCCAGATGAGGCCATGGAAACATATTGTGTCATATCAAATGAGGACACAATGGATCACGTGGGACATCAGGTACTCAAATTTTGAATTAATTTAGGAAAAATTTATATAATGGTAATTTGTGATGCATCCATATTTTTGTACAATATTATTAAAATTTGTAGTGTATTATCCAATCTTGACAGAAATCTTGAGGCACACAAACCTTGCTTTTTACCCTATGAAATCTATGCAATTTGGAGTATTCTTGAATAATATAAATATATATGTGTGAAAAATACAAATAAAAATTAATTTTATTAATGTTACCTATGAGTAAAAAAACACTCTCCTTGTTGAATTATTTAACTTGGCCTTGAAATGAAGGTTGGGCCTGCATTTTTGTGAAGCATGCCAAAATTTCCTTGCTTCACTAAAATTCACACCGAAACTTTGTTTCTTGGCCAATTTGATTAATTAAAAGTGTATACTATTTAATTACTAATTTTACACATTAATTTACTTCCAGTAAGTTTTTGTTTTTCACAAATTATTGACACTTTTGGGGAGACATAATGAACTACGATTTCTCCAACACTTTCATTCACATTAACTTCGACCTTCAGATCGCTAAATTATAAAACTTAAATTGTATTAATGTTACTTATATATGTAAAAAAATTTAAAATATTTAATTTTCTAAATGTTATTTATGAGTAAAAAAATACTCTTCAAGTTGAATCATTCAATTTGGCCTTGAGATGAAGGTTGGGCATGTATTTTTGTGAAGCAGGCCAAAATTTCCTTCCTTCACTAAATGCACACCCAAGTTTCATTTATTGGCCAATCTAATTTATTCAAATTATAGATTGTTTATTTTATCGTTTTACACACTTTTAAATTGTTATATATTTACTTTGAGCTTAAATATCTATACTTCAGATTTCATACAACATTCAAAGTTTTGCTTCGACTTGCCTTATGTGAAAATTGTGTATAAGTGGCAAACATAGTTATGTAGGATGCTTGTTAGACATGATGCAAGGTTATATCCTAAGGTTAGGAATTTTCCAATCATATCGCATTTCAATTTCATTACCAAGAGTGTAATTGGTTTGGTCTGGGAGTGCATGTTTGTTTTGACTATGATCATTGGTATATATGATCAAATGTTATTTTGACATACCTAGATTTCAATGTTTAACACTTCCTTTATGAAAATGACTATGTTGAGATTCAACAAGATGATGAGCTTAGTGAAAAGAGTCGCCTTCACTAAGTGGGTCTGCAGGCTATTTTTGGTGCAAAGTCTATTTTTAGACTATGTCTATTTTTAGACATGTCGATCATATTCTATGAGTTGCAGGATGATATTTATGGATGGTTGGTCAAGTTGGAAAAATAGATGGACTTCTATTTTTAGACATATTGGGCGGAATCTATTTTTAGATTGTCGGTCTAAAAATAGAGATGTCAAATATTATTAGCTCTTAATAATATTTGGACTCTAAACATTATCTTATTCTCTTGGAGCACTTCAGTTAAGTGCACAGATGTGGCATAACAGTTGACAAAAGGAATTACACTATTCCTGAGGGTTTACTGGAGCTAATGCATCAGGACTTCAGTTAGAATTCATGTGACAGAGTTTGGTGGAGTTATAGAAGTAGTTGGTGGAGTTGTATTTAGGTTAACTCAGTTATACTCAGTTGAGCTAGTTGTATCTAGTCTAACTGATTGATACACTAGTGAGAGTGGTGTGAATTAATTAGTTAATTAATTCACTAAATAATAACTCATTAATCATGTTACACCATTTTTTTGGTCATCTAACCTATTATTATTAGATGAACCCAAGTACACCGTGTAAGACCAATTTTACCCTAAGTAAAATTGCTTTCACCATGTGGGGCCAACTTATTTATTGCATTCTCATTATATTGAACTAAAACAAGGAACAAATTCTAAATTAACTTTATTTATTAATTATCTAAGAAAATAAGTTATTTAAATAATTCTCTTGAAGTAACTTGACTAAACTGAATCCATAAATAGTTAAATAAACCATTATTTATTCCTTTCATTTCTAAAATGATAAATAAATCATTTATTTATTTATTTATTATTTATAAAAAAGAAATCTGACCCAAGTCAAAATCTTTTCCTCCAACAAATAGTAACAAGATTCTGAAGTGGTTCTAGAATTCGATTAATAATATTTTATCCATGCACCGAGTTCTAGACCGCCCTAATATTTTGTTATAAATAGAAGGGTTTTCCCCATTCATTAGTCACCTCCATTGCATTAGATCACTCTGGATCTACTCTTGGTCACCATTTTTCATTTTTTCCTTGTGCGCTCCCATTGAGTTCTATGTTTGTCTAGGTTTTCCACACCAATAAGAGAGAGGAATTTTAGATCTAAAACGCTGAGGACTTTCAAGAACCCATCCCATTGAGGAGAACTGGAAAACACCTTTCTTGTTTTCCTCTCAGGTGCCCCCTTTTAATATAATACAAAAATCATTTCAAATACATTGTTCTTGTCTTGTCTATTGGATGCATGGAGCCATATTTTACTTTATCTGCTTAATGTCTTTTATGCTTAGATCTAGATTTGTGCAGCATTATTTGGATCATCTAATTGCAGATTTAAAGATGTTTGGCAGCCATAATCGATGTTAGGGCTAGTTTTTATGCATAGCTAAAGTGATCTTTCACGACGAAAGATTCATACTAAGAATTGGCGACTCCACACCGGTTTTCTTTTGCGACTACTGTCGTTTTATATATTCCTACATATCCAGCTTTTTCATACCCTAGGGTTTCTCTTCCATTTTATATTTTTCCTATTTTTATGGTGCTTTCCACCTCTAAAACCCTCAAACAGTCAAATTTTTAACTTCCATGTGTTTATGGCCTTATTGTGCAGGTGACCAACATCAGTCGCAGCTGAGACGACAACTTTTTCTGAAATCTGCCGCCGAGAGACCCGGATTTGCAGGTCACACTTATCAGCCCAAAAACTCTGACCTGGCCTTGCGGTCACACTTTTCTACCCAAAATCGGTGACCTGGACTCAAAACAGGTCAGAACCTGCGACCTGCACTTTTTTCTGCAATTTTCCAGCACTTTTTCTAGGTTTGTCTGAAGCTTCTGTCAGGGTTTTCCAACCTCTGTCTCCACCCGTTTAGACCTATTTCTAATCTGTTTCACTCAACTAAGTGGGAATCTTTCCCCTTAGGGCTCTAGTACCCTCCACTTTTTGTGGGAGAGTTTTTGTTGTTTCAGAAGTCTGAATTTCCAGAGTTTTAGCCTTATTTCTTTCAGATCTGATACCTCATTTTCAGATCCCTTTAGATCAGCTCTTATCCCTTTCAAATCACCTCATATAGTTTTGTTTGGGTTCATTTCTAGAGCCGCATCATTGTCCCTTCTATGTTTAGCTGATCTCCCCCTTTTTAATAGCAACCTTGCCTCTGCCTCTTTGCTGTTCTCTGCACCTCTTTTAGTAGAGTTCTCCTTTAGATCCCTGTCCCTCCTAACGTTAGATCTATTGGCCTCTTTTTCGTGTGCTTTGCTTAGTTTTTTCCCTCTTTTAGACTAGTTTTGAGAGACCCACCTTCTTGGGTTAGATTGATGCATTGTTAACTGTTAATTTTATCTTCTTTCACTCTTAATTACTGCATATTTATTTTCAGTTACGCATCACACTTTTTCTTTTACTCTCAAAACGTCTGGGTTTAAACAATTAAAATTAACACATGCCACACACTGACCCTAATTCAACAAGAGCCTAGTTAACACCGCCTGGCAAAGAATTTAAAATAAATTGACACTGCACCTCTCTGCCCTTGTTTCGACATTGACCTCACTTGATTTTTCCTCTCCCTGCCCTTGTCAGTTTTTCTTCTTCCCGTCATCATTGCACCGCCAAGGCGTTTGTCTCGAAGACTTCTTGACCTCCACCCTCAGTTTCCGGTTGGTCGAATTCCTCCTTCCCGTCGTCATCGAGTAAGTCCTCCCCCGAGTCCGCCCTCCAACTCTTCTTCTAATTGTTCGAGTTCTCCCCCTACTCCTGGTTCTCCCCCTATTACTTTCACCATGTCTACTTCAGGGCCTACTACCAGCAGCAACCCCAGTTCTATTGCTGGGTCTGTTTCCAGTGGAACCACTACGGGACCTGCCTTGACTGCCCCTTTGCTCCCTTATATGGCCGGCCTCAGTCTCCCTGACTTCAATCAGCTGATTAATGATCCTATCTGCCACAATTTCAGTTGGCCCGCTATGCCAACCAAGCTCCCCTCCGACATTCTCAAGTTCAAAGGCCTTGCTAGTGAAGATCCCTCCAACCATATTCGATCTTTCCACATGTGGTGTTCCTCCAATTCCATCACCGATGACTCCATCCATCTTCGATTGTTCCAACGCACGCTTACCGACGAAGCTTCTAAATGGTATGTTGATCAAGCCACCTCTTCCCATACCACCTTTGTGACCATTTCCCAAGCCTTTTTATCTTATTTCCAGCTCCCTCTCTGATATGACACTGGTATTGAACTCTTAACCTCTTTTCATCAATCCTCTTCGACCCAACTTTCCGCTCATGTCCAGGAATGGCGATGAAGATGGAGCTTGTGTCGCGCTCCCCCCTTTGAAGATCGGGTTTACATGGACTGGTTCCTTTGCTCTCTCTTACCTCCCATTGGAAAATATGTCGCATCTCATTTTCCCCAAACCGAAGAACCCGCCCTCCAAATAGCCTTGAAATATGACCTTATCTATGCTCAATCTGGTTATGTTTATACTGTCCTTCCTGACCTCCCCAAGCCCGGTGGCCCTAATGCCTTGGGGGCATCTCACTCTACCGACGGTATTTTTGGAGCCCTGTCACATACCTCTACTCAACCTCTTCTAGGCTATGGTTTCCCTCCAGGAGGGGCCAGCCCCTCTGGCACTTTCCCCCCTCCAGGTAGCATGTATCCAGGATACGACATGCCTCCTCCTTTTGCCCACACTCCTGCTTACCTCAATGTTTCCCATCCTACCCCTTATCCGTACCCACAACCTGGTGTCCCATCTCCTCCAGCATTTGGACCTCCCACTCCCTTGCCTTCTCCACCCCCACAACCGCACTTACTACCCCCTCCAGGGCAGGTATTTGTGCAGCAGGGGGCAACTAATCTTCTTACTTCTCAAAGAAAGAGGAAAGGCAATCAACCCGCTTTTGGTAATCATGGATCCAATCCTTCAAGTCTTGAATCTACCACTTCCAACCAGCCATAGGGCCCTCAGCCCAAGCCGGACAGGCCGCTTCGCACCAATAAGCCCTATTCGTGTTGCGATGTTTATGGTCATTACACTCATGATTGTCCCTTATTACCACAAATGCGGCATATGTGGGAGTCTCAGGCCACTGTGCGGGGACAACACTCCTCCCCTACTGTCTCTCCCAATCCAGCTACTTCTCAACCCGCTGTGTTTACGAATCCTTTCCCTCAACAAGGCTTCATGGCCACTCAACCACCTAATGCCCCCGTAACAACTCAACCTTCCCCTTCTGGTTCCTCCAATTACCAAATTCTCATGATAGCTTCTGACCAACCTCTCACCGTTGACCTCAACCTTCAAACCCGGTCTCGTCATTATTCCACGCCTCCCGTTCCTTTTGTCTCTGAGTCCCCATCTTCAGGTCCTATAGAGCCTCTATCGACACCCAATGGTCCCTTGCAAATCCCTCCTCCCAAATCTAAGGTTCATACCAAGACTCCTAAGGGCCCATTACGCCAAAATGCTGCCTCTGGTCAGGTTGCCCATTCATACAACATAGTAGATGATCTAGCCCAATCTCCTGCTGCCATTTCAACACTGAAACTCCTCCAGTCGTGTCCTTCTCAAAAGAATGCTCTACTATCTACCGTGGGTGCTGTAGATCCTGCTGATGACCAATTGATTGTTTTTGACGCCCGTCAGTTAGACCATCCCCCTCTTCCTCCTTCTGTTGCTTTCCAAATCCCAGTCAAAATATGAAATGCCAATGTCGCTCGGTGTATTATTGATGAGGGGGCATCTACCTGTGTGATTTCTACTTTGGTTTGGAAACAACTTGGATCTCCTGAGCTGGCCCCTTCCACAATCACCCTTCGTGCATGGGATGGCCATGCCTCACAGCCCATCGTCCTTTTCCGTAATTGTCCTATCACCCTTGTGGGTAAGATTTTTTGTATCGACGTGGAAGTTATCGACGCCCCTCTTGACTACAACATTCTTTTGGGGCGTAGTTACACCTATGCCATGTCTGTCGTCCCATCCGCAGTCCACCGCAAGATGTTTTTCCCTCGTAATGGAAAGATTGTCACAATTGACCAGTTGACTTACCATGAACCAAAATCTCAGACCTCCCCTGAGTCCACCATCTCTACTGTCAATAATAAGCCAACTGTTGATTCTTTGACCAGTGTTTCCCCTGGCATCTACAAAGACTCCTCCTTGCTTGGAACTTTTCCTGGTCCTCCCCCTCCTCCTGTCTCTGACCCCAGCTTAGCTAATGTTTGCATGATGCAATCGTCTCAGGCTGGCCTTCCACAACCTTCTTTGGCTAGTCAGCAACCTCAATCTCGCCCACCGCAACCTGCTCATAGCCCTTCACTTCAGTCGACCGAACCTTTTTTGCCTGAACCTTCCCATCCACCTCACACTCAGGAACCTCCCTACCCTCCTGAGCCGATTCCTTCAAGTCTCCACCATATGGGAGCTGTCCCTCCTAGTCATTACCCTGCCGGTCGATACCTTTCCCGTCCCCCCCCCCCCCGCGGCATCTATTTGGTTCCCGTCATGGCCACCCTTTCCCTCCCTAATTTAACCTTGCGAATACCAGTATGGTGTCTTAATCCTCCAGCCGAGATCGCACCGGCCCACCCCAAACCATACATTGTTGTGACACCAGTGCAACCGATTCCCTTCGCTCCTTCCACCGCTACAGTGCCCCTAGCCCCTCTGCAGGACCCTCCTCATGCCGCGACAGCTACAGGCAAGAAAAGGAAAACTCACAAGGGGGCATCCAAAGACAAGGCCACCGCACCCGACCCTACCCCTCCCCCACCTACCAAGCCTTGTGCCTTGTGTGATGGTATCAGTCATCCCACCCATACTTGTCCTGAGTTACCCCGTATCCAACCCATGGTTAAAGTCGCGTTCCTTGAATCTATGGTCCCTGAAACCTTTGTTTCTTCCTCCTCCACATCCAAGAACCAAAAGACTCTTCGCACCAACAAACCATGTGCTCTGTGTGGTGTCCATGGCCATTATTCTCACCATTATCCTCACCTCACGCATTACTGAGCCTCTTTAGAGGTCATTCGCAGTACGAAGTTGAACAAAATCAATCCGCCTCTCCCATCCTTGCTCAATATGCATCAGGTCTACTCGAGGATCCCCCTGCTACCATTGACATTCCTCCCCCTGATATTGAGATGTCGGAACCTGCTGCCCCCCTCCTATACCTATCATCATCCGCACGACCCTCAGAGTACATTCCCTCTTAATCCACTCCATCTTTTCTGCTTTATTCCCCTTCAGACACATTCTCGGGCTCTTCATGTTTTGACCATCTTTTTACCTGTTCTTCTGTCATTCCTCGTGATGACTCGTATCTGTGCCTCTCTTCCCATACTGATGATTTAGGTAGCTTTGCAGCGTCATGTGGTTTCCTTGACCTTTCCATTTCCTCCCATAATCACAATCATACCATCCGTCTCTATGATGTTCTTCGCAACTTGAGTTCCCGCTCTTCACCCCATAGTTCTCATTCATCTCCCTCTAGTCGATCTATGAGTCCTAGACTTCCTACCTGGACTGCTCCCTCCCATAGTCGTCAACGGATTTCTACCCTTTACTCACGTTTCCATCCTTCTTCTCATCCGTCCCATTTCTTATCTTGTGACACTATGCCACTGGCCCTCTTGTCCACACATTATCTTGACTATGTCGATGGGGCAAGTCGCTCTTCCCGGAATCTCGCTTCAGCAACATGGGCCATATTTACCCCCTTGCATACCCTGGTTCTTGCAAATGGGGTTTTCATTGGTAATGCCACCAATAATCAGGCCGAATATGATGCAGTACGTGGTCTCTTAGCCGATGCCCTCTCTCATCACATCCTCCATATGCACGTTTATTTAGATTCCCTGCTTATTGTCTTACAACTTAATGGTGTCTATCGTGTGCATAACTCTATCTTGTTTAGACAATATTTACGAGTGAAACTTTTGATACTTGAATTTAGATTCATTACTTTCAACCATATCCCTAGAAGTCAAAATCACTACGTAGATCAAATCGCAAATCATGTCCTAGACTGGCATTTATCACACACAATACAATAACATTTAACATCATAAAAAAAATGTATATAAATCATATATATCATATAACATGTGTTTTTAGAGTCCATCTACTCTGATACATATGACATGCCCATAGCATGTTACAAAAAAAAAACAAAACTACAAAAATGGGGGGCACCACTTGCCCCTACATAAACACTGGGGGGCACCACCTGCCCTACATCTAATCACTCTATGGAGGATCTCGAGCCAACGGATCTGCTCCCGCAGCTCGTATATCACGCACAATATGACCGGCCATCGCCATGCATCGCATGATACCTCGCCATTCCGAGGGTAGCCCAATACATAACTCTATGTATTGGTCGTCTAAATCCTGCCAACCATGCTTTGACACACCGGTCAGCAGCCCCTCACATCTACGACGGATTTCCTCCAACAGAGCGGCCATATCCTCGGTCTGTGTTGTCCTTGATCCACTTGCACCTGTAGCTCCTGCTGCTGCAAGTCGTCCCATATATCCGGCCGGTTTTACCGGAGCTATATCTGCATTCCAAACAATATAAGGATTAGTACCATGAACACTAGTCACAAGCTCTAAAATGCACATAACAGATTATTTGCTTGTCACTTACCATCGGGCCCCCACACTCGACCAGGCATAAGCCGCAAGTCCAGATCTACCCAATAACTCATCCCACTATAGGGATAGTCATCTATGTATAATGGCATATGATCCCAATGGGCGAAGAAATCTGGTCAGAACACCGGTCCGACCGCCCGTCCCCCTCCTCTACACAGTAGTCGTCCCCACCAACGCATCTGGGGCTCTCTTGGACCTCCATCAGGTAACTATATACGAGTTCGTAAGGTCGGGATCTTCTCAAAGAAGAAAGAGCACAATACTATCCCATAGGCACAATCATGATTCACTTGCCGCTTGCATAGTGACAACTGTCATTTCACCGACACCAACATCATCTGGGCCCACCCATAGTAGGTCCCACCCAATACACTCTCTACAATCATCATCTGCCCTCCAGTGATGTGATGGAATGCCTAGCTGCCCAAAATTCGCAACACTGTTGTTGCCACTACCCGGGTATCCACCCTCTCTAGATCCCCAATCGATATCCGAGTCTCTTTGACTCGGACACCTGGTCGACAATGTCGCTCAACAAACTCCATGATGTTACGCCCTCACCGTAACACTGGCTGTGTATTTCCCACCATCCCTAATGGCAGGAGACCAATCAAGAAATATAGATCCTGGACTGTTAGCTCAATCATGTGCCCCTGCACTATAAACACCTCATGATCTAGATCCCAGTAACTAATAATCCGAGCCAACAAAGGCTCACTAGCCCTCATCAAAGGGTTCTCCACAAATTTTAGAAACCCAAATCTAGCCAATGCACGACGGACACCCTGATCCGCTTGGATTTCCATCCGTAATGTACCTAGGTCTCTCTCTCTCAATTTGATCCGTATATCTGCCATATCTGCACAAAACCATCATCTTTGTCAGTCTACAGATAAACAAAACTGCATTTCCTTACACCAAAACTGAATCTCAACCCATAACAGCACTGAAACCACACTCATCTAACAGGTCACACTTTCTAGCCAAATCCTCGGCCAGGTCGCACTTTTTAGGCCAAAACCTGTGTCCCAGGTCGCAGTTTTTGCCCCAAAAAGTGCGACCCGACCGTAATGATGAAGTAGGAGTAGTTACTGAGATTTAAAACCCTAATCTGAACTTTGAATCCATCAAAAACAAAGAGTAGGATTAGGCCTCTTACTTGCAACTGACAGATCGCGATTCCAACGGTAGTTTTTTTCACTATGATCACTGCAAGATTTAGGGCCTTCTCTCCTCTCCACATTCACCACAGCTACACAAGCAAATGAATGATTTTGGAGGGAAAGTGCCTTATTAGAAGAAAAACCCTTGTTTTTCTTTCACCCGCTGCGACCAAACCGTAGCCCCGTTTGACACATCGTCTACACCGTTGGAAAGCTCTCATAGAGCACTCAAATGGGTATCTATTAGTTTTTCATGTTTGGATAATTCACCATGACGCATTTTGTCCACGAAGGGTCCCTTCATCTCTCCTTCTAATTGGAATTCTTCACTTACAACGCTTGTACTTGGGGCACCACTTTACCTCTTTACTTGGCTTTTTTCGTGTAGAGTTTCGTCATGAGATACCATATTGTACTCATGTTTTTATGGTCCCGGATTATACCTTTTCTGTGTGGCAGCACCATCGAGTCGCCCTTGTTTATAGCATCCGAGTTGAGTCATCATCCGTCATGGGGCCTATCTTGCGACCCTTTACATTCCACTATAGTCCTCCATCTTTCATCGCTTGGTCCCTCTCTCATGTTTCACATTATGGCCTTTAGTACCATTATCACCTATCCTCCCTGATATTGTGTCAGTTGTTTCCAAGCCATTCATGCCCCTTATGCTCTAACAAGGGAAGTCGTCCATCCGCTACTCAGTGTCCCTCATTTCATTATCATCATTATTGTCCGTCTGTTAGTCGCTCTACTATTTTCTCTCGTGCCTTAGTTGGGGTTCCCTTATTGCCTCACCTATGGCGGACCTACTTCTGTCGACATCAGCTCATTTACTCCAGAAGCCAGGTCTAGGGGGCAGTGTACCTTGGTTCGAGCTCTTTTCAGCATGATCGTGATCTATACACTTGATGGTCCAATGATGCAGCAGTAGCTATTGGTGATTCCCGGGTGTGTGTGAGATGTCTCAGCCCTCATGAGGGGGTGGCCCTGCAGGTATCCCCCCACATGCCTGGATTACTTCTTCATTTCAGCCCCTGATGCAGCTCCTCCCATTTCATGATATTGACCTCAGCCGCTTGCAGTGCCTCTTCGATTTGCATGTATCAGTCAAATTTGGCGAGCCCTTCCCCGTGTGTAGGGGGCATTTGGGCGTATTTGCATCTCATGTACTAAAATCTTATTGTCTAAGTCCTGACGGTTATTCCAGGCATAACATGTATGTGGGATCTATCATTCTATTTTTCTAGCTCTTATTTATGCCAGCATATTCTTCCTGGTTCGGTTCCTTGCTTACTGGACTTCCTATTCTTTGTAATTTGTCTCGGCGGGCATAGGTATGCCTCCCCCACTGCCTTTATCACAGGTACCACTTCATAAACTAGAGACTTGTTGCACCTGTAAGTCTCATCTCCTCAGGGTCTAGTCCTTTAGCACATTAGACTACCATACATTTCTTTCTCTCACTTCCTTCTTGATGTCTAGTGATTGAGTTCTTACAACGTACTTCGGTCATACGATTTGCTCCTAACACTCGTACATTGGGGGGCAATTTGTTACACCATTTTTTTGGTCATCTAACCTATTATTATTAGATGAACCCAAGTACACCGTGTAAGACCAATTTTATCCTAAGTAAAATTGCTTTCACCATGTGAAATAACTTATTTGTTTACATTTCTTGGTCATATTTAACCCAAAACAAGGAAATCAATTAAATAAATCCTTATTTATTTAATTATTTCCTAAGAATAAGTTATTTAAATCATTATTTAAATAATATTCTTAGTTAAATTTGACTAAATCATCCATAAATAGTTAAATAAACCATTATTTATTCCCATCATTTCCCTAAAATGATAAATAAATCATTTATTTATTTATTATTTATAAATAAAGGAATTGACCCAAGTCAAAAATCCTTTTCCCTCCAAATATAATAAAATATTCCTAAAGGGTGGTTCTAGAATTCGATTAATAATATTTTATTTATGCACCGAGTTCTAGACCGCCCTAATATTTTGTTATAAATAGAAGGGTTTTCCCCATTCATTAGTCACCTCCATTGCATTAGATCACTTTGGATCTACTCTTGGTCACCATTTTTCATTTTTGCCTTGTGAGCTCCCATTGAGTTCTATGTTTGTCTGGGTTTTCCACACCAATAAGAGAGAGGAATTTTAGATCTGAAACGCTGAGGACTTTCAAGAACCCATCCCATTGAGGAGAACTGGAAAACACCTTTCTTGTTTTCCTCTCAGGTGCCCTCTTTTAATATAATACAAAAATTCTTTCAAATACACTATTCTTGTCTTGTCTATTGGATGCATGGAGCCATATTTTACTTTATCTGCTTAATGTCTTTTATGCTTAGATCTAGATTTGTGCAGCATTATTTGGATCATCTAATCGCAGATTTAAAGATGTTTGGCAGCCATAATCGATGTTAGGGCTATTTTTTATGCATAGCTAAAGTGATATTTCACGATGAAAGATTCATACTAACAAATCAACTGAATAATACATCAGTTAACTACAGTGCATGGCAGTTTCAGTGGAGACCAGTGGAGAGGTAGGTGAAAGAGCAAGTGTGACTATCAGTTGTGACTATAGTGATGCATTGATTGCATCCAACACTCAGTGGAGATGCCAATGAGGATTGCGTGAGCAAGGCTAAAGCAATTCGATTTCATTCAGAGCCATTCTTCAGCAAGGATTTCACAGTAGAGGCAGGCTAGTAGGTGGCAGAGATCGGTGCATGGATTTGCAAGATCGGGCCTAATTAGTGTGTAGCGATTGTATTGTACTGAGAGCTTGATATGATCAGCTTTGTATGAGGATTGTTACATGATCTCTATTACATATATTATATACAAATAGTTGGGGTTTTTAGCTTCAGGCTTTCCATTTAAACAGCTATGTTATTGTGTGTGAATTTTTATAGTTTCATGTGTGCATTGCAATTGATTTAATTTCTGCATGTGATGATCAATGGTGGAATAGATTTTTTATTGTGCATGAATTTAAAATAGTGTGTGATCAAGAGAATCTTGGATATATAACACATAAGCTATATAATTTCTACATGGTATCAGAGTGATATTGATCAGAGTGAATTGCAATTATTTAAGCGGTTGAGATTTGTGCTAGTGGAATTCGAATTTGTTGCAGTGTTTTCTTGGTGTCGAAGTTGAGAATTATTTGAAATTTCTTTCAATGGATTGCGATTGCAGTATTCCCTTGATGTCAGCTCGAATTATGTTGCATGGAAAGACAGGATGGAGGCGGTGCTGGATGATAATGGGTTGAAGGAGTTCATAGATGCTGAAATTCCAAAACCTACTTCTAGCGATGCAGCCACACTTGACGCATGGAAAAAGAAGACAGAAAAATGTTGAAGGATTCTGTTGGAAGTTGTGAAGGATCACATAGTGTCCAACCTTCACGTTAAATCTTCTCCATTCTTAATGTGGAAAGTGTTGAGGTATAAAAGGTGTCTTTTCAATGCCAATTTATCCTACATTAATTATCAATCCGGGAATGACTTTTTATTTCAAGAGTGTACTCTATCTGAGGCTGCAATTCAATCTAAGAGTAATGTCTTGCAATATGTAGTACAACGTTTCAAATGAAAAATTAAACGGATGCTTGAAAAATAAATCTAATTACAACAACATAAACTCAAATGCTCTAAAATCCAACTATTCACTCAACAAACATCAATCGAGGATACAGTAGCAATAACTCATTCCTCTAGAAATTGATGCAATTGAAATCAAACTGGAACAAGACAATCAATATGAGAACGAGGAAGCAATAAACAATGTTCTCTACAGTTGAAAGTCTTGCTTTAAAGCAATTAAAAGGAAATAGAAATTGAACTAAAGCTGATATTGAAAGTAAACAAAGAAGAACTCTTTTTAAAAGCAGGAATTAGAAATGAACAACAATCTGTAATTGAATGGCTATGTGCATAAACAAAAAATTGTAACAATGTAAATAAAAAATCTTTCTGCAATCTGAAACTAATTAATCGAAAATGATTAGCACTCTGGAATGGAACAACAAATACTGACTAATGAATCTGAACAGCAACTCTGTACGTAAAGGAATCAAACAGCTAATCCTACCAATCCTGTTGACAGAAAACATTATTAAGCAATCCAACGGAATAGAAAATGAAGTAAATATTGAACAAAAAAGCTTTATAAGCAATAACAAGATGAATAATACCGAAATTAAGATTCTTGTTGAAATGGAACATCAATGCAATTCATTAACGCATCACAACAATAAACAATTCAACAACTTAATTAACTTTACAAATGTAATAAAACCAATCACAATTATCACACAACGGTAATTAAAAGAGTAGAAATACAAACAGCAGATCGATCCACCAGGGTCGGGCCCTAAACCACTGGTGAAACGCCGCTGGGCTACTACAGAACTAAGAAATTAAATGGCAACACGTTCTTGTATTAATCATGCATAATAGCGTTTACAAATAGTCGATCTATGTTTAATCAATGAGAGTCGATGACTCTATTACACTGACACTCTTATTTAGAAAAGAACAACACTGTTGGAAACCATTCTCTCAACAAATGATGAAACACATATTCAAATGAAAAGAATACACCATCAAACTAAAAAAGGAATTTAATAATTTCCACACTAACAAAGGGACTAATCTAGGACCTATGTTGCTACACAATACAAATTTTAGAATTATGCAATCATTAAAGCATGAAAAATGCTATTAATAACAATAATAACAATAGCACATGAATTATAACTCAAAGGAAATAAATAAAAAATCATAGTACCTTCCTAACCGGTGATCCCTGCCAAGAAGGAGGGACCTTTCTTCCTAGCAAGGGTTGGTACACTAGATAACACACAATCTAGTAAAACAAAATGTATGACACCATGAATGATTGAGATTTTATTAAATAAACATACATGATTACAATGTTGGAGCTATCCTCCTCTATTACTGTATATTTATTTCTATATGTACTTCTCATGTGGGCAGAGAGCACACTTCTTTATAACTTCATAATACAATGATTAGATCATCATGAGAATATCTTGATTCTCATATGATCTAATTTGAGAATATGTATTAACTATTTGATAACAATTTCTAAGATTAAGACAAACTTAAAAAACTTTTCCAAATTACAATAATTATCAATAGAAAATCCTAAATGTTTTACTTGCGTTGTCCATAAACTTCTCCTTTGAGAGTCAAACTATAACTAATTATCTTCATAACTAATTGGAGGAGGTTATTGCATCCAAAATATATCTTCAAGTGTAACAACAATTCTCAACGAGTTCTTGTCCTATTCTTGGTGAGTAAAAATAGCAAGTGTAATCCTACAACAACATCTCAACAGAACACAAACCCTGTAACAACCCAGTTATCAATTTTACAATAAAAATAGCTTAAAAGAGTATTTATGTTTCCAAATTACAAGTGGAATTGGATCATAAGGATACCATATTAAAATAGACATACTTAGGTTGATCATGGTTGTTGCAGTGGAATAGTATGGTCTTGATAATAAAAAGGGTAAAAAAAGGGTAGGAAATGAGTGTAAAAAGATGCCAATTTCACGTCCCAACATATCCCCCCAACTTAAGTATATGCATGTTCTCATGCAAACCCTTGTAACTGGTTCTTGATGTCTTGAGAGTGAAATTCTAAAAAATTGTAGGCTCTTGCGGTATCCTTTCTAGCCTCGTGAAAGTACCAATACCATTTCTGATAATTTATTAGTAAGATGACATGGATGTTGAGACTGATAGGTAGGGAGCCAAATAAGAGGAAACATGAACCTAAGTCCAAGCCAATCGGTCCCACATCTCCTAATTCATTCGACATACTAAAAAACCCTTAAGAGTGCTTGGATAAAATTTGGAAAATAATAAAGGTCCTCATCTCTTAACTCCTTCCTGCAAGCATCCCATCTAAGTCTTGTCCCGTCCATTGCATCCTGTCTCATCCCTCTGATGCATCTAAGACAACATTCCAAAAACTTGTTTCTAAACTCCATTAAAATCTTCTTGGTGTATGGATACTTTCAAATCTTGTTATATAGCCTCAAGGCTCTTTCATGAAACCCTTTGTTCAGTTCAAATAAGCGATTTTATTCTTTCTTCATTAGTTGTTACTGTCAACAAAATCCTTCCAACTAAGATGATTTTTCACAAAAGACACAAAGGCTCTCAATTGAACATCTCCAACGTATGATGTGAGGTAAAGAGATATTTGACCAAAATAAACATAGTCATGCAGATGTAGTTCATACAGTAGATGTTGTTCTGGAAAAGTGGCCTTCTGGAGAGTTTCTAGAAAGTCTTGAGCCTTTGTTAATGGGTGTTAGAAATTTGTAAACCAAGGTGGTCTCACCAATGTGAAGTCCCAATTAGACCTCACATCATTTGTAATATGATCCCCATCTCACGTATCGGCCCGAGTTCCATATATTCTTATAGATTTTCCTTGGCTATAAAGTTTAGCACAAGAGAGTAATGCACAAGTAATCTTAGATCAGCAAGTGAGTATGCCTTGTGAAAATTTAAGATGTGGATAATATCGAGGTCGTTCTACTGAAAGGGTTGATAAAAGTGGGCCCTTTAAAGACAAGTAATAGTACTAATTTAGAAAAGGCACACAATCATATACATATGAATGAATCAGTTATCAACCAACTAAATAGTTCACAAGGAAGCAATGATTGTTAAAGCAAATATACCACACCTTCAACAAGATAAGTACCAAAGCCACCGAAATAGTTCATCCTCCTTAGTATAGATGAAACTAACATTCATAGCAAACATTTAAAGAATAGTCTTACAATAGTCACAGCATATGCATGAAAGTGTGTTGTCTCAATGAGTTTCTGAATTAAGTAAGAGTTCCAAGATACACAAAGAAAATGAACACCGCTAGCATCAATAGTGGAGTATTAGAGTAGTTACTTTCTCCTCCAAAACAACTATCTTTATATATAATGCCTGATAGGAGGAGCCAAGGTGAAAATCCATTTGCATGAGGAAAGAGAGTGTATATATAATAAATGGGGTGATCCATAACCTCTCTTGTGACTCTTGGATTACCCTCATGACTGTTTCACTTCTCAATGACATTTAAACTTCCTACGTGATTTTTCGTATTACATGGATGAATCTTGGACTTTCAATTGACATTACATTTCTCCAATATTTAATTTATATAATCCAAAAATGGTGTGGAAAATAATGACTCATGACGGAACATGACATGACACTGATGACATGGATTGCATGATGATGTGGTAGTTCCAAGTTGTCCTTTTTGCTATGTTGTCTTCAATAAAAGATGTATACAATAATTTTTCTTCATGAGAGATATGCTTTGTTCTTCATATCTGCCATCCAAAGGGTTGTGAATCAGATGGAGTCTTCATGCAGTTCTTATCTTTGGTCTTCTGTTGTAATCCAGTGTTCCTTCATCTTCTTGCCTGATGATCATCTTATCTCCTCATCTCCTTAAGTGTCTTCTATAATGGTCTCCTTCTCCATATCCTTCATCATCATCCTGTCATGACATAATAGAATACCTGTGAATGAAATCCACCCATGACAAGATGACATCAGTTCAATAAACCCCTAGCCTAAGATGCTTCATGAAATCACTTATTAGGGCTAGAACTCATGACTAGTTGAGTGACTGATTCAGGGATTGCACAGTTTCAGAGTCCAAGTTCTAGGACCGAGGCTTGATAATGTGCAATGCACATTTCAGGATGGACAGGTTCAAAGGATTGTGCAGTTGAAGGACTCAAGGACCTAGTCTGGAGGCTTGAGGATTGATACTTCATAATGCACAGTTTTGAAGGCGTAGGTTGAGTGACTACGGAGATGAGGGATTCAAGGATCTAAGCCGAGGGCTTGAGCACCGAATTTTCCCACTACGTAGTGATGGAAGGACATGCAGGCTAGGTGATTACACAATTGTGTAGTTCATATGATTAAGGCTAAGGCTTGAGAACTAAGACTGCACAATGTGCAATTCATGCCTGACTCGTGGGAAGTATTGCGTAGTTATTGAGCTTAGAGGCTAGGCTTGATCACTGATATTGTGTAGTGCGCAATTCTAGGAGGAAGAAATTGCACATTGCACAATTCCAAGAGACAAGGTTGATGATTGAGGACTCAGACTACACAATGCATAGTTCAGGCTCGCTAAAGGAGGTTGAGTGGCTTGGTCAGAGAGTTTTTCCCAATTTGACTAAGTGTCCAATTAGTGAGAGGAATATAGGAAAAAACATGACTTTGAACATGACCACACACTTAGATCACTTGACAACACAACATGGAACACTTACAATATGTGAACAACATCCCTTCCTAAATGCAACAACTTTGCAATGACCTACAACAAGTGCGACACCAAAGATACACTTTCTAATGACCGTGACGACACTCGTGTGACAGTGCTTGAAACTTTGGAAATGAGTGTGATACATTTTTACATGGTAAGAAAAACTCATTTACACAAATGTTACCTCTTGAAACCACCAAAACTAGCTTTCATGCATTGTGCGACACTCCACATGCTAAAATACAACATTTACTATATGAAGAGAAAAGTGTGAATAACACTTGCAATACACAAATGATAGTGAAAGTGACACATTACAAAGAAAAGATAACATGAAAACAACATTAATTAAATTGAAAGAAATTGAAATCAACAATCGAAAGAATGAAAATGACACTCACAAAAGAGAAGGTGCGCAAAAGAGACAATTTTAAAAACTCACCAAAATAGAAGTACAAACACAACCATAAGTGAGGGAATTTCAATGATAATGCACATTGATTATCGACATGGGTTGAACATGGCACATGCACTATCTTGATGGACTGTGTTATGATTTTTCAATCTTGTGTAAAAGATTTTCTCATGAACTTATTGCGAACTGAGCATGTATGAGCAAGTGACTTCGATCGATCAAGAAGTGACCACAGAAAAACTGATCGCAAGATCCAAAGTGGATCCAAAATTCTAGTGTAGGTAAAATTTTGGAGGGTGTTTGTCACAACAACAATACTTGGTGACCCACTGGTATAATTCTATATTTTATGACTTCGTCAATTATTTCATGCAGGTTCTAGTTCTTCAGTGAGTATTGATTCATCATTAGGATTATCATGGATTCCCTGCTTACCCCATGCATAAACATACTCCTCATTCATTCCTTTACTCAGTTAAACACAAACATAAGATCAAAAATCACACAATGTTTCGAATCTGGAAAGGGTAATGAAGTTCACAAGCTTTATATTTTCAAAGTAAATTTTTTAACCTCTGGTGCTGCTCCTTTTCCAACAGGCCTAGACAGTACCCCAAAAGAGTCACTTCAGGGACACACAGATTTCTTTGCTACCTGCAGTCTTGGACAATACCCTGACGTAGTTTCTTTCTTCACCTCTTTGAGCAGGAAGCCTTTCTCTTCGTTCACCTTTATTTTTTTTATATATAGGGTTACGCATCGACACTTATTTATTTCATAGTCGGAATAGGGATCCTGACTTATTGAGAGTAAAAGAGGTTGTCCCTTCATAGAAGCATATATAAGACCTATGATATTGGTTTAATCATTTAGATTTTCCCCTTGTTCTTCTCTACTTGATTGGATCATCCTGAAAACACCAAAACATAAAGACCCAAGTGTAGGCATGATGCTTCGAGAATAAACATGGTGATCATGGTTTGACACAAAGCTTTCCTTATGCAAGGATAGTATTTTCCATTGGAACATCATCGACCAAAAGGTGTAACCAAGACAAGGAAGAAGGATAGAGAGTTAGCCAAATTTTGTAGTGTTACAAAGTCCTTTTCTATTTTTCCACACTGTCTTTCGAACCCAAATAGGACACCCTTCATGCGAAGTCTCATTAAACAAATCAAAACAAGGAAACAAAACTAGGAAGACAAAATAAAAGGAGGTTAACCAAAAAGATGATGTGAAACCAAAATGAGAAAACACAAGACAAACTATAGAAAATGAATGAAGGATTAATGTGCAGGTAAACTAATATGCAACTAGACCTACTCCTAACCTAACTAGCTAGAAGGTCACGTATAATGAAATTTCCAATGTAGCCAATGTAGTTATTCCCGGCCTACAATCAAAAAGATATGATCGATTAAAACTGAGATAAAAAAATGTGCAATAGAAAATATAAGAACTTGAATAACTCTGCACAAACAATTGAAGGCCTTGTCTGTAAACAGAAAGATATGTCATAACCACTACTTCTAACCATTTTTCACTCTTACCTTTTTTCAAACAACCATAATAAGACGAATATTGGGGGATTCTTGCAAATGTATCTTCATCTGCACTATACTCCTTACCAAGCATGAGAAACGGCTAAAACGTTTTATTTACAACAGAGATTGCCAGGTAAGATTGTTCCAACAATTCAACGTTTGGATCATGAAACTCCAACTAATCCTCTTGAGAATCCTGAAATATTTGAAAATATGAATTTTCAAATCAAAGCGCAAGATCAGGATGAGAATCTTGTAAGGTAAATTGAATCTGATCATATTTAAAAGGCTTGTCAATATAGTGATGACCTGACATAACCATCAGCAAAGGTTGAAGTACCTCAGCTGCTTGAAAAGTATCTGAATGGTGAGATAAACCATAAAGATTAATTGATGTGAAACAAATAACGTCAAATATACTAGTGGAAAAATAATAAAAGAAATGACAGTTAATATTATGATCAGATGGACTGTTTGTGGCAAGACATTCTCAGTTAGAATATTACAAATATAAATAAGTTTGAACATATTTATGAATTCCTTGAAAAAATGAATCATCTTCTTCACATGATAAATGTAACAAACGATTTCCTTGTGACTAATTGCATGTTTTACTGGCATGGTAATCATCGAAAGAATTGAAAAGGAATGCCAGTAAAATAAACACATACAACCAGTAAGGATATAGTGAACGAAGAATAGTTTGATTCACATAATAACTCATGCATTCATCAGCACTCATGAGAATTTCAGGTGTGATGGAGAACAAGATTCACAATATAAAATTCACAAGAAAAACCAGGAGCTAACTATTCTGAAATGAATGTGACATGCATGGTTGCTTCATCCAAAGATTATTTTTGAAATTATTAACTTCATAGTTCCATGATTATACGAGAAATACACATTCTGAACTCGAGTTTGATACAAGTGTTACAAATATTTTCATTGATGACAAAGGAGCAGAAAGGAGCAACACTAGAATTATCATTGAGGACAAAGGATCTGCTATATTATAAAGGATAAATAAGGAAAAGAAGTAAAAAGTACAGTGGAGAAGCAGAAAAGAAGAAAAGGAGCAGCATTATGCAAAAAGGAGGGAAGGAGCAGCATTATAATTATTACTTAAGGAAAAGGAGCAACAAAGAAGAAAGGAGAAGCAAAAGAGGCAAAAGATAGCGTTATGCAGCAAAGAAGAAAACTGTGTCAAGTTGGGATATTCACATTCAGAATATTAAGCAAAGGAAAAGTGTGCAGCAAAGTTTAACTTGGGTGTATGAATAAAAAATGTGTGTAGCAAAGAAAAGAAATGAACGAGTGGGCCAAGTTGGGCTGGTTGTAAAACGCAAGCAAAATAGTGGTTCTGCATTCAGAATATCGTGACTGAGTTGATTGTTCTACGTGCAGCAAAGAAGAAATGAATGGATGAAACCAAAGAAGCAAAGGCGTGAAGGAGTGAACAAGCGAGCCGAGTCATGCAACTTACGTTCAGAATATTTCAAGAGTTGAGTTGGTTTATGCATTCAAAAAAATGCATTTCAAGGGTCGAATCGTGTAAATTCAATTTCAGAATAGTGCAACAGATCTCATATCGCAATCACAACGAAAGGATTATCACAAAACCACAGAGACATAGAAATTGTGAAATGCGAAGTGTAGGAGATGACGTGGTAGATGATGTGGCAGGTGATGTGGAATATAATGTGGCGATGGCACCCCCAATGGGACATGAACCCTTTATCCCATATCGCATATCGCAGATCGCAAAGCTGAGAAGGGATAGCACTCATGAACCACGTTGAAACACAAAAATGCGAAGTGCGATAAAGAGCCCAGATGCAATACACTTCAAAGCCAAAGACTAAAGGATTTAAATTTCGGCATGGGACCCAATCGGATATCGAAAATCGCAAAGCTCAGGAGGAATAGCGCACAAGAATAACGCTGAAATGAAAAATTTGATAAGAGTACCAAATGCGATGTAGTTTCAAAGAAAAATTCTAAAGGATTTCAAATCCAGAGGTATAAGATTTCCATTTGAGAAATAGCATCGGAGAATGGAAGAGCAATATAGAACCAAATCAGAAAAGAAACACCAAAATGCGAAATGCGATATGGGCCTAGACATGATACCTCTCAGATTTTAATACTAAATATTTTAAATTTCGACAGAATTTGCTTAAGAAATCACATCGGGGTTTGGAAGAGAAATATATAAACGAAGAACAAGAGAAATAGTCAAAATATCAAAATGCGATAAATGATGTCGGATACGATTTTATTCAAAGTTCCATTGTAATATATTTCAGGTCCAAGTCTTATGGTGGTTTATAAAGAAAATTCTGAATGCGGATTTGACTCGGGTAAGTAAAAGAAAGGTTTGGACGTGAGGAAAGGCTCAAGTGGAGAAAAGACCCGACCCCATGCAGAACAATGATCTATTCTATTACGCTTGTTAAAAGGAAAAGGTTGAACACAAGAGGAGAGACTCGGGCAAGTGACCCGACTATAGAATAAAGGTTATTGCAGCCAGTATAATAACAAAAGTCTGAACGCAGCAGGAGATTAGGGTGAAACAACCCGACACTACGTGCAGAGATAAACAACGGTTACGCCTTGATAATAGAAAAAAATTCTAAACGCGAGCAGTAGACTCGGGTAAGTGAACTGACATAGAGAAAAAGGGAGAGTAAGCGAAACATCGCAGTAATGAAGAGATAGGCACCATGGGTCAAGTCGTGCTCAGCAAAACCTTCGGGTAGAGTTGGGTGTTGAGAAAAGTAGAAGGCAGAACACTACGGGCAAGAGAAGGAAGGCAGATAGGCAGAGTCGAGAAAAAGAAGATATGGTGGCACTGTTGGAAATGCAACAACTGGGTCGAGTCGAGAAAAAATTCGTTTACGCAGAACTGTTAGAATATAACAGCAGAAACAAAAAAGAAAACGACAACAGAAACAAAAAAGACAAATGCACAACGAGCCAAGAACTGAAAGGGCTGAATGAAATATTGTTGTAATTGTAAATGTAAATTCATTGATTATTTTATATTGTTTGTGATGCATAGGAAAATCTCCATAAGCATAGGAAAAACTCCAATGAGTGTTGAAATTATTATTTCTATAATTTTGTTGATATAATAACCTAAACTGAAGTGTGAGGAATCGAATGGGTGGAAGGCATAGAGTCAGGTATGTCCACTTCATATTCCCTATAGAATGCAAACATTCAGGAGTTATCTATATAAAATATGTAATATCAGTGTGCATAGGAAGGATAGAGAGCATAAGAATCAGAGAGAGATGATAGAGATGGTGTGCACATTAGGAGCTGATATGAAGCAGAAATGAAGGAAAAAAAGGCAACGGTGAGGAAGGAGAATAACATAGCTGATATCTAGGTAAATCAGCATATGATTTTTTTTGTAATGTGAGGGATTTGGAGCTTCCATATCAAGTTGTAACTTGATAGATGTCCAGTTGGAGATGGTTGAAGTAGGAGACTCCTGTGGTTTGTAGCCTACATAAAATACACGGGAGTTGGAGCTTCCATATAAAGTTGTAGCTTGATATATGTCCAATTGGAGTTGGTTGAGGTAGGAGCCTCCTGTGGGTTGTAGCCTACAGAAAATACATGGGAGTTGGTGCTTCTGTTTCAAGTTGTAGCTTGATAGTTGTCCAGTTGGAGCTGGTTGAGGTAGGAGCCTCTTGTGGGTTGTAGCCTGCAGAAAATACATGGGAGTTGGTGCTTCAATTTCAAGTTGTAGCTTGATAGATGTCCAGTTGGAGCTGGTTGAGGTAGGAGCCTCCCATGGGTTGTAGCCTGTAGAAAATAGATGGGAGTTGGAGCTTCCTTGTAAGTAGTAGCTTGTAGAAGTTGAGGTAGTAGCCTTCTGTAGGTTGGAGCCTACAGAAAATCAGTTGTGAGAGGGAGTAGGAGCTTGCCTTTGCATCACAACAATAATAATATGTGGTTTTCTCCCTTATGGGTTTCCACTTATATCTGGTGTCTATGTGCTTAATGATTATGTGTTGATGTGATGTTTTAATCAGCTTAATTAATTGTTGTCGACACATTTAGTTTGATGATTCATTATGTATTAATCTGCTTATAAAATGAAGTTGTTAATGGGTGTAAAGAAAACAGTTTTAATTTCCATGAATGTACTAAATTGATTCACTCCCCCCCTCTTAGTTTAGCTAAGGGTTAATCAATTCGTATCAAAGCTAGTTCCTTCTAAAACAGTTTAACCACTGGAAGGAGGTCCTTATTCCCCAAAATGGATAGCTTAGAAGGATGCTCTACAAATAAATCCCCTCTGTTTACTGGCACAAACTATGCTTTCTGGAAAATAATAATGAAGACATACTTGATGTCTCTTGGAATATAATTTTGGGTTACTGTGGAAGAAAAATTTGTACCAAAGGCTACAAACACTGAGAAAGAAGCCAAACAAAATTTCATAGCTAATGCAAAAGCTATGAATGCACTCTTGAGCAGTCTAGGTGAGTCTGAATTTATCAAAGTAATGCACAGTAAGACCGCCAAAGAAACCTGGGATACATTAGAAAATATTCATGAGGGAGATCAAAAAGTGAAGTTGGCTAAACTAAAAGCATATAGAACCCAGTTTGAAAACTTAAAAATGAATGAATATGGAGATATAGTTGCATTCTTCTTAATATTTGCAGAATTTGTGAATATCATGATAGGTCTAGGAGAAGAAATTAAAGAAAGTGTAGTGGTAATGAAAATATTGAGATCATTACCATCCAGGTTCAATCCCAAGGTTTCATCCATAAAAGAAACAACAAACTGGGAAACCTTGACCAATAATCAATTACTAGGGAACCTGACAGCTTATGAGATGAGGCTTCCAAAGGGAAAGTGAAATGTAAGGGAGGCGGCCTTCAAGGCATAAAAGTGCATAAATGAGAAGGAATGCACAGCCTCAAGTTCTGATGAAGAAGAGGCTAAATTTTTTAGAAGACTGGACATAGGCACAGGTAAGTACAAAGGTAAACTTCCATTCAAGTGCTTTAACTATGGAAGAGCAAACCACTATCCCTCAAAATGTCCTAATAAGATAACAAAGAATCAGTCTAAAGGGAATGAGAAAAGAAACTCCTAAAATATGTAGAAAGGGAATAAATTTAAGAGAGAAACATTTTTTTCCCAACAAGATAGCCATGCATCTGAAAGCTCAGATGAATCCTCAGATGAAGATGGAATCTTAGAATTCACACTAATTATGGGTATGGATGATCTTGAAGATGATCCTCTAGAATCTGAAGAAGAAGGTGAGGTAGACATTGAGGGGGAGCGTGTAAGTGCCTTAAAGGAAATTTAAATATTTAAACTTAAGAGTAATAAATAGAAAGAGATTCTTTTGAAATATGCAAAGACAAAACCAAATTTAGAAGACCTTATTAAATTGAAATTTGAACTAGAAGAATCAAGGAAAATAGAGGATATTTAGAGAATGAAATAAAGGATAAAAATTAGGAGCGTAAAAAGCTAGAAGAAGAAATGGTAAGCCTGGGGAAGAAATCAGAGAAGGCCCAAATTGAATTAAACATGAATATTCCTCAAATGAAAATCTCTGGATAGTTGGAAAAGATACTAAATGCTTAAATATCTCCTCTTATAAAGGCTGGGATAGGCTATGAAGGATAAACCAGTAAGTCCAAGGTAGAGGATAACAAGGATATCACTTTTGTGAAAGCTATAATAAAGGAAAATGATAACTCTCATCAATCTGAGATTATTTCAGCTAGAAGACTGATAGAAGAAAGGAGCAGGTTGTGTAAGCAGTAGGAGATGAGTTTTCCTCCAAGGAGAACTCAGAGAATGCAGACATTGAAAGGGATGATGAAGCAGCTCAAAAATGACCCACTGAAGCAGAAGCCAACAAGAACTTGATGTGTAAAGAAACAAACATAAAAAAGCAAAAACATCAAGAGACAAATAATGAGAGGAAGAAGCAAGCAGTTGCAAAAATCTCAATTTTTCCTTAAGATGAATTGAACAAGTTCTGAAGATCTCAAAAGAGGTTATTTCCTCCTATGAAAAATATCACATGTTTCTCTTGTCATAAATCAGGACATATTGCAGCACATTGTAAGACAAGGTATATCAACTTTAACCAGCAAAAGATGTAGCAAATGAAAAGACTCCCTCAAGCAAGCAGATGGAAAATACAATCTTTCACCAGGTACACAAATAATTTCCATGGCTACTGTTATTCATGCAATGACTTTGGACATGTAGCAACTCAATTTAAGACAAAGAAAATCAAGTTGAACCAGCAAAAGATGCAGCAAATGAGAACATTACCTCAAGCAAACAAATGGAAAGGACAACCTTTCACCAAGTACATAAATAATTTCCAAGGCTACTACTATTCATGCAATGAATTTGGACATAAATATGTTGAATGTAAACTATGTTAAAAAAGGAGCACAAAATGCTATACATCAGCTCAAGCGTACCTAGGTAAAATAAGATGTTATGTATGCCACAAGCTTGGACACAAAGCAAATGATAGTAGGATGCCATATACATTAAAGGACTCTAGATAGATGATGGAACCAAATCAAATCAGACCAAACTATGAATCAAAAGGGGATGGAGACATTATGAGGAACCCCAACAAAGTATGGAAGAAGAAAAAAAGGGGGAACTTGTTAATTTAATGACATTATGAATCCATCATAGTCTCAGGGGAGTTGCTCCAGGAAGCAATGCAGACATCAAGCCTAGCCTAGAAAAGAAGCAACATCTCAGGGGGAGAGTAGCCCATAAAAATTTTAAAAGAAGAGCTCCTTAGAATATGAACAAATAACAGTTTAGGATGGGAAAGGACAATTCCTCTGGAAAATAACTATAGAGGGACAAAGGCACCTTGAGCATTCAATAGCCAACAGGATTATGGAAGAAGAGAAGGAAGCAAGCAGCCATGGTGGTAGAGGGAACATCATCCATGAACATGTAAGCTAAGAAGACAACAACACACTAAGTGATGAATGGTTAAATTCACAAAAAATATGTTTCGAGTTATAGAACTAGAAAGATCCACAGAGGATTATCACATTGTGCATGTTGGCAATATGATGCAGAGTGTTGTCCTTGATGGAAACCCACTTGATGAAGATGATGGCAACCTACTTGATGAAGTTATTCTTGACTTGATGGACTTGGTAATGATGTAAATCTCATGTGAAATGATGTGTCTACAGAGCAACTCAGATGTAATGATGAAAGGAATTCCAGTATGTGCTAGAACAATGATGAAAAATGTGTGTCTCAAGGCATACACGGGTTTGTCTAGGAGAAGTAGTGTATGCACGCGGGAAATAACGTGCCAAGTCGCGTATGGTCAAAAGCGCTCTAAATATGTAAAACCAGGGGTTACTACCATGGTATTGACCCATTGTATTGAGCGCTGGTATGTCTATGTGATCCCGTCCAGGAATACCATTGGAAGTAATGTGGTCTTGGCTCATGGTATTGTCAAAGGCTAAATCTATATAAGGAGAAGAAAATCATTATGCAAGTATGCATGAGTCTGGGTTTGAATGGATACTTCACTCTGAAGTATGTCTGTATGGAAAGGGTAACAGTTTGATGATAGATCTGAATCTGTGATGCACCTATGAAGAAAATGATGAAGAAGGGAATCTAGATCTGTTTATGGAATGTTTAGATTTGAGATGAGGCGAACATCTGTCTGAAGTAAAGGGTAAAATTTGAACTGAATATCTAATCTGATGAAGTATGCTGCTCTATAATGTTTGAAGATCTATACGCTAGTTTGTTACAGAGGAAGCGTGTATATACGCGGGTTGGATAAAGCGAAAGCGCGTATGGAAGGTGAAACCAGTTCTGAAGTATGTGTAGATGTATACGCGGGTTTGTATACATGAAAGCACGTATATACGCCGAATCAGTGAAAGGAAAGCGCGTATGAAAACTAGGGTTTGCTGAAGTATGAAGTATAAAATGTCTGATCTGTTCTGCTGTGTTACTGCTATCTGTTAAAGGTGTATTCTACAGATATGGGTTGTCTGAATTTATAAGTATCAGTTTGATGTATGATTGAGCTTAAATGTGTGGAGTGGGTCCAGTCTAAAAATATGATGAAGAGTGGCCTGCAAGTTGTGCTCTAAAGAAATCTTTTGGATCCAGTGTGAAAATTGATGAAACGTGGTCCATGGTAGTGCTAAGGGTTGTAGCCTTCAGTCAGGGGGTTGTAGCTCCCTTCCAGGTGAGGCTGGTAAATGAGAGCAGGGGGTCATAGCTCCCTTCCAGGAGAGGCTGGTAAATGAGAGCAGGGGGTCGTAGCTCCCTTCCAGGAGAGGCTGGTAAACGAGCGCAGGTGGGTGCCTGCGTGCTGGTATGAGTCTGCGCCACCACATAGTTGTAAGATGTTTTCTTTATAATAAAATATTGAAGGCTGAGACTACAGCAGCGGTGGTTTTCTCCCAACTTGGGTTTCCACCTAAAATCCTGGTGTTCATGTGTGATTCTTATGTTATTCTATTATTACTGCACATGTATGTTGCTATATAAACATCTGATGAATGAATAAATGCAAGGATCTAAGTAAAGAATTAATTGCTTATTAAGATCTCTGTACATACGCGACTTTAGTAAAGGGTATCCGCGTATATACGCGAGTCTGATCAAGTAAAGTAGCGTATGGGTTTTAGAAAGTGGAAAAGTAAAAATATTTGAGTATGCCCTAAATACTGATTCACCCCCCCCCCCCCTCCTCTCAGTATTTTTCCCAACAATTGGTATCAGAGCAGGTCCTTCTGCAGAAGCTTGATCGCTTGAAGAAGATCCGTCGAAATGGGAATTCATGAAGGGTTAATGTCTATAAGGCCACCTCTATTCAATGGAAATAATCTGTTATTCTGGAAGATACAAACAAAAGCATATTTGCAAAGTCTTGGTGCAGAAGTATGGGCAATCGTGGAAGAAGGTTATCAGTGTCCGGCGAGTATTCCTACTGATGCAGGAGAAAGGAAGAAATATGAAATCAATACCAAAGCCGTCAATGTCTTATTAGGAAGCATGTCTGAACCAGAATTTGCTAAAGTGATGCAGCTAAATTCAGCAAAAGAAATATGGGACAAAATCATTCTGAGCTATGAAGGAGATACAAAGGTAAAAGGTGCAAAACTCCAAACTCTCAGAATTGAATATGAAAATTTAAGGATGCATAGTGATGAGAGTATTGCCAGTTTCTTTTTACATCTTGATGATATTGTAAATCGTATGAGAAGTTTGGGTGAAACCATAACCGATACTACTCTGGTGGAAAAAGTCTTAAGATCTTTAACTTCAAATTTTGAGTCAAAAGTATCAGCTATTGAAGAAAGGCAAGATCTGCAAACTCTTACTATTGTTCAACTACATGGTATTCTAACTACTTATGAAATGAGACAAGGAGGTCCCTCTCAAATCAAAGACGCTGCTTTTAAGGCGTGTGCAAAAGGAAAAGAAAAGGAAGTTGTCAAGGAATCAAATTATATATCAGAAGAAGAAGAAGCAAATTTTGTGAGAAGACTCCAACCAAGTACTGGAAGATTCAAAGGTAAGCTTCCCTTCAAATGTTTTGATTGTGGAAGAGTTGGTCATTATGCTGCGAAATGTCCTTATAGAGAAAATCATGATAAAGGAAAACAATTTGTAAAGATAAAGAGTTATTATGCAAATGAAGAGAATAATGAAATGTCAAGTGAAGATGAAGAAGATTCTGACCAAGATCTGAAAGTGCTCATGGAAAGGAAGCAAAAGAAGAAGGCTACTCAAAGAAAGAAGATACCTCAGAAAACATGTGCAGCAGAAAATGAAGAAGAGGAAACAGGTTATTATATAATAACATGGTTATTATATAATAGTTATAATCAATGTATCTATCTGTTGTGGTGATCAAACACCATCGTGGTTGCCATCAAGTCCAAAGGGGGAGATTGTTGGCAATATGATGCAGAGTGTTGTCCTTGATGGCAACCCACTTGATGAAGATGATGGAAACCTACTTGATGAAGTTATTCTTGACTTGATGGACTTGGTAATGATGTAAATCTTATGTGATATGATGTGTCTTCAGAGCAACTCAGATGTAATGATGAAAGGAATTCCAGTATGTGCTAGAACAATGATGAAAAGTCTGTGTCTCAAGGCATACGCGGGTTTGTCTAGGAGAAGTAGCGTATGCACACGGGAAATAACGTGCCAAGTCGTGTATGGTCAAAAGCGCTCTAAATATGTAAAACAAGGGGTTACTACCATGGTATTGACCCATTGTATTGAGCGCTGGTATGTCTATGTGATCCCGTCCAGGAATACCATTGGAAGTAATGTGGTTTTGGCTCATGGTATTGTCAAAGGCTAAATCTATATAAGGAGAAGAAAATCATTGTGCAAGTATGCATGAGTCTGGGTTTGAATGAATACTTCACTCTGAAGTATGTCTGTATGGAAAGGGTAACAATTTGATGATAGATCTGAATCTGTGATGCACCTATGAAGAAAATGATGAAGAAGGGAATCTAGATCTGTTTATGGAATGTTTAGATTTGAGATGAGGCGAACATCTGTCTGAAGTAAAGGGTAAAATTTGAACTGAATATCTAATCTGATGAAGTATGCTGCTCTATAATGTTTGAAGATCTATACGCTAGTTTGTTACAGAGGAAGCGTGTATATACGCGGGTTGGATAAAGCGAAAGCGTGTATGGAAGGTGAAACCAGTTTTGAAGTATGTGCATATGTATACGCAGGTTTGTATACATGAAAGCACGTATATACGTCGGATCAGTGAAAGGAAAGCGCATATGAAAACTAGGGTTTGCTGAAGTATGAAGTATAAAATGTCTGATCTGTTCTGCTGTGTTACTGCTATCTGTTAAAGGTGTATTCTACAGATATGGGTTGTCTGAATTTATAAGTATCAGTTTGATGTATGATTGAGCTTAAATGTGTGGAGTGGGTCTAGTCTGAAAATATGATGAAGAGTGGCCTGCAAGTTGTGCTCTAAAGAAAGCTTTTGGATCCAGTGTGAAAATTGATGAAACGTGGTCCATGGTAGTGTTGAGGGTTGTAGCCTTCAGTCAGGGGGTTGTAGCTCCCTTCCAGGTGAGGCTGGTAAATGAGAGCAGGGGGTCATAGCTTCCTTCTAGGAGAGGCTGGTAAACGAGAGCAGGGGGTCGTATCTCCCTTCCAGGAGAGGCTGGTAAATGAGCGTAGGTGGGTGCCTGCGTGCTGGTATGAGTCTGCGCCAGCACATAGTTGTAAGATGTTTTTTTTATAATAAAATATTGAAGGCTGAGACTACGGCAGCGGTGGTTTTCTCCCGACTTTGGTTTCCACCTAAAATCCTGGTGTTCATGTGTGATGCTTATGTTATTCTGTTATTACTACACATGTATGTTGCTATATAAACATCTGATGAATGAATAAATGCAAGGATCTAAGTAAAGAATTAATTGCTTATTAAGATCTCTGTACATACGCAAGTTTAGTAAAGGGTATCCGTGTATATACGCGAGTCTGATCAAGTAAAGTAGCGTATGGGTTTTAGAGAGTGGAAAAGTAAAAAGATTTGAGTATGCCCTAAATACTGATTCACACCCCCCCCCCCCCCCCCCTCTCAGTATTTTTCCCAACAGTGCATCACTGCAAGTGTTAATAATGAAACAAAATTAATAAGGATGAATAAGAAAAATGTCCATTATCATTATATCTGTACAAATATGTTGGAAATATGATGCAGAGTGTTGTCCTTGATGGCAACCCACTGAATGAAGATGAAGACATGCGACTGTTGACATGTGTTGTCCTTGATGGCAATCCACCTGATGAAGTTATTCTTGACTTGATGGACTTGGTAAATGATGTAAATTCGATGTGATATGATGTTTGTCGACAATATGATGCTAAGTGTTGTCCTTGAAAGGCAACCCACTTGATGAAGATAATGACAACTTACTTGATGAAGTTGTGCTTAAGAGAATGTGTTCCTGATGAAGAAAATATGATGTTTCTACAGTGTGTACAGAAGGCAATGAAGAAAGGAATTCAGAATGTGCTCAAAATATGATGAAAATAGTATGTCTCTTTGTATACGCGGATTGGCCTAGGGGAAGTCGCGTATGCACGCGGAAAAGAACGTGCCAAGTCGCGTATGGGCTAAAGCGCTCAAAAAGTGCAAAACCAAGGGTAACCACCATGGTATTGACCCATTGTATTGGGTAATGATCCGCCTAATTGGACTTCGTCCAGAATGTTTACCTGGCATGTTAATGGCTCATGGTATTGAAAAAGGGGCTCATGGTATTGACAAAGGGTAATCATATATAAGGAGAAGAAATTCATTGTGCAAATCAGGTGTGAGGGAGTGCAAGATGTCTGAGCTTGAATGAATACTTCTCTCTGAAGTATATCTGAATGGAAAGGGTTACACTTGAATGATAAATCCGAATGTATGATGCACCAATGATGAAGAAGGAGATCTAGATCTGAATTGCTCTTGTATTTGCTAGATCTGATTATGGAAGGCTTAGATCTGTGATGAGGCGAGCATCTAGGCGAACATCTGTCTGAAGCAAAAGGGTAGATCTGAACTGAATATCTGATCTGATGAAGTATGCTGCTCTGTAATGATTGAAGATCTATACGCTACTTCACCGCGGAGGAAGCGCGTATATACGCAGCTTCTCTGAAGTAAAAGCGCGTATGCGCAATAAAATATACACTGAGGTATACGCTGGTTTGTGTGGACGGAAGCACGTATATACGCGACATCAGTGAAGTGAAAGCGCGTATGCAAACTAGGGTTTGCTGAAGCATGGGGTATGAAACATCTGATCTGTTCTGCTGTATTACTGCTATCTGATCTGTGTTGTCTGAATTGATAAGTATCTGTTGGTGATGTATGTTTGAGCTTAAATGTATGAAGAGGGTCCAGTCTGAAAATATGATGAAATGTGGCCTGCAAGTGGTGTCCTAAAGGAAGCTTTGGATCCAGTGTGAAAATTGATGAAACGTGGTCCATAGAGGTGCTAAGGGTTGTAGCCTTCAGTCAGGGGGTCGTAGCTCCCTTCCAGGTGAGGCTGGTAAACGAGATCGGGGGGTCGTAGCTCCCTTCCAGGTGAGGCTGGTAAACGAGATCGGGGGGTCGGAGCTCCCTTCCAGGAGAGGCTGGTAAACGAGCGCAGGTGGGTGCCTGCGTGCTGGTCAAGTCTGCGCCAGCACATATGTTGTAAGATGTTTTCTCTATAATAAAATATTGAAGGCTGAGCAACTGCAGCGGTGGTTTTCTCCCGATTTGGGTTTCCACCTAAAAATCCTGGTGTTCATGTGTGATGCTTTGTGTGATGGTTTATTCTGTTCTTACTGCACCTGTTTACTGCTTATTGAATATCCGATGAATAAATGATGGAATGGTTTAAGTGAAGATTTAATGACATATCTAAATCTCTGTGTATACGCTAGTTTCATAAATGGGATCCGCGTATATACGCTGGTTTACTGAAGTAAAGTAGCGTATGGGTTTTAAGGAATGAAAAAGTAAAAATTTTGAATATGCAGTAAATACTGATTCACCCCCCCCCTCTCAGTATTTTTCCCAACAATTGGTATCAGAGCGGGTCCTTGCAGAAGCTTGATCGCTTGAAGGAGATCCGTCGCAATGGGAAGTCAAGAAGGAGTGATGTCTATAAAGCCACCTCTATTCAATGGAAGCAATTTGATATTCTAGAAGGTACGAACAAAAGCATATCTGCAAAGTCTTGGTGCAAATGTATGGGCAATCATGGAAGAAGGTTATCAATACACAACAAGTATTCCTACTAATGCAGCAGAAAGGAAGAAGTATGAAATCAATGCCAAAGCATTGAATGTCTTGTTAGGAAGCATGTCTGAATCAGAATTTGCTAAAGTGATGCAGCTACATTCAGCAAAATAAATATGGGACAAAATTATTCTAAGCTATGAAGGAGACACAAAGGTAAAAAGTGCAAAACTCCAAACTCTTAGAATTGAATATGAAAATTTGAAGATGCATAGTGATGAAAGTGTTGCCAGTTTCTTTCTTCGTCTAGATGATATTGTAAATCGGATGAGAAATTTGGGTCAAACCATAACTGATACTACTCTGGTGGAAAAGGTCTTAAGATCTTTGACTTCAAAATTTGACTCTAAAGTTTCAGCTATTGAAGAAAGGCAAGATCTGCAAACTCTTACTATTGTTCAATTACATGGTACTCTGACTGCTTTTGAAATGAGACAAGGAGGTCCTTCTCAAATAAGAGAAGCTGCTTTTAAGGCATCTACAAGAGGAAAGAAAAGGAAGTTGTCAAAGAATCTAGCTACATATCCGATGAAGAAGAAGCGAATTTCGTAAGAAAGCTCCAACTAGGTACTGGAAGATTCAAAGGTAAGCTTCCCTTCAAATGTTTTGAGTGTGGAAAAGTTGGTCACTATGCTGCTAAATGTCCTAATAGAGAAAAACATGGTAAAGGGAAACAATTTGAAAAGAGAAAGAGTTATTATGCAAAAGAAGATGATGATGAAGTGTCCGGTGAAGAAGAAGAAGATTCTGACCATGATCTGAAAGTGCTCATGGCAAAGAAGCAAAAGAAGAAGCCTACTCGAAACAAGGAGATCTCTCAGAAAACATGGTTAGCAGAAATTGAAGAAGATGAATCAGATAGTGATTGGGGTCATCCCTTGAATGATCTTAGTTGTGCAAACAATGGTGAAGACAGTGAAAGTAAAGTTGTGGATCTAGAAGAAGCTCTCAAGGTTAAAGTTGAAGAACTACAAAGTTCATCTAAGACGCAAGAATCTATCAACAAAGAGATGATCTCTCAAATGGAAAAACAAATAGAAATGCTGAATGGACAGGTGGACAAGTATCAAAGGTTTCATACTTATGCATCCAATCAAATTAAAGAACTAGAAGCAGAAATCAACGATCTAAATGTAGATCTCGAAAAATCAAGCAAGAAGAATGAAGGACTTGAAGCTGCAATCATCTCTCTACAAACATATCTTGAAGCATCAAGTAAGAAGATTGAGGAACCTCTACAAACATTTGAAAAGGAAGGCCTTGAAGCAGAAATCATCTCTCTCAAAGAAGATCTGGAAAAATCAAATAAGAAGAATGAAGAGTTGGAACAAACATGTGAAGAAAACGAAAATTGGCTGAAAGAAGAGATTCTAAATCTGAAGGATCAAGTAGAAGATGGAAGAAGGAAAGAAGAAATCATGACAAAGCAATGTCAAGCCTTGGAGGTTGAGGTAAACATTCTCAAAGGTAAATTAGAAGAAAAGGTAAAAATTTTGAGGTTTCATGATAGTACTAATATTTTGGACAATATTTTAAGTAATCAAAGGTCTCCTGCTATCAAACTTGGTCTTGGTTTCCATGAAACTATTAAAGGAGAATCTAGCTCACAAGGAGGTGCTAAAGAATCAAAGGACATCAATGCAAAATCTGAAGTGTTGAAAGAAACAAAAGATCAACCAACAATCATGAACTCTCAAAGGAATTTATTCAAGAACGTTGAGTGTTTTAAATGTCATAATTATGGGCATATTGCAGCAAATTGCAGAAGCAGAACAATTCAGCCACAAACAAACAGATTCTATTCAGAAAGGTACTCTGGTAGCTTCAAGGGATATTGTTTCTCATGTAACAAGTATGGACATAAAGCAGCTGATTGTAAAAGGAGGAAGATTAGGAATACTCATTATGACTCTTATGCTTATATCTCTGGACACATGAGATGTTATTCTTGTAACAAGTATGGACATGTAGAAAAGGAATGCAGGTTGAACAGATATGAGAAATTGGACAACTTCCAGCACACAAATAGAAAGATCAAACAAATCTGGAAAAAGATGGAGGACCGATCAGAAACGTAGGGAATATTGACCCTACTGCAGTCATCCACTTCTGAAGCTTACTTCTCTGATTGACTGCAGGAATGATGTGGGATACATTATGAGATTTAGTAATGTATCGTCACGGGGGGAGCAATGTATGATGTCTCTCATGGTTGATTTGATTATTCTGGTTATATGTATTTCTGACAGAGCATCTGATATGAAGAAGACAGGTACAGGAAGTACAAGTTCAGGGGGAGATGAAGGAATGTGAAAAATTTCTATGCTTCACTTTCCATACGCGGGTTCTATGAACAAAAGTCGCGTATACACGCGAGTTCCAGCAGACACAGTCGCGTATGCATTGAGGATAAGAGAATTTGGATGACAGCTGAAGATCAGGAGCAGAGGTTCAGGGGGAGCATCAGTCTGACTGATAATAACTGTACTTTTGACTCTGTATCGGCTTAATTTCTCAGTTCTAAATGATAATGATATGATACTTGATGTCTTATGTTGAAGTTTATGGATGAGTCCTGTATGCTTGTTAAATGAAGAGTATTCGTTGCTGAGATGAAAGTCTCATAATTCAGAGACAAGGACAGATCATGCAAAGATTGTTGATGATGACTTGCTGTTGAAGGTGTTTCAGATTTCACAAGTTAAGGAAGAGCACTGGTTTAGGGGGAGCAGCAGGTTGAATACTAATGATTGCATTGTTGGCAATATGACTGCTTATTCTTTGGTTATTGTGATACTCATGCTCAAATGATGATGGCTTGGTACATGGTTTATGATGATGAGACGTTGAATGAGCTGTGTTCACTGCTTGCTGAAGTTTATCTGTTCGATAAAATTGGAAGTCTTATGTTTCAGAGATAAGAATAGTTCATGCATAGTTTGTTACTATGGCTGAGATATTTTCCTACATATGTTACTTCATGTTAAATCTTAAAGGTCATGGTGATGTAGGATGGTGGTGGACCACATGAATGATTGCTTGACACTGGTATGATAAACTTTCTTGGAAAGATTGTATTGATGCTGCAAATAATCTGAAGGCTTGGTTACTAATGTGCCTATGCTACAACCATAGGATGACGCTTGAAGACACAACTACACTGTTCTATCTATCTGTAGTCCAGGGAAGCATTCAGATATCCCAGAAAGAAGCTGAACACTGCCCTTTTTCTCACAGAGGATCAGATCTGGTTAAAATATAGAAGATGGTATTGGATACACAGCTTTTATAAAACACAATCGCGTATATACGCGAGTTCATGCACAGAAAACCACGTATGCCTGATTGCTGACAAATTTTTGGTTGGAATCAGCTCTTTTCAGCACAGCTGCAGTGCTGTTTGGTATCTCTGATACTGTTTGGTATCTCTGGTGGTGTTCCAGCTCTCATAATTCCATTTCTAATGATTTGATGAAGATGTTTTGATGATTTGTTGGTGAAAGTGTTCAGGATGCACAAACTAAGGGGGGGCCTTAGTCATATGAAAAGGATGCATGGATGCACAGATTCAGGGGGAGCATTAGCTTTGCTGAGTATAATTCATTATGATGGTTCTGTTATATGATCTCTCTTGAGGTCTTCTTGGTATTGGTTATGAAAAGTCATATTTGTATTTTTGATGAAAAGGTCATGTGGAGACCCATGATGTAAATTGTAATATTCAGTCATGTAAGGACTTGTCAAATTTTGTAAACCCACTTGGTTGGGTAGCTGAGTCAAATTTTGTAAACCCACTTGGTTGGGTAGCTGAATTGAAATGTGTAAACCCACTTGGTTGGGTACTTGAGTCTCATATGTAAATCCACTTGGTTGGATATTTGATGTAAGTATGAGTCATTGGTGATAGGAACTTCATAGAGTCATGTACTTCATTGAAAATATGTTTGAAGATTCAGCATGAACTCAGGGGGAGCTTGGCCACTTCAGCACATATCAGATCTGCAGAATGTTTCTTCCACATGAGGAGAAAAGGGGAAGAGTGTTGGTTTTTGATCCGCCCTTTGCCCTTGATGTCAAAGGGGGAGAGTGACATGGTGTTTGAATGAAGAGAAGATAATGATGTCAAATATTTGGGAGAGTGACATATTTGGGAGAGTGACATGGTACCTATCTATTGTGGTAACCAAACACCATCATGGTTGCCATCAAGTCCAAAGGGGGAGATTGTTGGAAATATGATGCAGAGTGTTGTCCTTGATGGCAACCCACGAATGAAGATGAAGACATGCGACTGTTGACATGTGTTGTCCTTGATGGCAAACCACCTGATGAAGTTATTCTTGACTTGATGGACTTGGTAAATGATGTAAATCTGATGTGATATGATGTTTGTTGACAATATGATGTTGAGTGTTGTCCTTGAAAGGAAATCCACTTGATGAAGATGATGACAACTTACTTGATGAAGTTGTGCTTAAGAGAATATGTTCTTGATGAAGAAAATATGATGTATCTACAGTGTGTACAGAAGGCAATGAAGAAAGGAATTCAAAATGTTTTCAAAGTATGATGAAAATAGTATGTCCTTATGCATACGCGGATCTGTCTAAGGGAAGTCGCGTATGCACGCGGAAAAGAACGTTCCAAGTCGCATATGGGAAAAAGCGCTCAAAAAGTGCAAAACCAGGGGTAACCACCATGGTATTGACCCATTGTATTGGGTAATGATCCGCCTAATTGACCCCGTCCAGGAATACCATCGGAAGTAATGTTGTTTTGGCTCATGGTATTGAAAAAGGGGCTCATGGTATTGAAAAAGGGTAAACCTATATAAAGAGAAGAAATTCATTGTGCAAATTATAAGTGTGGGTGCAAGATGTCTGAGCTTGAATGAATACTTCTCTCTGAAGTAGATCTGAATGAAAGGGTTACACTTGAATGATAAATCTGAATGTATGATGCACCAATGATGAAGAAGGGGATCTAGATCTGAAATGTACTCATATCTACTAGATCTGATTATGGAAGGCTTAGATCTGAATTGAGGCGAACATCTGTTTGAAGTAAAAGGGTAAATCTGAACTGAATATCTGATCTGAAGAAGTATGATGCTCTATAATGATTGAAGATCTATACGCTACTTCGCCGCAGAGGAAGCACGTATATACGCGGCTTCGATGAAGAGAAAGCGCGTATGCGCAATGAAATATATACAGAGGTATACGCTGGTTTGTGTGGACGGAAGCGCGTATATACGCGACATCAGTGAAAGGAAAGCGCGTATGCAAACTAGGGTTTGCTGAAGCATGGGGTATGAAACATCTGATCTGTTCTGCTGAATTACTGCTATCTGATCTGTGTTGTCTGGATTGATAAGTATCTGTTGGTGATGTATGTTTGTGCTTAAAAGTATGGAAAGGGTCCAGTCTGAAAATATGATGAAATGTGGCCTGCAAGTTGTGTTCTATTGAAGTTGTTGGATCCATTGTGAAAATTGATGAAACGTGGTCCATAGAGGTGCTGAGGGTTGTAGCCTTCAGTCAGGGGGTGGTAGCTCCCTTCCAGGTGAGGCTGGTAAACGAGATCAGGGGGTCGTAGCTCCCTAGGAGAGGCTGGTAAATGAGTCATGGGGTTGGAGCTCCCTTCCAGGAGAGGCTGGTAAACAAGCGCAGGTGGGTGCCTACATGCTGGTAGGAGTTTGCACCAGCACATATGTTGTAAGATGTTTTCTCTATAATAAAAGATTGAAGGCTGAGCAATGGCAGCGGTGGTTTTCTCCCGACTTGGGTTTCCACCTAAAAATCCTGGTGTTCATGTGTGATGCTTTGTGTGATGATTTGTTCTCTTCTTACTGCACATGTTTACTATTTATTGAATATCTGATGAATATATGATGGAATGGTTTAAGTGAAGAATTAATGACATAATTAGTTCTCTGTGTATACGCGAGTTTAATAAAGGGTATCCGCGTATATACGCGAGTATTCTTCAGGAAAGTAGCGTATGGGTTTTGAAGTAAAGAAAAGTAAAAAGTTTTGAATATACTGTAAATATTGATTCACCCCCCCCCCCCCCCCCCTAATCAGTATTTTTCCCAACAAAATATTCATCGATTGGGATTTGTAGCAGTCCTCCTATCAGTAGAATACTAAGATTTATTTTTGGAGCAGTGTTATGGTACAGGTCCCCAGTATCATATTATTATAGCAAACATCATTGTGTTAGTATGGCAGAAATACATCAAGGAAAATGCTGAGCTACGTTATCAAAGCATTGAAAGGTTATTAAAAGTGCTAAAAGATCATTATCATGTTTGCATTTAAACTATTATATTGAACATTGAAGAAAAATTTATTCTTGGATAGAAATGCACTCTTCCTCAAGTTAGTATTGATATGTATTCAAGGCACATTTCTTAATATCATTCATAAAGTTGTAGTACGACGGGCTAGTCATATTAATCTTACTATTGAAGTTCAAGATTCTATTATTGATTCATCTAAATCTTACTTCAGCAGAAAGGAATTGTTGATATTTCACCATTACACAGAGTTTCATCAAGAAGCAAGGTACAAAAAAATAGAACATTCTATGGTGACATGCCTTCCAGCATTCTCATGAGTTGTGATAGCATCAGTTTGTTATGTATATTCATTTAATAACAAAAGAATTGAATGAAGGATGCTTATACTGAACTCAAAGAGGAGAAATGCAATGATGGAATATACACTGAAAACATTTTATAAACCCTTGCCATTGATGTCAAGGGGGGAGGAAAAGCAAGTAGAGGAAGATAAACACTTCTCAAAATGAAAGGGGGAGGAAGTGTTGGAGGATGTGTTGCCATCAATGCCAAAGGGGGATACTGTTGGAAATATTTTCATTGATGGAAAAGGAGCAGAAAGGAGCAGCACCAAAATTATCATTGAGGACAAAGGATCAGCTAGAGTATAAAGGAGAAATAAGGAAAATAATGAAAAAGTACAGTGGAGAAGCAAAAAAGAAGAAAAGCAAGAGAATTATGCAAAAAGGAGGCAAGGAGAAACATTAGAATCATTATCTAAGGCAAAGGAGTAGAAATCAGCAGCAAAGAGGCAAGGAGCAACATTAGAATTATTACTTAAGGAAAAGGAGCAGAAAAGAAGCAAGGAGCAGCATTAGAATTATTACTTAAGGAAAAGGAGCAGCAAAAGAGGAAAAAGACAGTGTTATGTAGCAAAGAAGAAAATTGTGTCAAGTCGGGCTATTCATGTTCAGAACAGTAAGCCAAGGAAAATTGTGTAGCAAATTTCAAGTCAGGTGTATGCATACAGAATGTGTGTAGCAAAGAAAATCATTGAACGAGTGCACCAGGTCAGGCTGGTTGTAAAACGTGTGCAGAACAGTGGTTTTGCATTCAGAAGATCATGAATGAGTCGGGTTTTCTACGTGCAGCAAAGAAGAAATGAACGGGCGTAACCAAAGAAGCAAAGGCGTGAAGTATTGAATGAGTGGGTCGAGTCGTGCAACTTACGTTCAGAACAGTTCAAGAGTCAGGCTGGTTTAAGCGTTCAAAACAATGCAGGTCAAGGGCTGAGTCGTGTAAATTCAAGTTCAGAATATTTAAACGGATTTCATATCGCAAACACAACGAAAGGATTATCACAAAACCATATAGACACAGAAATTTTGAAATGTGAAGTGCAGGAGATGAAGTGGCACCCCCGGTGGGACCTACTGTCGACAGATGTTGTCGCTCCTAGAGACAGCCTAGAGTTGCCATAGACCAGTGCCTAGGACATCTTATCATAGCAAGGAGCATATAATAAAACTTGGGTGTCAATCCAAAAACACTCTTGCTATCTCTTGTAAATAAGGAAATTAATTTAAATGGGACCAGAACTTACAGAAACCGCCACAGGGAAAGTAATGTTGCAGAGGCAAGATGCAAAGTTCCAACACGAAAGCATCAGACAATTAAGAGACAATTTACTGTAAAGAGGGCCGATTCAAGTAATATGCCACAAAAATCAAGTATCAGAAGGTGTATGCGGTGAAAGAAATATAAGAAGATATTAGTTATCTTTGGTCTGATACCCAGATACACAACAGAACCATATATGGGCTTATCAATCTAAGAATCCACACATGACAATGGCGTTTTAAAAGCACCCTCCCAAAGCAACTAATATAGCAGAAAAATGGGTGAAATGAACATGAAACAATATATCATGCATGAGCCATATTTAAAGCGCTTGACTGATCCAAGTATGGGTATCAACTAGGATAAATCCTTACCTAAAATCAGTGAGCCACTCGCATTCCAGTACATGATACAAGAAGATGGATAAAATGAAATGTTGTATTAAACATATTAAAGGAAGTTACATACTGTGGAATACCAAAGACCAGAATCCTCTAATACAGATAGAACTCCTCCTCACTGAAACCCTATGGGCTCTGAGCCTTCATACAAGATCTTTTACAAGATGTATACAAAAAATGCCTTTCACTACACAATTCTCTGATAAGAATCTGGAACCCCTACAATGTCTTTCTTCCCCCTTTTTATAGGAGAAGAAGAAAAGAAACTAACAAAAGAAGTTGGTGAAAACAATTAATTGTTTCATTAAAACAAAATGGCGGAAACATTCGCACCCATACTATTTGATAGCTATGAAATGCTGAATGTACTTGACAATCCGCTTGCAGAAATAAATGCACTGAGTAGAAAATATCTTCAGGAACCCAGTATAGAGATAAATCCACCTGAACATTCTATCCTTTCTTTAAGAAAATCCGGTTGAAATAAAACCTTGAGAGCATTGCGTTTTGTGCTTTTGTACTTTTTTCCTTCTGAACCATGAATTAGGATTTAAAATCTTCAATGCCGGACGCTGAATCCCTCGATTTTCAACTAATACACTTTGCCGCGACATAAATTTTTTCATCTACTAAAATATGCCTTTTGAATTACTCTAAGGGGATTGACAGATTCACATCCTGCTTCATTAATGGAAGCCATGTCACAGAAACTACCCAGGGCTTTTCTTCATAAATTCTGCCTTTGCAATATTATCCCTCGGTGCGTCTTCGATTTCTGTAATGGAGGCGATAATTAATTGGCAATTTTCCATCGCCGCAAACCTGCAAAACCCACAATCATATTAAAGAAAACCAGGCGCAAGGGTGGCGGATGTGTCAGTGACCACTAAATGGTGATGTATACTGGGAGAAATGATGAGAAGATGCAGGGTGGCGGCAAACGCAGATAAATAGCGGAGGAATGAAGGGTGGAAATGAAAAATACAGTGGAACGACGATGAATGAATGAGGTGGAGGTACATAACATAAACACTGAAATATGACACATAACGGAATATATGAATGGGGAAGGAAAATGAAAATGACACGTGGGCGTACAAAAGGCTAAGCAGAAGGGACGACGTGGAGGCGGACTTGGTCAATCAGCGGGATGTGTTGTTGTGTAACCAGCTCCAAAAATAGAAGAAAAGAGATGTAAACGCCTTAGAAATGAGCCACTTCGAGGGGGCAACCTCCAATACATTACATAAATGAACAATTCTTGGATGATACAATTCACAAAACCTCCTTTCTATATATATAGGAGTCCATGGGGCCATAATGTAATCCTAGTGGGCCACAATGTAATCCTAGCCGACCTAACAATAATAATTTAAGGGCACAATAATAACAAAATGGGGGTTACAAGGGTACAATAATAACAATAAGGGGTTTACACTAACAATAATAAGGGGCTATACTAGTGATATAGGGACCTACCATGCCCCTCTCCAAAAAAAAGTGTTGTCCTCAACACTTGAGTAGCTCCGGGTGCTTCTGTATAAAATTCTCATCCTTACATGTAGAATCTTCAGTGGGTAAGTTCTTCCACTTGATGAGATACTCTGAAATTGATCGATTTCGTAGTTGTCGAGTTCTTTTTTCCATGACTGCTTCAGGTTCCAATATGATTTTACCTTCCCCATCAAGTTCTGGCAATACTGTTTGAACTAGAAGATCTTCACCTATAACCTTCTTTAAGCATGAAACATGGAAAACTGGATGTACTCGCGAAGAAGCAGGAAGCTCCAATTTGTATGCCATAGTACCAATCTTTTGCAACACCTTGTAAGGACCATAGTACTTTGGCGATAATTTATTATCCTTCTTAGCTTGCTTGAGGGACATTTGTTTATATGGTTGTAGCCGTAAAAATACCCAATCTTCTACATCAAAACTTCTCTCGCTGCGATGTTGATCTGCCTGTTGTTTCATTCGATTTTGTGCCAAATTCAGGTTATCCTTTAAGAGTTGGAGAACTTCTTGCTGATGCTCGATGTGATCTTCCACCGCTTGAACCTTCGAATTTTCCCTTAAAGATGATGTGATGGATGGTGGATGATATCCATAAAGTGCCATAAATGGGGTCATTTTTGCTGCAGTATGGAAGGAAGTGTTATACCACCATTCAGCAAGAGGTAACCACTTGACCCATCGTGTTTGTTTATCAGATACAAAACAACGAAGATATCCTTCCAAACATTTATTTACTATCTCAGTTTGACCATCAGATTGAGGATGATAAGATGAGCTATGAGCTAATCGAGTACCCAAACAAGAAAATAACTCCGTCCAAAAATTTCCAGTAAAAATGGGATCTCTGTCGCTCACAATAACCCTTGGGCTTCCATGTAGCTTTTGAATTCTGTCCATAAATGTAGTAGCAATCGTACTTGCTTTAAATGGATGAGATAATGCACAAAAGTGTGCATACTTGGTAAGTCTATCAACTACCACCATGATGACACTCTTTCCTTCTGACTTAGGTAAACTTGTGATAAAATCCATTGAAATCTCCTCCCAACGTTGACTTGGAATGGATAAAGGTTGTAGAAGTCCTGGGGTCTTAATTGTTTCCACTTTATTCTGCTGGCAAACCAAACATTCTGCCACAAACTTTCGAATATTAGATTTAAGGCCATCCCAAAAAAATTCTTTCTTCACCCTGTGGTAAGTTTTTAAAAATCCTGAGTGTCCTCCTAAAGGAGAAGTGTGCAATTCCGAAAGAATCTTTTGTTTTAGTTGGGAATTCTTACAAAGATATAAGCGATCTTTGTACCATAAGGAATCATTTTTCCAACTAAATGTATCAGATGTACTAGGATCTTGCTGCAAATTTTGAATGAGTGTCCATACATCTTTGTCCCTCTTCCATTCATCTCTTGCTTCGGTTATCCAATCTGGTTGGATAATAGAAATGGCACAAAGCAATGCTTCCACCTCTTCATTCTTTCTTGAGAGTACATCTGCAACAACATTAAGCTTTCCTTTTTTGTAGATTATTTCAAAGTCATAACCCAACATCTTTGTGACCCATTTTTGCTGCTCTTTTGAAGATAGTCTTTGTTCCAAAAAGTTTAAGACTATCATGATCAGTTTTTACCTTGAAGTGTCTTCCCATTAGGTAATTTCGCCATTTCTTTAGTGCATGCAGTATTGCTAACATTTCCTTCTCATAAATAGGTTTCTGTAAATACTTTCCTTTGATTCGACGACGTTCAAAATCAATGTGTCTTCCTTCCTGCATTAAAACAGCACCAATTCCATTTCCTGAGGCATCACATTCCACAATAAAGGTTTTTGTGAAGTCTCGCGTAGCTAAGACCGGTGCTAGGCACATTGCCTCTTTAAGACGTTCAAAGGCCTTAGTTGCTTCAGGAGTCCATGAAAATGCATCTTTCTTCAATAATGTTGTTAGAGGTGCCGCTATTCTCCCATAATTCTTAACAAACTTGCGATAATACCCTGTTAACCCGAGAAATCCTCGCAACTGCTTTATGGTTGTGGGAACTTTCCATTCCTTAATGGCTTTAATTTTGTTAGGGTCCACTTTAACACCCTTGTGAGATACAATATGACCCAGATATTCCACCTCTTGTACTCCAAAGAAACATTTGGACTTTTTTGCATATAATTGTTTCTCCTGCAATAGTTTGAGCACCCTGTCAACATGTTCAACATGATCCTTCCAAGACCTGCTGTAGATTAGTATATCATCAAAAAATACTAGCACAAATTTTCTAAGGAAGGGTTTGAAAATGGAATTCATCAACCCTTGAAATGTAGAAGGTGCATTGGTAAGGCCAAAAGGCATGACCAAAAAATTCATAATGACCCTCATGAGTTCGAAATGTTGTTTTTGGAATATCTTCAGTCTTCATTCTAATTTGATGATATCCTCAACGAAGATCCAACTTGGTAAAATAAATTGCTCCATGTAATTCATCCAATAATTCATCAATCACAGGAATGGGAAATTTATCTTTAATGGTGAGCTTATTGAGCTCCCTATAATCCGGACACATTCGCTATGATCCATCCTTCTTGTGTACCAATACTACAGGAGCAGAGAAAGAACTTTGACTAGGTTGAATTATACCCGCCTCTAACATTTCTGCAATCATACGTTCAATTTCGCTCTTTGGAAGTAAGGATATCTATAAGGCCTGATGTTTGGAGGAACACTTCCTGGAATCAAATGAATAGCATGATCATGATCACGAATAGGTGGGAGTCCTTTGGGAGTTTCAAACACCTTGGAATGATTGTCCAAGACTTGTTGGAGATCTGCAGAAATAGATGATTTTGATGTTGGAACTTCTAGTGAGCATAATTGTGCAATTACGCCTCGCTGTTTTTTCTTTAGAAGCTTTGTCATGACATTAGAGCTTATTATCCTTCCTGGCTTCCCCGCAATACCCCGTAATTCAACTTCCTTTCCTTCTGAAAAAAATTTCAAGAAAAGTTCTTGAAAATTAAAAGCTACCGTCCTCAAAGATTGTAACCATTGTACTCCTAGTACAACATCAGCACCTCCCATAGGAATGGCAAGCATTGGACTAGTCAATACATATTCCCCCATGGTTAGCTCGATATTATGGCATTTTCCAGAGCAATTTATAGTTCCTCCATTTGCAACCATCACTTGACATTCTGGTGCTGGGTATAGGAAACAATTTAATTCCTTGGCTACCTTATAATGAATAAAATTATGGGTGCTACCTGAATCAATAAACACTATTACCCTTTCTTCTTTATATGTCATTCTATCTTGAGAGTTTGAGGAGTGGTAATTCCTGCCAGTGCATTACACGATATGGTCGGATTCATTTCTTCTTCTTCTAGGGGTGGTTCCTGGTGTATATCCTCTTCTTGTTCATTTTCTTCTTCTTCTTCACAATCTATGTAAAATAATTTCTTCTCAGCACACTTATGACTTTTAGTGTATTTGCTATCACAACTGTAGCAAAGCCCTTTTGCTCTTTTTTCTTCCAATTGTTGTGGTGTCAACCTTGTAGGTTGTGGAAATCTAGGTGTAGCAACACTTCCTTCTTTATAGAATTGAGTGGTAGGTTTCCTTGTCGCCATAATTTTACATTCAACTTTTCTTTCCAACCCGAATGCCTTCTCCAATGAATCAGGTTCCAAAACGCAAACTTCATGTTGGATGTTATCCTTTAAAGTGCCTAGGAAGAGATCAATCCTGTGTTCCTCTGTAAGATCAGTTACCCTTATATTCAATTTTTGGAAGTCCTCAATGTGCCGCCCCACTAAACCCTTTTGTTTGAGATTTATCAATTGGGTAAAGAAGGTGTTGCTCTTTGTATCCTCATAATGTGCTATCATTTCCTCCGTAAAAATTGACCAAGTGACAATTTTTTTACCAGAGCAAAGCCATCGATACCATACAAATGTATTTTGTTCTAAATGTAAAGTTGCAATGCGTACCTTTTGTGTGTTTTGCACGTTATGGAGATCAAAATATTGCTCCATCTGTAGTATCCATGTTACAGGATCCTTTCCATCAAACTTCCTCATATCCATTTTTTGGAATATGGTGGTTCTTCCCGCCAACATTCGAGTTTATGAAATCACAATTAACATTTATTTTGTTCTCATCAGGAGGTTCTTCTCCTATATTTCCGCCATTAGGAATCATTTCTGGTTTTAAGCTTGTCATCAAGCCTTCCATGTATGCTTTAGATATCACTCTTCATGTTTTCCATGTTGTCTTTCATGTCATCCATCTTAGCTTCCACGCCTTTCTTCAAACTGTCCATCTTCACTTCCATGCCTTTCTTCAAAACTTCCATTTCATTTTTTGTTGCTCTTTGCGAGAGTGAAAATTGTTGCATTTGCTCTTGTAATTTTGATAGATCATGTTGCAATTCTTCATCTTCATGAGTCATAGTAGAGCCTTTTGAAGGCTTAATGGGTGTTGAATTATTTTTATGGGCCATTTTAGAATCCAATATTGATATCTATTCTACAAGATTCCCTTGGAATCAATTCAACTTGATTCTTCAAACAAGACTTATGCAATTCGGAAAAAAAATTACACACCTTTTACTAGCTTTTAGGAGATCGATATTGAAATTGAATTATCTCTGTAATTGAAAATATTCGATATCTGAAATTCAGCCCTGTAGTAGCCCTCTGAAGCTTCTTTCAAATGCCACAGGTCTGACCTAATTTTGATTCTCCAAGACAAAGTTGTGTCCAATCTCCCACAATGACCTAATTCTGGACTGGTTCAGTAGAGCGAACTTGTAAGACTTGCCACGTGTCACTGTTTTGTCCTTTGTCTCTGAAATTGATAGAGAAGAAACTACAGGCCGTTTACTTGCAACCACTTTTGACGGCACTCCAATCCAATCTTCAGAGAGAGATTTATTGAACTTTTCCCACGATCACCTCTTTGAGATGAAATTCAGGAGCCTGAAAAAGCACTACCTTCCACAGATCATATCTCCAAAAATATTGCGAACCAAGCTCTGAAATTTTTTTCTAGCTTTCCTCAGGATTTCAGCTTCGCACCATATGAATTTCAGATTCTGAACCTTCGTAGAAAAAAATTTATAGCGCAAATTCCACGATGACCTGTTTAGGAGCCTGAAAAAATACCTGACTTCCACAGATCATATCTCCGAAATTATTGCGCACCAAAATCTGAAATTTTTACACAAGCTTCCTCAGGATTGTTTCTTCGCACCCTAAAAATTTCAGCTTCTGAAACTTCGTAGAAAAAAATTTATAGCGAAAATTCCACGATGACCTGTTTGGAGCAGCGAAACCCTAGAATCCAAAGCCTCTAATACCAAATGTTGTGTAACCAGCTCCAAAAAGAGAAGAAAAGAGATATCAATGCCTTAGAAATGAGCCACTTCGAGGGGGCAACCTCCAATACATTACATAAATGAACAATTCTTGGATGATACAATTTACAAAACCTCCTTTCTATATAGAGGAGTCCATGGGGCCATAATGTAATCCTAGTGGGCCACAATGTAATCCTAGCCGACCTAACAATAATAATTTAAGGGCACAATAATAAAAAAATGGGGGTTACAAGGGTACAATAATAACAATAAGGGGTTTACACTAACAATAATAAGGGGCTATACTAGTTATATAGGGACCTAACATGTGTAAATAATCCTGGGCCATACGAACCAAAAATGAAATCAACGGTTAAAACTTCACTGGAGGGCGATGGACTGCGGGCCCGGAGCACCATATACTTAAGTTAAAACTCGTGCAGCTGCAGAAAACAACTGTCGTTGGATGAAGGCTTATAGATCTGACGGCTAACATAATTTCGTTGCGCGTCCTGGATCGAGCGTTAATGCGCAAGAGAGGGTGGTATTGAGGCTGTACTCTGGGACACTTTTCATGCAACGTATGGAATCACTGGCCCAATGGGGAATACCGCCTGCCCTGGATAAGTGGTGCAGAAAAAACAGGCTGGTTTTTGCAATGGGTGCAGGCGCGGGGACCACAGGGCACGGACAGGCTGTGGACCGTTGATTTCTGGTTTGATCGGACGTTTGAGAATACGCCTGATGGCTTTATGCGGTAAGCGCCTTCGGGTTTGGCGTTTGGTCTCGATCAGCAGTCACATGGGGAATGGAACAAAGGGGCTATAATTGAAAGGGGCTGGGTTCTAAATATGTTTTCAAATGCGAATTTTTCGTTCACCTTAGTGCATTTTGGGATTAATGAGAGAGTAACGATAGGTAGAAAAACGGATGATTAGGCCAGATAGAGGGGTTGTAGATGGCTCAAGAGGATTGATTATCAGAATTTAGGCATGATGCTGATATGATCAACATCGGCTCCATCTGGGGACGGCACGTTCATCCTTGGGCGTGTCGAGAACTGCGCAGACCTTCCTGATCATCTTTTAAGCTGACTCTATTCTCCAACATTTCTATTTTTCACCTGATATTTCATTTCGACACCCATATTATTCAAGTAAAGGTACAACAAATCTAATATACACTATGGTACATCAGGCTCTTGCTACCTTAATCAGAACTGGAAATAGGGTTTTAGAAATTGGTTGTTTACAGGGGCATCCAACAAGTCACCCTGTAAATTCTCCAATGTGAACGTGTTATTGCCTCCCTGTTCCACAATTTTAAATGGGCCGAACCAGAGTGGGTCATGTAGAAATTTGCTGAATAATGATTAATTATCCGCCGAGATTATCCTGATCACATACAATTCGAATTCATATGCAACACATAATCTCTTCCACTCAGATCAACTCAGATCATCACACATGCGGAAATAAAATCAAGCGATAACACATCAAATCATCATACACATTAACACAGTATGTATGGGGAAAGCTTATAGCTGAAAACCCCGCAACTATTGTGTATATTATAATGGAGAAATCATGTAACAAACTCAGTACAATACTCCTCACAAGTACTCAGTACTTTCTCATAAAGTTACACATAAACTAGCTCAGTTTTGAACAGGTTACTGGTTCAAAACTCACCGCCAATTGCCTTGCCTATATTGCGCAATCCAGGCCTGTCTATATAGAGATCCAAGGTTCAAATCTCCTTGGCTTGACTACGCAATTTTCATGGACAAATCCTCCAAGTGTGGTGCAAATCTCATGCACAACTGATGTCGCCACTGATAGCTAACTCCACCCTTTCATCTACCTCTTTCACTGGTCTCCACTGAACTGATCATGCACTGTAGTGAACCGATGTGTTCTTGAGTTGAATAATGATTTGCTAATTAATGAATTAAATAATATTTAATTCACTCCACTCATAACTAATTTATTAGCTAGTTAAACTAATCTCAACCAGTTCAACTAAAATAAACAGAACACAACTCCACTAGCTGTCTCATTAACTCCACCAAACTTATGCCACTGAAGTCCTAACTGAAGTCAACCATGCATGATGCCATCAAACCCTTGGGAATAGCATAATTCCTCTGTCAGATGCATGAGCCACTTCTGTAGCTCGAACTGAAGTGCTCCAAGAGAATAAACTAAAGTTTATAGTCTAAATATTATTAAGGGTAAATAATATTTGACTTCCCTGTTTTAAGGAGAGGCAGTCTAAAAATAGACTTCGACCTCTTTGACCTCAAAAATAGAGTCTCATCTATTTTTACCAACATGACACATACTTCAAGAATCTCAAACCGGAATCCCCGAACCATGCTCCATATGTCTAAAAATAGACATAGTCTAAAAATAGATTTTGCGCCAGAATTTGCCTGCGGGCCCACTTAGTGAAGGCGACTTCATTTCACTAAGCTCCATCATCTTGCTGCATTTTCAACACTCCCTCTCAGCAAGATATGGATTATCCGCAACCCCTATCCTGCCTCTGTGGAATTCAAACTTGCTCCTGGTGAGCGCCTTCGTCAGGATGTCGGCATCCTGATCCTCCGTGGGAACATATGAAAGCATCATGATTCTCCGCCGAACACAATCTCTGATATGATGGTACCTGATGTCGATGTGTTTGGACCTATCATGAAATACTGGATTAGCCGAGAGTTTAATGCAACTCTGGTTATCACAGTAGATCACCGTAGGCTCCAAATGCAACCTGAACAATCCTGCGAGGATCTTCCTCATCCAAATAGCCTCGCATGCAGCCAAGCTAGCTGCCATGTACTCGGCCTCTGCTGAACTGAGTGCCACGGATCTCTGCTTCCTGCTGTACCAGGAAACTGCTGTCGACCCAATGCTGAAAACTCCTCCAAAAGTGCTCTTCCGGTCCGTTGGGCTCCCTGCCCAATCTGCATCAGTGAAGCCAGAAAGCTTCGCTCCATCCTCCTGTCTGTACCATAGACCATATCCCGATGTGCCTCTTATATAGCGCAATACATGCTTGCCTGCCTTCCAAAAGAGCTTGGTAGGCTTAACCATAGCTTGCGAAAGCTGGTTAACTGCATAGCATATATCGGGTCGTGTATTGACCAGATACATAAGCGACCCCACCAACTGTCGATAGACAGTGGCATCCACTACCTTCGCTGAAGTAGCATCCTCCTTCCTCCAATCACCAGGAAGAGGAGTGTCAACAGGCTTGCAGCCTTGCATGTTGAACCTCTCCAGAATCTCCCGGGCATACTTTCCCTGAGAAACAAATAGTCCTCCACTGCGCTGCCAAATCTCCAATCCCAGGAAATAATGAAGGATGCCCAAGTCCTTCATCTCAAACTCTCGTGCAAGATCCTCCTTGCATGAAAGTATCAACTGCTCATCGCCAGTCAAAATCAGATCATCTACATACAGTACGATGATCAACAGCTTCCCCTCCACCACAATCTGGTACAGGTTTGGATCCGCCTCACTCTTGGAGAATCCAAGCCCTATGAAGTAGCTGTCTATCCGAGTGTACCAAGCACGAGGTGCTTGCTTCAGCCCGTACAGTGCTCTCTTGAGTCGGCACACATGCGACTCACTGTTGAAGATCTCAAAACCTTCAAGCTGCTCTATGTACACCTCTTCCTCAATAACTCCGTTGAGGAACGCAGTCTTCACATCCATCTAATGAATGTGCCACCCCATCTGCGCTGAGAGAGCAAGGATCGTCCGTATGGAAGAGTACCTTGCGACAGGTGCAAAGGTCTCCTCATAATCAATCCCCTCGATCCGTGAAAAGCCACGGGCGACAAATCTCGCCTTGTACTTCTCCACACTCCCGTCAGCCGCCTGCTTCACTTTGTAGATCCATCGCGAACCCACCACTGATTTTCCCACCGGTCTTGGGACAATCTCCCATGCACTGTTCCTGATGATCGAATCATATTCTTCGATCATGGAATCAACCCATGCGGGTTCCTCCACAGCTTCCTCAAAAGAGGATGGCTCTTTCACAACACATTGACTCATAAGAGCCATGTATCCAGTGTACCGATCCGGTGACTGTCTCTGTCTGCGCTGTGCTGTAGGTGGTCCTACAACCTTCTCTGCATCCCGAGCCAGTCGCTCAGCTTCCGTAGTGCGCATGCGCCCTCTGATGGTTGGCGCTGCATGGGTGGTTTCTTCCACCTCCTGAACCTCCTCTTGTGGCTGATCCACATCCGGAAGCTCCTCCTTAGGAACTAACAGCTCCTCATCTGCATGCAAGTGTAGCTCCCTCTCAAGCGAACACCGCATGGCTTTCTCCTCCTGAAATTTTATATCCCGTCGCACAACAGTCTTTCGACTGTCTAAAAAATACACCCGATAGTTGTGAGGTGTATCAGTGTACCCCACAAATATTCCAACCTCAGCAGTTGGATCCAGCTTCCTTCTCGCATCCTTCGTCACATGCATGTAGACAAGAGAACCAAAAATCCACAAATGGGAAATATCAGGCCTCTTGCCAGAATAAGCCTCCTCCGGTGTACTCATGCCAAGAACCTTGTGAGGACAACGGTTCTGCACATACACTGTTGTATTGCATGCCTCAGCCCACAAGTGAAGGGGTAGGCCCTCATCATGCAACATCGCCCGTGCAGCACCCACGATCGTTCTGTTCTTCCGCTCAGCCACCCCGTTCTGCTGTGGGTTATGGGGTGCGATGATCTCTCTCCGAATCCCTTCTGCGCTGCAGAACTCCTTGAATTCAGCCGAGATGAATTCACCACCGTTATCACTCCTTAGAGCAATCACCTTCTTCCCCGACTCCTTCTTGACCAGTGCTTTAAACTCACAGAACTTCGCGAATGTATCGCTCTTCTTCGACATGAAGAAGATCCAGCACTTTCGAGAGAAATCATCAACAAAGATCACATAATACTTGTGCTTTGCTGTCGAAGCAACCGAGAAAGGACCACACACGTCTGTGTGAACTCTCTCAAGGATCGTCGTGGCGCGACTATCCTTCTCGTGAAAGGTGGCTTTCACATACTTCCTTAAAGTACACCCCTTGCACTGATCTGACTGCGCAAGAGTGCCCTTAGGAAGTCCAGTAGAAATCTGCTGCAGAATCTTCAAAGCTCCATGGTGAAGGTGGCCCAATCTCCTGTGCCACAGTTCGCCCTCATCATCCCGGCTCACCACTTCTCCCGCTTTGCATGCCATAGCCGCGCAGCCATCTACCTGCAACTGATAAAGGTTCTTGGTTCGAACCCCTATCTTCCGGGTCTCTCCAGTAGTCTTACTGCGCAGGAAGGCTTTTCCTTCGCTGAAGACCACATCATACCCCTTATCCTCCAACATCGCCAAAGAAATCAGGTTCTTCTTCAATCCAGGTACATGCATGACATCCTTCAATACAAAGGGTTTACCAGACTCCCTCTGAAAGGATATGGTACCGATACCAGTCGCACTGTATCTACCATCATCGCCCATCTCGATGTGCACACCCAAATCTTTGTCCTCCAGATCTGAGAACAACTCCCGATATCCCGTCATATGAAATGACGCACCGCTATCCAAGAACCATACCGATCCCATCACACTTGAAACCAAGCATGCGATCAGTGAAAAGTCAAGCTCGAACTGTGAAGCCAAAGCTTCTCCATCTGCAGATCTTCCCGCTTGCTTGTTCTTCTTCTTCTTTGGACAATTGGTAGCATAATGTTCATGATCATGGCAGTGAAAACACTTCACTTTCGCCATATCCTGCTTCTTGCCCTTTGCACCAGAATGAGAGGTTTTCTTACCCTTCCCCTTCTTTGCTTTGGCAACCAAAGCGCAGTTTTCTTCATCAGCTCCCTTTGATGAAGATCCATCTCGAGTATTCCTCCTTATCTCCTCCTGCATGAGATCCACCCAAAGGCGCTCCCATCCCGGCAGCTTCTCCCGACCATTGACACTATCTTGATATGAGTGCCAAGCCTTCGAAAGACCAAGGAGAGCCAGGTCGACCATGTCCTCGTCTTCGACAGTCACCCCCACACTTCCCAGCTCATCTCTGCATTGAGTGAACTTCGTGAGGCATTTGGCGATACTGTCGCCTTTCTCCATCTTGATGTTTCTGAGCTTATCTTTGAGCGCCAGCTTCCTTTGGTCGCTCTTACTCTGGAATAGATCCGTCAAAGCTTTCCACATTAAATATGGAGAAGCCTTTCCATGCAGGCGGGATACAATATGATCCTTGACGCCCTCCAACAGGATCCTTCGACATTTCGCCATCTTCTTTTGCCATGCTTCGACTTCAGCAGGATCAGTGGGCTTTTGGACATCCGTATCTATGAACTCCTTCAGACCATTATCTTCTAATACTTCCTCCATGCGATCCTTCCATGCAACATAATTCGAACTGCCTTCAAGAGCATATTCGAGTCGCAAACCGTTGAAAGACATTTTCAACACTGGCACCAAGAAAACAAAACTGCTGCAAAATTTCGAATTCCACCTTAAAGCTCAGCCGCTCTAGATCTGTGAGAACAAATTATTTCTAGCACAGAGATTGACTGCAAGGGGCATTTACCAGACCTTTCACTTTCCGAAGAAAGATGAATCCGGAGGCTACCTGGCCCGCATGCAGACTTTGTCTACCGAAATAAGTTTGTAATCACTGTGATGATCAATCTCCGCTTCAATAGCTCCGATACCATGTAGAAATTTGCTGAATAATGATTAATTATCCACCGAGACTATCCCGATCACATACAATTCGAATTTATATGCAACACATAATCTCTTCCACTCAACCAACTCAGATCATCACACATGCGGAAATAAAATCAAGCGATAACACATCAAATCATCATACACATTAACACAGTATGTATGGGGAAAGCTTATAGATGAAAACCCCACAGCTATTGTGTATATTATAATGGAGAAATCAAGTAACAAACTCAGTATAATACTCCTCACAAGTACTCAGTACTTTCTCATACAGTTACCCACAATCTAGCTCAGTTTTGAACAGGTTACTGGTTCAAAACTCACCGCCAATTGCCTTGCCTCTATTGCGCAATCCAGGCCTGTCTATATAGAGATCCAAGGTTCTAATCTCCTTGGCTTGACTGTGCAATTTTCATGGACAAATCCTCCAAGTGTGGTGCAAATCTCATGCACAATTGATGTCGCCACTGATAGCTAACTCCACCCTTTCATCTACCTCTTTCACTGGTCTCCACTGAACTGATCATGCACTGTAGTGAACTGATGTGTTGTCGAGTTGAATAATGAGTTACTAATTAATGAATTAAATAATATTTAATTCACTCCACTCATAACTAATTGATTAGCTAGTTAAACTAATCTCAACTAGTTCAACTAAAATAAACAGAACACAACTCCACTATCCGTCTCATTAACTCCTCCAAACTTCTGCCACTGAAGTCCAACTGAAGTCAACCATGCATGATGCCATCAAACCCTTGGGAACCACGTGATTCCTCTGTCAGATGCATGAGCCACTTCTGTAGCTCGAACTGAAGTGCTCCAAGAGAGTAAACTGAAGTTTATAGTCTAAATATTATTAAGGGTAAATAATATTTGACTTCCTTGTTTTAAGGAGAGGCAGTCTAAAAATAGACTTCGACCTCTTTGACCTCAAAATTAGAGTCTCATCTATTTTTACCAACATGACACATACTTCAAGAATCTCAAACTGGAATCCCCGAACCATGCTCCATATGTCTAAAAATAGACATAGTCTAAAAATAGATTTTTTGCGCCAGAATTTGCCTGCGGGCCCACTTGGTGATGGCGACTTCATTTCACCAAGCTCCATCATCTTGCTGCATTTTCAACAGGTCAAACTTGCCATGTTTTCCTTTTTCACCCCTTCAGACATCCCATCTGAGCACCAAATCTCCAATCTGCAACTTTCTGTCTTTAGCATGCTGATCAAAAATGTGTTTCATTTTCTCTTGATACTCAGCTAATCTCTGATTCACCTGGCTTCGTGTTTCTTCTAATTCTACCAATTGATTGATCCTCCTGACTTTCTTGCACGAAACGTGCCACTAGTAAGGCCAGCTGCACAAGAAACACTGCTGCTCGTCCATATACCAACTCATATGGAGATTTCCCAGTTGCTCTCTTGTTGGTGATTCTATTAGCCCACAGAGCAAATTTCAATTGGGAATCCCAATTCTTCTGATTCTCATTGATAGTCTTCTTTAATGCCCTCACCAGAGTTTTGTTGGAAGATTCTTCCAAGCCATTCCCCTGTGGATAATAAGATGTGGAGTGATTCAATGTAATATTATACTGCTGGCAGAAATCTACAAATTTTGTAGACTTGAAGGCCTTGTGTATTATCAGTCACTATCTTAGCAGGACAGCCAAACCTGGATATAATGTTTTCTTCCATGAAATTTATGATGACAGTGTCAGTAGCATTCCTTGCAGGTATGGCTTCCACCCATTTTGTAAAGTAATATGTGGCTGTCAATATCCATTTATGTTGGCCACTTGAGGGTGGATGTATCTCACCTATAAAATCTATTCCCCATTGTTGAAATGGCTCATTCACATGAACTGAAATCAGGGGCAGAGCTACCAACTTCTGTCTCTCAGCAAATTTCTGACACTTATCACATGCTCTAACCCAAGTAAAAACATCTCCAAATAATTTTGGCCAGTAGAAGCCGGCCTTCAGGATTTCGTGAGTTGTAGCCCTCCAGCTATAATGTCCTCCGCAGATTCCCTCATGAAATTCCATCATTATACTCTCTACTTCATCCTCTGTGAGGCATAGGAGTAGGATTCCATAAGGGTCTCTCCAATATAGCTGCCCATTAGCAACTATGTACTTAAATGATTTCAGTCTCAAAGCCCTGTATTTTGATTTATCACAGCTGGGCGGACAGCTGAGTGTTAGGAGGTATTCTACTATCTCCTTATACCATGGACTGGTGAGGTATTTTATATGTGTTTTCTGAGAAGAAACTTCCATTCCTTGCTGCTCCATTTCACTCTCAGACTCTTCACTTGAAATCATAGACAAATTTATGCCCAGAGCTTGATAGTTTGATTTAGATAGAATTTTTGCAAGCCCCTGTCCTTTGATCAACTTGGTAGGGCGGATATCTAGATCATACTCCTGTATTTTCGCAATCCACCTTCCCCTTTTCCCTTCACTGTCTCCCTGGATAAGAATGTCTTTAACAGCTGTTGTAGGGACAAATGCAGTGATGTGAGACTGCAAAATATATATACAGAAAGCTTTGAGGGATTTCACCAGGGCATATGCCTGCTTCTCCAATATATTATATTTCAATTCTGCATCATGAAGCACCTGACTGAAGAAGGAAATAGGTTGCTCATATCCTTCTTCGTTTTTCTGTAGCAGAACTCCAGCTACTGTATGAGGTAATGCAAAAGAAAAGATCATAAATGGTTTAGTATAATCTGGCCTAGCTAGTACAGAAGCTTCAGCAAATGCAGCTTTAATTCTAGCAAAGGCCTCACGTGATTCTTGTGACCATTTCACCTCATTATTCTTCTTTAGCATATCTGTTATATGCCTAACTATCTCAGCATAGTTAGGAATAAATCTTCTCAGGAAATTTGTCTGGCCTAGAAATACCTGCACTTCCTTCTTATTCCTGGGGAGAGAAATACCATTTATAACTTCCACTCTTTTAGGGTCTATTCTTACCCCCTCTTTAGTTACAATATGCCCCAAAAGTTTGCCTTCCTCTAATGCAAATAAATAATTTTGTGGATTGAGAGAAAGATCGTACCTTCTGCATTTTTCAAAAGTTCTTCGTAAATGCTCAATGTGTTGAGCATCATTTTTTGAAAATACTGTAATATCATCAAGGTACACCACCAAAAATTTGTCTTGCTCCCCAACAAAAGCAATATCCATAGCCCTTTGAAAAGTGGCCCCTGCATTAATCAATCCAAAAGGCATCCTGGCATACATAAATGTGCCCCATGGTGTGGTGAAAGCAGTTTTCTTCTGATCCTCTGGAAGTACAGCTACCTGATTATAACCAGAGAAACCATCTATTATCGACATTCTAGAGGCTCCAGCCACTTTCTGCAAGATGTGGTCCATCTTGGGCAGTGGGTAATTATCTTTTAAGGATGCTCTGTTTAAATTTCTGAAATCCACACACAGCCTTATTTCTCCATTCTTCTTTCGGACAGGGACCAGATTTGCCACCCATTCAGAGTATCTCAAAGGCACAATTATTTTGGCCTTCAGCAGCTTCTTAATTCCTTTCTCAGTAGAGGGAAGCAACAGAGGATTTATCTGTCTAAGCTTTTTCTTATGAGGCTTTGCATCTTCCCTCAGAGGAATTTTATGCTGCATTATACTAATATCAAAAGTTTTAAGGTCCCGATAGGACCATGCAAACACATCTCTATATGACTGAAATAATTTCAAGTATTTCTGCTTGTATTCTTTTGGGACCTTCTTAGATAATTTAACAATTTTAGGATTAGCCTCAGTACCCAGATTCAGATCTTCCACTTGATCCTCCTCTACCACTTTACCAGGCTGCAATGGGACATCATTCTTATCGAATAGTCTTTCTAGAGGCACCAGACCTCTAGGAATCACATTTCCCTTTAACTGCAGCACTTTAATTCCTGCCATTTTCTCCTCCCATTTATTTTCTGAAGTGTTTTCAACCTCATCTTCTTCACAATCATCAATCTCCATATTAGAGAATTCTCCCACTGTTTCCAAAAATTTCTTCATCTGTTCATCATCCTCAAATACCTGCCAGTGCTTGATGTTGTCTGGAATTTATGGCCTATAATTCACCTCAACTTCATATCCTAAAATAGGATTCCGAGGTGGTCGGAATGTACTAGCAGCCATAGCAAGGGAATCGGCCATCCTATTCTGCTCCTGGGGCATAAATTGGATATTAAATGATGAGAATAAATTCTCCACCATATCCCAAACTTCATTCATGTAAGCCCTCAACCGAGGATGTTTGGTTTGACATTGATTCCTGACCTATCTGACCATCAGCTCAGAGTCTCCCAGAACTTTTAAACATTGTATGCCCATGTTCCTGGCCGTCTGTAATCCCAATAGCAGTGCTTCATATTCAGCTATATTATTAGTAGCTTCATATTCCAATTTAAAAGACAGTGGGATCCATTTTCCTGTAGGAGAGATTAATAATACTCCATCCCCATTACCTTCTCTTGAATTTTCTCCATCAAAATGTAAAGTCCATATTCCTGCTTCATGGTTCTCTAAAGGCTGTCCAATTTTGACTTGACAGAATGATGGCTCATGAGCATAGTCTTGATCTTCTTCTAGCATTAAGCATGAAAAATTTCCTTCTTGACTATAGATTGGTGAGTTCTCAGAGCTGTCAGCCTTAGTAACCATCTTAACAAATCTAGTCTCTCTGTATAACCTCCTCTCCTGGCCACCAAAAATTGGGATAGTGGCATATGTTAAGTCTAATTTGAGTGACCCACCAATTTTTGCTCCCCAGGACCTTGACAACAGCATGCCAAAGCGAGCTGGGATGTCAACCACCACAATGTCCATTACTACACTTTTTGCTGGAATTTGGGCCAAATTGACCACTAAATCTTTAATCATCCCTAGACATTTAACCCTTTTGGAATCAAATGAATAGAGGTCTTTATATGGGCTAGTGATCTGTAGTCCTAGTTGTTCCATGACTGATAGAGGCATAAGATTATGGGAAGCTCCAGAATCTAACATACAGTTGTGTAACAACAGGTCATGAATCACTAGAGACACATAGAAAGGAGGAGCCGAGGGGTCTATCTCCTCAACATGTGGGCCAAAGACTACCATGGGTCTCTCTTCTTGGAGGTTTAGACTATCTGGAATGACTGGTGCTTCAAGAGGGAACAATAAAGAAGTGACTTGAGATTGATATACAGGTTGTTTCAACAGTTCAGTCAGGGGAACTGGGATTTTGACTTTCTCAAGCTCCTTTTCCAAACTAAAATCAGGGGTGGAATTTTCTATTACAACTTCTTTTGACATTGGATTAACATTAGGAGGGTTTACTACTTTTGAAGAAGAATGAATTTGATCATCAGACTGCAAAGGTTTGTTCAGAGGACTCTTACCTTTATCTGTAACTTTCTACATTGTTGATTCCTTTTGAGCAGGTGCTTTCTTTTGGAGAGGCTCTTCTTCTTGACCCTGAGTTCGAGTCCTCTTCCGGGAAGATCTGAGATCATATCTTCTATTGAAATTTTCTTGCATGAAATCATTAAAATGTTTACAATAATGGTCAATTTCTGCATCTTCTATGTCCCTGATCTCTTCCTCTTCTTTGTGCAATGGACATTCAACTTCAACATTATTTGAGAAAGAAAGATTTGCATCTTGCAATTCATAGGCGGCATCTTCAATGGAGTCATCTACTGGGCCTTCCAGGTATAATTGGTGTGGCACCCGATCATGCTGCTCCTTTGCTTCCCTTGGAAAAATTTGCAAGGGTGGCTTTCTATACTGAGGATTGTAACACCTGTTTGGAGAATTTTGGAAGTTCTTGGAAGCTGAGTTCTTGGTCTCCAATTCAAGCTTGACCAGTTTATTAGAAAGAATCTTAATCATTTTGTTCATTTCTTCAATTTTATCTGTATCCTTGTCCTGATTAGAGGTAGAGACCTCCTCTTTGCCTCTTCTTCTGGTATCTTGTTCAACTTTCCCTCTTAATTTTCCAATGGAAGTAAAATTCGCTTCCAACTCAAGAGCATCTGACTGAGCATCATCAAGGGTGGCAGGCTTCCTTTCCCTGAGAGAGAAACCGAAATCTAAGTCAAAGGCTGCTATAAAAACAACTTTGGCAGCATTATGATGAGGCTTCATATCGGCAGGAAGGTTTAGAGACAACTTATTAAATCTTTTGATAAATTATGACACCCCTTCATTATGTTTCTTCTTGAGTGTATTGAACTCAGTAAGACACTGTCCATGATCTCTCTTTTCTCCCCATTTCCTAAGAAAGGTATTTTCCATATCATCTCAAGTGGTTACGGAACGGTTTCGTAATGTTTTGAACCATTTTCTGGCTTCACCATCTAGATATTGAACAAACAATCTTAAGACTACATCCAAATTTTCTACATTAAAGTTCTCGGCAAAAGAGAAAAAAGTCTCAAGATGTTTTTGAGCATCAATTTCATTTTCCCCAGGGAATCTGGGCAATATCTTTAAATAATCCTGGGGCATATCATTCAACACTTGAGGTAATGCCAGGGGATCGTATTTGTTCAACAAAAAGGCTGGAACATTAGCCATTGGAGGAGGTGGGGGTTGTGCAACAATCTGGTGTAAAAATGGAGGAAGAGGCGGAGGTGGAGTATGGATAACAATAGGAATATACTGTACAGCAGTCTGAGGTGTGGATGGGAATAGTTCACGGTTAACAGCAGCTACTTCGGTGACTTCTTTAACTTCTTTGACCTCAGGAGTAGGGTGAAGATTAGCTTTAATTATAGCACCTCCCCTGGGTGGGCTATCTGAATAATATTCTGTGTCTCCCACAGTGGAGTCGAGATTTTCTTCTAGAACTTCTTGGGAAGAAGAAGATGGGTAATCTTCTACGGAAAACTCAGGAATTTCAGCACGGACTGATTTCTTTTCTTTCCAACTTCTTTTATGTATAATATTCTCAGGGTCAGACACTGAAGGTGTCTTTGACTGTGATGTATCTGACCTCAGGTGTGGCTTACGAGGAGCCAGGACTACAGATAGATTTATCAAATAAACCACAGTGGAGTCGCCAAGGTGAGAGATATGCAACTCTTCAACTCTTTTTTCTCACCTGATTAGAGAGTGAATGTGATTTTTCGAGGCCCAAGGATAATGATTTTCTTAGCTTCGTTCCCCGGCAACGGCGCCAGAAAGATGTTGTCGATAGATGTTGTCGCTCCTAGAGACAGCCTAGAGTTGCCATAGACCAGTGCCTAGGACATCTTATCATAGCAAGGAGCATATAATAAAACTTGGGTGTCAATCCAAAAACTCTCTTGCTATCTCTTGTAAATAAGGAAATTAATTTAAATGGGACCAGAACTTATAGAAACTGCCACATGGAAAGTAATGTTGCAGAGGCAAGATGCAAAGTTCCAACACGAAAGCATCAGATAATTAAGAGACAATTTACTGTAAAGAGGGACAATTCAAGTAATATGCCACAGAAATCAAGTATCAGAAGGTGTATGCGGTGAAAGAAATATAAGAAGATATTAGTTATCTTTGGTCTGATACCCAGATACACAACAGAACCATATATGGGCTTATCAATATAAGAATCCACACATGACAATGGCGTTTTAAAAGCACCCTCCCAAAGAAACTAATATAGCATAAAAATGGGTGAAATGAACATGAAACAGTATATCACGCATGAGCCATATTTAAAGCGCTTGACTGATCCAAGTATGGGTATCAACTAGGATAAATCCTTACCTAAAATTAGTGAGCCACTCGCATTCCAGTACATGATACAAGAAGATGGATAAAATGAAATGTTGTATTAAACACATTAAAGGAAGTTACATATTGTGGAATGCCAAAGACCAGAATCCTCTAATACAGATAGAACTCCTCCTCACTGAAACCCTGTGGGCTCTGAGCCTTCATATAAGAGCTTTTACAAGATGTATACAAAAAATGCCTTTTATTGTACAATTCTCTAATAATAATATGGAACCACTACAATGTCTTTCTTCCCCCTTTTTATAGGAGAAGAAGAAAAGAAACTAACAAAAGAATTTGGTGAAAACAATTAATTGTTTCATTAAAACAAAATGGCAGAAACATTCGCGCCCATACTATTTGATAGCTATGAAATGCTGAATGTACTTGACAATCCGCTTGCAGAAATAAATGCACTGAGTAGAAAATATCTTCAAGAACCCAGTATAGAGATACATCCACCTGAACATTCTGTCCTTTCTTGAAGAAAATCCGGCTGAAATAAAACCTTGAGAGAATTGTGTTTTGTGCTTTTGTACTTTCTGCCTTCTGAACCATGAATTAGGATTTAAAATATTCAATGTCGGATGCCGAATCCCTCGATTTTCAACTGATACTCTTTGCCGCGACATAAATGTTTTCATCTACTAAAATCTGCCTTTTGAATTACTCTGAGGGGATTGACAGATTCACATCCTGCTTCATTAATGGAAGCCATGTCACAGAAACTACCCAGGGCTTTTCTTCATAAATTCTGCCTTCGCAATCTGATCCCTCGGTGCATCTTCGATTTCTGTAATGGAGGCGATAATTAATTGGCAATTTTCCATCGCCGCAAACCTGCAAAACCCACAATCATATTAAAGAAAACCAGGCGCAAGGGTGGCGGATGTGTCAGTGACCACTGAATGGTGATGTAGACTGGGAGAAATGATGAGAAGATGCAGGGTGGCGGAAAACGCAGATAAATAGCAGAGGAATGAAGGGTGGAAATGAAAAATACAGTGGAACGACGATGAATGAATGAGGCAGAGGTACATAACATAAACACTGAAGTATGACACATAACGAAATATATGAATGGGGGAGGAAAACGCAAATGACACGTGGGTGTACAAAAGGCTAAGCGGAAGGGACGACGTGGATGCGGACTTGGTCAATCAGCGGGATGTGTAAATAATCCTGGGCCATACGATCCAAAAATGAAATCAACGGTTAAAAATTCACCGGAGGGCGATGGACTGCGGGCCCGGAGCATCGTATACTTAAATTAAAACTCGTGCAACTACAGAAAACAACCGTCGTTGGATGAAGGCTTATAGATCTGACGGCTAACATAAATTTCACTGCGCGTCCTGGATCGAGCGTTAATGCACGGGAGAGGGCGGTATTAAGGCCATACTCTGGGACACTTGTCACGCAACGTATGGAATCGCTGGCCCAATGGGGAATACCGCCTGCCCTGGATAATTGGTGCGGAAAAAACAGGTTGGTTTTTGCAATGGGTGCAGGCGTGGGGACCACAGGGCACGGACAGGCTATGGACCGTTGATTTCTGGTTTGATCAGACGTTTGAGAATACGCCCGATGGCTTTATGCGGTAAACGCCTTCGGGTTTGGCATTTGGTCTCGGTCTACAGTAACATGGGGAACGGAACAAAGGGGCTATAATTGAAAGGGGTTGGGTTCTAAATATGTTTTCAAATGCGAATTTTGCGGTCACCTTAGTGCATTTTGGGATTAATGAGAGAGTAACGATAGGTAGAAAAACAGATGATTAGGCCAAACAGAGGGGTTGCGGATGGCTCAAGAGGACTGATTATCAGAATTTAGGCATGATGCTGATATGATCAACAGGACCCAAACCCTTATCCCAAATCGCATATCGCAGATCACAAAGCTCAGAAGGGATAGCACTCATGAGCCACGTTGAAACGCTGAAATGCGAAGTGTGATAAAGAGCCTGGATGTGATACGCTTCAAAGCCAAAGACTAAAGGATTTAAAGTCTGGCATGGGGCCCAATCGGATATCGAAAATCAAAAATCTCAGAAGAAATAGCGCACAAGAACAACGCCAAAATGCAAAATGCGATAAGAGTATCGGATGCGATGTATTTTCAAAGAAAAAGTCTAAAGGATTTCAAATATGGAGGTATAAGTTTTCCCTTTGAGAAATCACATCGAATAATGGAAGAGAAATGTAGAACCAAATAACAAAATAAACATCGAAATGTGAAATGTGGGATAGGCCCAGATGTGATACCTCTCAGAGTTTAATATTAAAGATTTCAAATTTTGGCAGTATAAGAATCTCCTTAAGAAATCGCATTGGGGTTTGGAAGGGAAATATATAAATGAAAAACAAGAGAATTAGCCGAAATGCCGAAATGCAATAAAGGATGTCGGATGCGATTTTATTTAGAGTTCAATTGTAATATATTTTAGGTCCAGGTCTTACGATGGTTTATAAAGAAAATTCTAAACGCAGAGTTGACTTGAGTAAGTAAAATAAAGGCCTCAATGCAAGGAAAGGCTCGGGTGAAGTAAAGACCCAACCTTGTGCTAAACAGTGTTCTATGTTATTGTGCCAGTTAAAAGGAAAATGTTGAATGCAAGAGGAGAGACTCGGGCAAGTGACCCAACTATAGAATAAAGGTTATTGCAGCCATTATAATAAAAAAATTCTGAGCGCGGCAGTAGACTCATGTGAAACAACCTAACACTACGTGCAGAGATAAATAGTGGTTACGCCTTGATAATAGAAAAAAGTATGAACACGGGCAGTAGACTTGGGAAATTGAACCAACACAGATAAAAAGGGAGAGTAAGCTGAACGTCTCGGTAATGAAGAGATAGGCACCATGGGTTGATTCGGGCTCAGCAAAACCTTCAAGCAGAGATGGGTGTTGAGAAAAGCAGAAGGAGGAATTTTGCGGGAAAGATAAGGAAGGAAGATAGGCAGACTCAGGTGTTGTGTAGGTAAATCCTCTCTGCGGACAGAGACAATCCCTCTATCCCTAGAGTGGGTCTAGCAACAAGAGGACATGCTAATGTGATGGTTCCTAGTTAACGAATGACATGAGTTGGGATAGATTGTCCCACCTGTAGTTCAATGCAATCAATGTAGCTGCAGCAGAGGTCTCCCAATCCTTATCCCAACACATCACGATCCTTCAGCAATGGTATTCGGGTGCCTGCACAAAGATCAATGGACAAAAGCAGCATATGTGATAAAAATTGCATTCATAACTAGCTAATCAGTCAAGGAAGATTAAATATATTGCATAATGTAAATTTCATTAACACAATATTGGAACCAAAACATCAGTCACGTGTATATTAAGAGTAAGAAAGAGATTACAACCGGAGCCTTGACGTCGAAACCTCCTTCAGTGGGTCCAGTCGAAGTGCATCTCGAGTGTTCATCAGGGAATTTTGATGTAGCGAGGCAAAAGACTAAGCTCTCTCTCGACAAGGGTATCTCTCTCTGCTTCTATCTCACCAAGATGTTCAACAATTCCTCTTCAGTTATTCAGCTATAATGGTTCAACTAGTTTCATCAATGGGAGATAGGTTTATTTATAGAGGGAGAGGAGGATTTTGGGATCCCTCAAATGTTGGAAGGGAGACCTTATCCTTTCGGAGGTTCCCCAAAGGGTGGAAAAAAGAGGCCAAAGGAAGGTGTTCATGGTTATGCAGTCGAACAACCCAAGATGAATTTTTCACAAAGTAGTTAGCATGGAAACTTCGCCTCTATATTTAAAAATCATTCCAAAAATAGCTTGGCACGGGTAGCTCACTGGGACAGAGCACTAATGGGCACAAGGCCCAGTGTTAATTTCCTTCATCAGCGCAAGGGCATAACAATCTACCAATGCTAACCCAAAAACATGTGTTTCTGATGGTCTTCTCATGGAAAAATTAACAGAGGAAATGCTCTCCTCATGGAAAGGGATGCAATGATGGTCTTTGCAAGGCATGACACATTATATAAGTCATGGGAATGGCCCTCCAATGTGTAGGATGGGGATTGCAGGGACGATGAATTTTTTTTTTGTAACATATGCCCCCTTAAGCATGAGGTCTGAGAGAGAGGGAGGGGTGAAATGCTTTACGAGAACGCGTTTGAACCAAACACCGCTATCAGAAGACCTGCAAGTACAAATACAATTGATATCTCTAATACATGAACATGTGGCATGGGTGTATCCATCCATAATAGAGTACATAAAAAATGAGATATGAGGTATGGACGCAACCATCCAACAATAAGGATCAACAAATAGACTCAGGTATGGTCACAACCATCCAATCAAAAGAGTCATGTATACAGTCATGATAAACCAAAATATCCTGCAGCCTAGATCTTATCAGACAAAACCCAGGGTCTTGCGCTCCATATCGACCCAAACAAGTACAAATTCAAACATGTGAATATGTGATCTAAAGTCGAACATGCAAGAAAGTCACCTAATTACCAACCAATGATGAAAGTTGTTAACAGGCATGAGAGAAACCACCAATAATGAAAATGTCTCTCAAGGTACAACAGGTACAATCCACGGAATGTGAACAATGATCTGGCATCGAACACCCATATAATCACTCGATCAAAGGCCAATGATTTGGACCTATCGTCGAATGCAAATAAATTTCCATTGAGGCATGCAAGCTCCAAGGTACCAGAAGGGAGTCTATAGGTCAACTTCCTGGATAATGAACTGAAGTCAATAGGAAGTGAACCGGTCGAAGGAGGGCCATAATTTTTCCCACACCATCTAAAAGAGATAGAGGAACATGATGGCAGTGAATCAAGACTAAACAGAGGATCAGAGGGAGGTTGAAAACTGCAATCGAAAGCTTCTCTTGAACATATCGGCGACACAACTCTGGATTTGGAAGTATTTTACATCAAGGGATTTGAGGTCATGATGTCGTGGAAAATAACAAATGAGAGGTCAAAAGAGATTACCCAAACCCATGGAGGCAAAAATGACGAAATGAGATGTTCCCAACCTGACACGAATGCAAATGAGTGTCATGCTCAAGAGTGACATACTGCCAACACAACTGAGAACTGGTTTCCCCCACCATTGCTGGCAAGTACCCCAATTATTTTTCAAAAACAAGCTTGAAGGGGATATCATATGATTTTCATGTAAGTTTGTCCTTCGGACAAATCCATCCTAGTACATTTTATGAGCCCTAGGAAGGAGGAACTCGGTGAACGTCATGATGACGATTTTCAATGTCATTTATCATTTAACTTGTATGACAAAGGAAGAACTCAGCGTCTTTTCATGCTTAGAGAGTTTGAAAAGAAGCAGAAAAGAAAACTCCAATAGGTCCCTTTTCATAAATAGTCCCTCAGATCCGAAAAGGTAGAAAACTGTCTGAGAGAACCTCTTAGTCATGATAGGCTAAGGTATTCCTTTTTCGTAAATAATCTATCCCAGCCCGAAAAAGGGGTAAACGTATACTAGGTAGATATCATTTTTCAATAATTTAACGAGTTAAAAACACAAGAGTCTTGGAAATATTTTCATGTTTAGAGAGTCAGAAAAGAGTTGAAAGTTGACTTCAATAGTGACCTTTTTGTGTTTTTACTGAGTCCGAAAAAGTATAAATACAACTCATTACTTCATCGTTGTTACATTGAAAACCTGTCATTGCACAAGAGATAAACGTAAAACCCATTTCTCGAAATAATAGAATCGAAAAAATATGTCTTGAAACCTAATTAGGGTTCTGAAAAGTATTAATATGCCAAAAATAGTAAAAAATAATTACTTTTCACTTTTTACCTCTTGTGAGCAATAGTTACCCTTTTTACACTGTGATTTTGCGGCGGCGATAGTGGGAAATCCGGAAGACCAATCTCGAATCCATCAGTTCCAGGTAAGAGCTTACATCTTTCCCTACATTTTGATTCCTCTTTCATTACCTGCAAACCAAATTTTCTATGTTTATGGGGGAATTTGGAAAAATATAGGGTGCGGTGGTTGGTGTGGGTATGAGGCATGGACTCGCGCCAACCCACCAAAATTTTGAACTAGGGCGCGCCCATTGGCGCGACTATTTCTAAAAAAATCGTGCCAACCGCGACGCACAATTTTAGCATGTAAATGTAAACACACCCATTTTAACTAACCAAGAGCTTTGAATTTAGCTAATGACAGTCATATGAATGTTTTTGCAGGTGTGAAGTGAAAAAATGGTGAGAAATTACGATCACACATTGAAGAATATGAACTCGCCATGGAAAACGAATGATGCATGGAAGCTCTCAGAGATTGTGGGCTCAAGAAATTCTTCATGACACCATGCCTCAGAGCTCAACCTTATTTTTTGCAATATTTGATCAATGTTTGGGACATTGATCAAGAAAAGTTCATTATTCATGACCAAGAACTCGAGATTGAAGTTTCAGACGTTTATTTCATAACCGGACTGTCACGGAGGGGGGTGGTTCCAATCCTAACTGGCAACCAGGCCTTAATGTAGAACATGAGTATGGTGATTGACAGGGTGTGCCCAGGGGCAAGGAAAGGATTGGGAAGTAGAAAATTGGATATCCAAACTATCTCGAATTTGGCTCTAAAGGTAGTGTTGCATACCATCACACGAGCTGCAATATTGCAGGCACCGCACGAGGCCATAAAGACACAGCTACTTCTTGTTGTAGATTGCATGACACTGGCCCTCTACAACTGGGCATAGGCAGTGACAATCAACATGAAGCATCAACTGAAAAAGTGCAAGAAATCCAAACCGAAGCAATTCAGTTACGGGTCCATCCTGGTATCATTCATCTTGGAACGACTACCAATCTTTCAACGACAAGAGGTGATAGTTCCAAAACCACCAGAACAGGAGCCACGGATGGCCTTTTGGGTAGCTCTGATGCCAAGGTCAGGGGGTGGTCAATAGATGTCCTGGAGACTAGAGTTATTTGAGTGGCCCCACCAACAACTGATCATCATGGAGGATTGGCCCTACTCTAGCACATATTTCACCGGTGATGCAGATCTTTCACTCCCAGAAGGAGAGGATTGGGATGACACACTTGGTAAGACTCATTTTTTTTTTTGAGTATTATGATCTTTTTTTTGTTATGCATGTTCTGACATTAAATCCATGTAATGAAAATATTTGCAAAACATAGACCTACAGGTATGTCCCCAATAGCGAGGCGGATCCCTCGTGACTTTGATATTGCCCCTCATGGTGAGGGAGGCGAGGAGGAGGAAATCATACACAATTTGGAGGGAATCTCTCGTGGGATCCCAGACTATGCGTGAATTGATGATGTTCCTTGTGCATACCTTTGACACACTACAGGGGTGTCAAACTGAGTTCACAATTTGATGAGGTGGCTTGTATGGGTAATGACGTACGATACTGAGCGTCACACTGAGTAGAGACCTAGGTTTTATTTCTGCATATTTTTGAGAGACATGACGTCTCGAGATGTAACAGAAACATGCATATTTTTTGAACTTTATGATGCACATTGATGCAAACATTATATATATATATATATATATATATATATATATACATCTATTTTCCTATATGAATCTTTTCATGTGATGATGATTTTTACAAATTACACAAATGTCTATCTAATACAATGTTAGCTATTGTATCAGTTAATGCATTCATTCGCCTAGGAATATGTTGATATGTAATATAATCAAAATGTCTTTCCAGTAAATGAACATGCAAATAAAACCTAAAGATGGAAGGATTTCTAACTAAATAATGTCCATTAAGTTGAAGAACAACACGTTGTGAGTCTAGGTTAACAATCAATGCATGAATTTCGAGGTTAATCTCCTTGGTTAATAGTTCAATAAAACATGTTGTAGCCACTACAACATCCTCCAATTTTTTTTGCCCTATTTAAATTTTTGAGCCCCTAACCTCTTGCAAAGATAGAATTTAGCCTAGGTCTACTCTTTCAAAACCTTAAAGTCGTAAAGTCACATAGCTGGTCAAATCAAACTCTTGCGACCTTGCGACCCGACCCCTCAGGTCGCGAAGTCGCAAGGTCGCACATAATCTAGAAACCAAAGAATTGCGACCATGCGACCTTGCAATGCTACGACCCCCAGGTCGCAAGGTCACAAAGTCGCAAAGTCGCATATCTCATCAACTTAGCTAATTTGCGACCCTGCGACCCTCATTTATTGACTGTATGTGCCACCCCTTTATAAATAGAAGGGTCCTGTAGGTCATATTTGACCTGCTCGATGGAGTAAGAGAACACCTATGACAAGCTAGCTGGAGTGCGTTTTTTCCAGGTAAGTTTCCTAATCCTCCTAATTTTTCCTTTTGTTTGATTGTTGCCTCCATTACCCTCACTATGGCATATTTAAAACTCACCCTAGCTTCTTTTTAAACCTCCCATGAATCCTATTGTTGAGCTTGCCCCTCCCCATAGCCTGAATTCTCTGTTTGCCACCTCTAAAAAGCTCCCTTGCTTTCAAGTTTCCTTCCAAGCCCCCTTGTATGAGAAGCCTCAAGGCCCAGATGTATAATTTACACTAGATATATTTATTTACCTATCCTTTTTCAAAAAAATAGAAAGCCTTTGTCACCGCATAACCCGTCTGCCAAGCCCTAGAGCGACCCTGCGACCTCGTGATCTAGCGACTCGATCGCTAAGTCACAGAGTCGCTAGGTCGCAAAATCGTGAAAGTCTAAAATAACTCGACTTCGTGACTCAGTGACCTTGCAACCTAGTCGCTAGGTCGCTTTTCCATGAAAATATAAACTAGCGTGACTTCGTGACTTAGCAACCTCGTGACCTAGTCGCGAGTCACCAAGTCGCTAAGTCATATTTCTGTGAAAGTTTGAACCAACACGACCAAGCAACCCAGTGACCCAGTCACAAGGTCACCTGGTCGTAGGTCCATCCATTTCCTTGAAATTTAGTTGAGAAGGGATAGGAGAAACCCAAGTATTTATCAGTATGACATATGTCTTATCGTGGGTTTATTTCATGAATATGCCAAGGAACATCTAAACCGAGCTCGAATGTGTGTCCATCTCTTTAGCCTCGAACGATATGGGGCCCCTGGCAGTACGAAAGAGAGGCAAGAGTCCTAAAATAGAAATTTCAGAAGAAGGGATGCCTCCTTCCCCTCCACCTATCTATGGAGACACCACTTGCGTTTTTTGGAAGGGAGATAGCATGATTTGGTATCAGATACACCAATATTTCATGAAGCTTGATTTTTCAGAAGACCTCCCAGACCAGCATGTATATGTTCTGGTCAAAAGGTCTAAACTACATTATGCAAGATCTCATCCACCAATTTTTCCATGCACAGAGGTGATTGAATGGATCTTATGAAAGGTCAACTCCAAGTTTTAGGTCATTTGAGATAATTCAGGAAAGGAATTTGCAAATATAAAGGGGCAAGATGCGTAGTTTTACTATGCACTCCCCATCAGGGAACAAACTTTCAACGCTGAATGGGCTACTACTCACGCAATCCCCATACCTGATACCTTAAAGGGATGGTGGAAGGACCCGAAAAAGTTCAAATTTAGGGAGGATCAGGAATATAAAATAGCAGGCCTCAAGAAAGTCTATAAGTTGGTGGCAGCAATGTTATGTAGGATGTATGACCAACCAGATGACACCACCTTCAATGTTTCCTGGGTTTCCCTCATGTACGTTGTTACCTCATATGGCACTCGCTTCAACTAGGCCAGCCTAATATTAACGTCCCTCAATTCAAACATATCATTGGCGCAAGTACTCGATGAAGGGTATGCATCTAAATTCTATATGGCCTCCTATATTTTGGATGCAGTATGCGCAAGATGTAAATTTACCGGGTGGCCTCATAACTGGGATGAAGAGCGTGGCGGGCCAATTCACAAAGAGTTGCAGGTATTATGGGCCTCTAAGTGCAAGCAAGACATGGAGTCAATATCACATAACTTCATCCCTGCACTCTACGGAAAATTGTTCGACAAAGATTGCCCATGCATATCCAGCAGAGCATTGGAGACAATAACTCAGGTAGCCAGCTAGTTTCCCGTTAAATATAGTACTTTCATCAGGGTTTTCGGGTCGTATAAGGGTCCCCACATGCTACCCCAGTTCTTCACTAACAAATTTCTCTTGCAAGAAGTATGTTACCAGATGACGGGCGGGTTTTCCAAAGTTCTCACCAAAGGCAAGAAGAAACCATGGCCGACTTTCCTGCTTACTATCGGTGCCTACACAGTCAGAGATTTCAGGGAAGTAGAAGCAGAGGCTAAAGAAACCAAATGGTTTTTTATGCCACCTATATCACACCAGACATATGATCCTGAAAGAATCGTCCCCGCGCATTTCAAATGGGCCAAATTCAAATGGAGTTGCCAGCACACAGAGTGCCCAGTTGAGGATTGGGTCAGGAACTTGTACAACAAGGACATGGAGGCTTCTCTAGAGGAATCAACTGACCAAGATGAACAAGATGATAGGACTCTATAGGAAAGAATGAACACGCTAGGAGGAGCCTCATCTTCCAAATTCAAGAAACGAAGAATTGATACAGTCAGTTTTATTTCCAAAAAGCAACAGGAGCGAAAAGACAAAGAGTCTAAGGCACAACAAGAAGCCGAGGAGAAGGAAAAGGAGGAGGAACTTAAAAGAACTCAAGATTTCCTAGCACAAAAAAAGGAAGGGGATAAGTGAAGAAACCACCGAGGGAAGAACAAAATAAGAAACAAGCAGAAGAAGCCCCAAGGAAAAAGGAGGAAGAGGAACAGAAGAAGAAGGAAGAGGAAGAGTAGAAAGAGGTTGAGCGCAAACTAAAGGAAGAGCAGGATAAGAAAGAAGTTGAGTGCAAATGAGAGGAATAATGGAAAAATACTGAGTGCAAGCTAAAGGAAGAACAGGACAAGAAATAAGCTGAGCGCCAGTTAAAATAAAATCAGGATGGAGCGGAAGCTGAGAAGAAGAGGAAGGAGGAAGAAAGTTAGAAATCAAAGGAATATTCCTCCAAGGAAGCAGAAGGTAGCAAGACCCCTCTCCCAGAGATAGGGATACAGACATATATGCCACACATCGAGGTACCTTAGACAACCCCCAGGACAAGTGTGCGCTTTACTCTCTTGAAACTTAGCCCCTCTGAGGAACAAGTAGATCAAGTCTTGGATCTGACAAGGCTAACTTATGACTAGTTCACACACAAGGTCAAGCAAGAGAAGAGAATATGCCTAGCACGGAACCTTGTTGCTTCTCTTACAACCACAACCAAAAAGGACATAGTCTTGGATACCAGGACCAATCCATTCATGATCGCATCAGCTGGTACCGCCTTTGCAGCAGCCACAGAGGATAACGTTAGCAGAATGAGCAGGGATATCCTCTCTTTACAAAACAGGTTACAAGCTTCTGAGCAGAGAGTAGCTTGGGAAGAACAGGATAAGAAGGGACTGGAAGAAGAAGTTCAAAGACTATAGTTCACAAGCACACAAACTATTGAAGTGCCCCTTACCATTCAAAGAGAGTTTTCCACTTTGGAGGCCACCATGAAACAAGCATATGAAGAAATGTTTACAATAAAACAGACAATCATGCCACTACTAAAAGCACAACCAGAAGCCAAGAGGAGGACCGCACAGTTGAAGGAAGCTTCCACTGCCTTCGAGAGAATGCTAGAATGGTCAAACACGTATCCACAGGCTCCGGACACCTTGCCTAGAAAAGATTGAATTTGCACCCAAAATGACAAAGTTAAAATCTGGATAACGGTAGAATCCAAAGAGAAACTAGTCAAAGATCTAGAGAAAGTAATGTCCACATATGAACATTTGATTAGAGGAATCGATTCAATGGATGAAGTACACCACATTCCTTCTTTGGGTGCACTAGATAGAGAAAAGACATGGGAAGAAGTCATCTAAGACATTCAAGCATTTTTACAACCCATAAGGCAAGAAAATACTTCTCAGGACCTTTCTGCATCACAAGAAAACCTTGTTCAATTCATCGTGACACCAGTCTGGATCTACACCAAGCTGGCCTCACTTTCCAATCATATCACGATCAAGAGAGAGACTTTGATCCCAAACGCTCTTCAGTGCCCCCACAGATTGAGGGAAGATACTCCTCTGGTCTCCCCAGTTGCCGTAGATTATCAGGCATGGAAAAATTACCTCAAAGAACAGCAACAGGTAGACGTCCCTAATCTCACAATCACCAAATTGTTCTGATGACCAAGTCACAGGTCGCAGCAAACAAGAGAGGTTGCAGGTCGTAGTCAAAGCCGAGGTTGCAAGTCGCAAATTCCTTCAAGTCGCATAGTATGTCAATGGTCAGGAAGGCGAAAATTCAGGGATACCCAAGGGTCATTTTTTTTCTATAAATACTCTTTAACAGATCTTTTTTGGGGGACTCCAAAGGAGCAAAGAGAATTTTATAGCATTGAATACACCTTTCTGAGAATGAATACAAACACATGTTTTGATTCCACTCTTGGATCTGATGAGGACTAATGTGTTAACACTATGAATATTTTTGTCTTATGTATCTGATATCTTTATGATTAATTAATCTATGTTTCTACTTATATCATTTATACATTTCAACTCACTAAATGTGTTAATGATGTTAGGTTTTTTACTTAGGAGATGTTAGCAACTTCGTTACTAACATTTATCTTATCTTCAAGATCACTTAAGGAAGTGAAGGGTGATCTAACCATAAAGAACTATTTCTTATGTGGTTTGAAAAACTTTTACAAGCATGACCCTAATGATGTGCTACTAACAGCATTTCCTTTGGCTACATGCTTTAACTCATCTTGCTATTTGTAGTGTTTTATGTGCATTAAGACACATCAACCATTTGTCTTGTATCATCCGAATAATCATGTGTTCATAGGTCTGTAGGGCTTTTTCGTGTCTGAGAAAAGGAATATTCAGTGGTAGCCGGACCCACACCCCAGATGGGACCCTATCAAAAATGGTTTAGAGTCTAATCGAGACTTTTCACCGAGGATATCCCTTACTATTGGCTGGAAATTTTCTTCCTGTCAACACAACACTATATTTAGTGACATTGTTTGTAGTTCATCCTAGATAGATACCTTGGAGATCTATCAACTCACCAGCAGGATCATAAATCACCCAGGCTGCTAAAGACAGGTTTTTGGTATTGCAGGAAGCACCATCTGTGAAACCGACATAAGGGGTAATATACATCTGCATAATAAGAAATGATCCAATAAGCAAGAAAACTGTAATATTCCTAAATTAGCATATAGCTAATAGGAATATTAATTTTTCTCTTAAAATATAGTTAGATGAATAAATGGGCAAGGAGGCTCATAAGATTTCTCAAGTAGAAATAAAATCCCTCATAATGTGAAAAGGGATAATGTAATAACCAGATCAAGCATCCACACGTGTGAACAGGGTCTTAAATGTGTGTACAAATTCAAGTTTGACCAAGTCAACAAAATTATTATATGAGGAGTAGATCCTAAATAAAGACAGCTCAATGTGAATGAAGATCAATCTAGCTAGTCAAAATGAATACACCTAGAGTGTCAAAGGAGACAAGGCATGAAGATCTAGTCAAGGTTGACTAAATCAAACAGCGCTATAAAAAGATGAGCAAAGAAAATGGAGACAGCGTAATTTTGGTAGAGGAGCCTTTGCATGGAAGCAACCTCATAATGGGGTGGGACCCTTGGTGAGGAAGCTCATCAACTATATAATGGACGAGATGGAAACCATATGGGCATGATTGAAGATTATATTGTATGTGGTATTTTTAGACTTCTTTGCATACTTTGGTTGTTTAGCTAAGTTTGCTGCACTGTTTAGTGCAAGGGTTTTCTCATGCGAAAATTCCCTACTCTTTCTTGGAGATATTGTTTAAGAAATCTAAGAGGATCTTTCTGAGCTGCATTTTCCACTATCTAGTGTTAGGCCAAGAATTTACCTTCAGCAACACTGCAGTCCCTTCTATAAATTGCGTTATTTCTTAAGGTGTTTCAGTGGGAGGGGTTAAAACCCCATTTTATGAGCTAGTTTCCTAGGAGGAGAATCAACCTTTTTCCTGGAATGCTAGTAGGAAAGTCTACAACCATTTATTTGCATGTTCAGCCATTTTTATGTAGAGCTTCATCTATACCGTGTGATTCAGCCATAGATCTGCAGCAGTTATTTCTTGTATATCATTTATGTCAAGAAACCATTGCCGAGTCATCTTGGATCTATGTAAAAAGAGACTAGATCTCTGTTTTTATGCCTCATTGAGTAATATAATATAATATCTGATTTATCTCTCCATTTTCTGAGTATAACCCTCAAATAACTATTTTATCTCTTTATGCAGTAATTTCTGTGTGTTGAATTCTTGGGGTTTCATCATTTTAAGTTGTTCTGAGCATGGGAGTCCTGTTTAACTAGGCAAAAGTCATTCGTTTCTGATTTCCTCTTAGATCTAAGTTCAATAATGTCAGATCTAATGGATTCATGGGCTGCATTTTTCTGTTGAAGCTCATATTTCTTAAAAATGCATTTTCTGTGCAAGTATTGTTGTATTTCCAATTTTGGGATATTATAAGATATTCCCATTATTGTTGATTTTCCCTATTTTGGGATATTACAGTGGTATCAGAGCTATCATCTTGGCTCAGCCTGTGTTCTTCAACCATTATGGAGTCCTCTCATGGGGAGGAGAAGGTATGCAAGAGACATCAAAGCAAACATTTATTGTCTGGAGGAAAGAGGTTCTCAAAACTTCTCTTTCAAACTCTGCAGGGTAGAAGCAAAGACATCAAAGAAATAAGGAGGGAAAGACATATAATTCCCTCAACAAGATATGCAAGATCTGTACATGAGGAAAGCTTTAATTCCTCATCTTATGGGTGTGAGAATTCAGCCACATCATCAGATTTACAACGCTCTATCAGCCACTTTTTCATGAAGAAGAAGAATAAGAAAGGAGATGTGCCAAAGAAGGAGACTCTTGGTGATTATTTTCAAGAGTATGAAGCTCAATCTAAGGGGTTCAAAGATCACTTGAACTTCCAAGGGTTTTTCAAGATCAAGGAAGAAATAAGGAGCAAGCAGCATGGTGTGGGTAGATTCTTCTTATCTACTTTTTATGGATCACCTAAATGTCCAGCTAGGGCTTGGTTGAAGGAGCTAGACACCTATGTGCAACAACATCAAGTTTCAAAAAAGGAAGCCATCAAAGTAGCAGCGTTGCATCTTGAGGTTAAGGCTTATGCTTGGTGGTTGTTTGAAACTTTTTCCTTAAGGAATGCAAATACATATACTTATGCAAAGTTCATTAGAAGAATAGAGGAAAGGTTTGATGAAAAATATTATGAAACACCTTCTATGGATTTTATCAAAATAAATCAAACAAAACTTTTGCATGGGTTGGAAGGGTTCATAAACTCAGCTCCATTTCATAAAACTATTGAAGAGGAGGAAGAAAAGGTTGAAGATGATAACAAAGTCATGACAAGAGCACATCTAGAACCTCATGAAGAGGAAGATGGATTACTTACTCCAAGGAGAGAAACACTTGCACTCTTGCAAGGAGTTCCAAAGAATCTCACATCTGGATATTTTGGCACAATCCATGTGTAGCATGTGCCATCATTATCAAATGGCGAGATCTTGGAGATGGAAGAAGGAAAAGAGAAGGGCAAGAATCACATGATGAGGAGCATATACCCCTCTCTATTTCAGAAGTTTGATGTACAAAGAAGGAAAGAGGATTTATGTAATGAAGGCAAGGACAAATCTGTCCACACACATACACATCCTACTCTATGCCTTGATGTCTCTTTGCATGGAGGCATTCCACCAGGGAGACCCCCTGATTGGAGGAAAAATAAAGTGTTCTCTCAACTATGGGCAACATTTACATACTTGGCTAAGGAGGGAGATTTGGGATAAACTAGCACAACACAGTGAATCTTTCATGGATTCAAAGGAGAGATAAGCAATTTTCTGAAATGGACATTGTTATCTCCCACTCAGCTATTTCCATTGAAAGAGGGAAATTCAGAAATCTATGATGGCATAGACATGATGTTATGTGTCAACTCCATATCTTTGGGGCATCCAATGATATTTCCACTCACAAAAGATATTTATGAACAGTACAAGAGGATATCAACACTCTTGCATGCATGGGCCAAATTGAGGAAGTTTTGGAAGACAAGGAATTTCTAAGGGGAGGTTAACTTCCATCTACTTCAATCTTGTCTTGAGAAAGATTAGCTGCAAAGGAGGCAGCAAAGGGAATTTGATAGTACTCAAACATGTGGCTTTGACATCAAGCATGTCAAAGAGGGGAGCCATGCTATGACAAGGGCTGCATTTCAGATTTCTACATTGTTTTCATTGTTAGGGAGCCTAGATCTTTATTGGGATTCCCAAATCTTGATGGAATACTCCAAGGACATTTTCACATGTAAGGTTCTTGATGGGCAAGTGATGGATGAGAGGTATAAAGTAGTTGAGGGAGTCATTTATTCCCATGATCATATCTATTTGGCTAGAGACTCCAAGCTCAAGGATAAAATACTTAATGTAGCCTATGAGATATTTCTTTCAAAACCCACTGGTTTCATTAGAACATATCATACTATCTTAGATGGATTCATGTGGGAAAACTTCAAAGAGGAGATGCACTCTCATATGAGGAAGTGCATGAATCATTTGCTGGTTAAGGAGGAACATAGCCCTTGGGAAGAGTTATCATTACCACCTCCTTATTCATTGAGTGTGAGAAGGAGCTCATCCATGAGCGACCTTGATGATTTAAACCAAGTGTATGATAAACATTGTATTATTGGAAATCATGATCTATTTATTATATACTTGCATTTTCTTAACACTCATGTGCAGGTCTTGGCTCCAAAAGGGGGCACTTGTTCTTTTGGGCTTCATGAGCCACTTTGGACCATGAAAAATGGTGATGTTGGTCATTCCTTGGGAGATCTTGGAGAGATGATGTACTCTTCATGGTGTGATTCATTAACACCAACCATCATACACCTTCTCCAATCATGCAAGAAGGATGGATCAGCAAACAAGTGTTGGGAAAAACACTTGTCATATCATATTCTATGGCAATCAAGAGTAAAATTGTGCTGGTTGCACATGAGGGACCATTGTCCTTCTCCTTTATTTCATATGGAAACCATCATGACCTTGATTATGATCCCATATGCTGAATATGTTCTTATCTTTGTTGGAAACATGGTTGGAGGAGAGACACATTGGTGGGATGTGTCCATGGGGAAAGAAATTTCCTATATTTTTTGCACTGTATGTTCTAATGGGAGCATGGGAAACTATATGGCCACTATAGTAGATCACTTGTTTCTTTGTGAGGTGGACCATATGATTGATTGGAGCACTTGGGACATGCCTCTCATGAGCAATTGGGAGGAGCTTTTCTATGAATTACCAAGATGGGAGGTAATTCATTTCATTTGGATGATAGCATGGAGGTGGGAGTCCTTCATTGATGATAAAATTACCCATGATTTTCATCACTTCTATCTTGAGGAGGCCATTGATCAGTAAGAAGGTTTCCATATAGGCCTTCCTTTCTTTCATGATGAGAGCCATTTGGTTTATCCACCAAAGGTCAACTTGCACACATGGGAGGAACCATTGGGAGACAGAATTATTGCAGAAAATATGAAGTAATGGTGGAGACTATTGAATGAGGAGGCCACAAGAGCCGGAGGGGAGATTTTGCAGCACCCTTACAGTTGCTTGAGGACAAGAAACATTTTGGATGGGAAGACTCTAATATTCCTAAATTAGCATATAGCTAATAGGAATATTAATTTGGCTCTTAAAATCTATTTAGATGAATAAATGGGCAAGGAGGCTCATAAGATTGCTCAAGTAGAAATAAAATCCCTCATAATGTGAAAAGGGATCATGTAATAACCAAATCAAGCATCCACATGTGTGAACAGGGTCTTAAATGTGTGGACAAAGTCAAGTTTGACCAAGTCAACAGAATTATTATATGAGGAGTGGATCCTAAATAAAGACTGCTCAATGTGAATGAAGATCAATCTAGCTAGTCAAAATGAAGACACCTAGAGTGTGAAAGGATACAAGGCATGAAGATCTAGTAAAGGTTGATTAAATCAAACAACGTTGTAAAAACATGAGCAAAGCAAATGGAGACAACGTAATTTTGGTAGTGGAGCCTTTGCATGGAAGCAACCTCATAATGGGGTGGGACCCTTGGTGAGGAATCTCATCAACTATATAATGGAGGAGATGGAAACCATATGGGCATGATTGAAGATTATATTTTATGTGGTCTATTTAGACTTATTTGCATACTTTGGCTATTTAGCTAAGTTTGTTGCACTGTTTAGTGCAAGGGTTTTCTCATGCGGAAATTCCCTACTCTTTCATGGAGATCTTGTTTAAGAAATATAAGAGGAGCTTTCTGAGCTGAATTTTCCACTATCTGGTGTTAGGCCAAGAATTTACCTACAACAAAAATTTAGTCCCTTCCAGAAACTATGTTATTTCTTAAGGTGTTGCAGTGGGAGGGGTTAAAACCCCATTTTATGAGCTAGTTTCCTAGGAGGAGGATCAACCTTTTTCCCGGAACGCTAGTAGGAGAGTCTACAGCCATTTATTTTCATGTTCAACCATTTTAATGCATATATTCAGCTATACTTCATGAATCATCCATAGATCTGCAGCATTTATTTCTTGTATATCATTTCTGTCAAGAAACCCTTGTCAGGTCATCTTGGATCTATGTAAAAAGAGACTAGATCTCTGTTTTTATGCCTCATTGAGTAATCTAATAGAATATTTGATATGTATCTCCATTTTATAAGTATAACCCTAAAATAACTGTGATGTCTCTTTATGCAGTAATTTTTGTGTGTTGCAGTCTTGGGGTTTCATCATTTTTAAGTTGTTTTGAGCATGGGAGGCCTGTTTAACTGGGTAAAAGTCATTTGTTTCTGATTTCCTCTTAGATATAAGTTCAATAATGTAAGATATAGTGGATTCATGGGCTAAATTTTTCTGTTGATGCTCATATTTCTGAAAAATTCATTTTATGTGCAAGTATTTTTGTATTTCCAATTTTAAGATATTATAAGATATTCCCATTATTGTTGATTTTCCCTATTTTTGGATATTACAAAAATGTTCAAAAAGCACACCTATGTACACAAAAACATGCACGAATGACTCATGCATAATATTTTTTGAGGTACAACCCATTTCTGGGTTGATCTAGAGGATAACCTTCGTAATCAATAAGCTCATAGGACCCATTCCGCAAGACACGTTTAACAATGTAGGGCCCATGCCACATGGGTTGAAATTTTCCTGCCCCAGCTTATCATGAGCTTGATCATACAAGAGGATGAGGTCTCCTTCTATGAAGGAACGAGGGGAAACCGACTAGTAAAAATGTGCTTTGACCCGGTTTTTTTGTGCTTCAATGTCCAGAGCAGAAAAGTGGTGAGTTTCATCCAGCCTTTCTAAGTAGAGAAGATGCTCTTCTTCTGGTGAAGTATTCGGTAGCAATTCAACAACTAATTTGAGCGAAGGTATTTCACATTCAATCGAAAGGGTAGCTTCCAGACTGTAAACAAGCTAAAATGGAGTAAATCCAGACGCATCCTTAACTGAGGTTCGATATGCCCAAAGATCCGAGAACAAAATGAGATGCTAGGTTGATTTGTGCATCCCAATTGTACATTGAAGCATAGTGACAAGAAATTTATTCACAGCTTCAACCTGACCATTGGCCTGAGGATAGTACAGCATTGAGCTGTCGTGATGCAGACCCAACTTGGAAGTCAACTCCGCCACCATATAATGCCGAAAATGGGAACCATGATCGGTAACAATGGCTTGAGGGACACCAAACCTAGAAATGATATGATTGAATATGAACTGAGTTGTTGTCTTACCGTTAGTCGTAAGTGTAACCATTTCTTTGGCCCATTTAGTGAAGTATTCAACAACTACAATGATATAAGCATGCCCCCTCGCTGAGTGAGGTTTACACATTGTTATCACAAAATTGCACCTGATAGGCTATTGATCAGACAATCTCATGTAATTCTTTCAAACCAATCTTGTGACTGAAGCTTAGCCTCTTCATTCTGAGAGGGCTCTCTCAAAGGGTTAATGATATTGTATAAAGATGTATTTAGATGGCTAACTCTATTTGGAAAACAACTTGCTTATGATGAGTGTAGGTTGAAAATAGTATTAGTATGCAAACATTGGGCTTATGGAGTCAAACACTTTCATTGATTCAGTAGTGAGTTCACTTGACATGAAGGCTGAGGTAGGAAAGAGTTTTTAGCAATAGTACACACACACATGAAACAAGAAAATACAGAGTCAATTCATCTATAAAGGAAGTTATAGCATTACATGAATGAATTATGAGTATTATAGATAAAAACCACTGCAAATGATGCACATAAAAGATATAGATAAGATAGGCAGGCACTAAAAACTCAATCAGAATCTCACGTTGTTCAAGAAACAAGTCTCTGTATTATTGAAATAATCAAACTACATAAAGTTGTAGTTTTTTCAAAAAATCTCCAACCCTTGACAAATTCGAATCTATGCCCTTTAATAGAATTGTTACATTATGAGATGATCTGCCTCCTGGCTAGATTCATCGAATTTTTTCCTAATGACACCTTGCATAAACATAAAACATCTATTTAATGACAAAATGACAGTTATCCTACTTGATAGTCCTTTTCCTAATAGGACTCAAACTGTTCATTATTACATTTAACAACCTTATATTCTAAAGCAATGACATCTTTAACAAATATGCTTTCATATGTTCAAATTCGAGTGTCCAAAGATTATATCCAGTTAGATTATAACACTTAGATTATATCCAGTTGTCCAAAGATGCTCCAACACAGTACGCTACGAAAGTAAGACAATTTCGTAGTTTACTTTCATAGCACTGTAAAAATTCCATTTACCATCCATGTTTTTTATTATTTCCTTTGGTATGGTCTTCATCATCCTTAGACACATCTCCCATACAAATTTCACCTCCTGAAAGCTCCCAAAACTGGTTCAAAAATTAAAAATAAGAGCTATAGTAGTTTCGTAGCATTTTGTTGTTCTTCAAGCCCAGACACGCTACGAAACTGCTGAAAAATGCTAAAATTCGAGATTTTTTTGTAACTTGAAAAATAAAACTCATAAGTGCAAAAACCTTGTTTCCAACATGCCATTAGCCTTAAAAACCATAAACCAACACACTGTATAATCCTTGAGGCATTTATTCCTCATTTATGATGGATTGAGCTATTGGCTCTTCAAGCGCTGTCATTTTAAGGCCTTTTTCTCTAACTCCTCATGAATTAGTTCAAGCTGCTCCTAGAGGTCCTTAACTTGATCTTTCAATTGGTGGCTTTCAAATGTGTGTTCATCCTCCTAACATTTTTGGCCTCTTTCCTCACTGGAATGGTCTATTTGATAAGTTGTTGTGTATTATCCAAAGTCTTGGAAACAGTGTCAACCTGCTCTTCCCAAATTTCCTTCATATTTTCAAACTGAATCGTCTATACATTGTGTTTCCTTGCTTCTCTTTTCATAATAGAAATTTCATGGTTGCCCAATTTCAATTTTTCTTCAAGGAGTTGTAACTCTATTTTTTCCATCACCTTCTCTTTTCCTTTCTTTGATTTGCTAATTGTATCTTTCTTTGTAAGTGATGAAAGGTTAATGATCTCTTGTGGTGGTTGAACTGTGTCAGTAGGTGGTTGAACCTCTTTACTGATCTCTAATAGTTTCCTAGAATGCCTTGTCATAGGCTTTCTTTCTTGGAACATAAAACCTGCATCTTCTCGCTCAAATTCTAATTTCTTTGCAGATTTAGCCTTTTTTAACTTTTTTCCACCTTCCTCTATGTCCTCAGCCTGGACTATAGGGGTTTCTTCTATGTCAATGGCATGTAAAATTTCTTCTAGATTTCCTTTACCTACTACTCTATCTACTACAACCACTGTTTTCTCTTCTAAGGCCACTGTTTAGCTCCTTGTCATACTTTTTGTTCCTGGATTACTCACAACTTGTTTTTGTTTTGCAGGTTTGACCACTTTTGACTTCTGTTTTGCAGGTGGGACATTTGGTGTATCAAATCTCTACAATTTCTTTGTCTCCATCATAATTGGCTCACTTGCTTCTACTCTTGCAGGTTCACTTCGTTGTGCTACCAAAGGTTCACTTTGCTCTGCTGCTACTCGTGATGAAATTCTCCTAGGGTTAGGAGTTCTTGAAGGAGTAAGAGCATCCAACTCAAAAACATTAACAAAAAAATGATGACCAGTCTCTGCCTAACCTTTGGAGTTCATCTAAAACTAGTAGTTTCATTAAACCATGATGAAACAATGAAGTCTCACTCCCTTCAGATTTTTCTTGGACCTTATCTGCCATTTTTGACAAACTTCTATGTAAATAGAAAGGTAGATCAAGGGAAATCTTACCAGTAAAGTGTAGAAGTAGCTTGAAATGATATGAGTAGACTTTGTGGTATCTCCCTTCACAAGTAAATTATTTTTGGATGATGAGCAGAAATTTTGAGTAGTTGTCCTTTATGTAGCTCCTTGGAATGGCATTGGTGAGATCCATTTCACTGTTTTCAAGCTTCATAAATTATTTGCACTGCTCCATGTTAAACTTGAAACCTTTGAACCACTTCTCTTGTCCTTTTGGAATCCCAGTAGCAGCTACAATAACCTCTGGTGTGATGGAAAGATTGAGCATTCCCACTTTGGTGGTTGTTCCACTGAAATTCAAGGCAAACTATTTGGAAACATGTGCATGGTAGCCTCGTAATTTCTCACAAAACTGTAAGCAACCTGTCCTTCTAAAGACTTCCACTATTGTTGGGTCTTCATTGATCAAATTCATATATGTTGGTTCATATCTCAGGCATTGGCCACCCTTGTTTTCCCTTCTTTTTTCTACCATGGTTACTTTAATGTCTTCACAGCCTCACTTGATGATTTGTAGCCTCGCTTGATAGTTTGCAATGTAAACCTTTGAAAACACCAACCACAACTTTGGCTTAATGCAATAGCTCTCTAGAGCTCAATATCACACAAGAAGGAATGAGAAATGAGAAATGAATGAATTAGGAAATATTTTGAAGTTTTGATGTCTTCTCATGACCCAATGATGACTCCTACATACCAAAACTGATGATGATGACTTCATACTCGACCATGTACTTTGATTTTATCCCTCCATGACTCGAATGGCATCTAACTTACCCTTTCCCAACAATATTCTGACACTTAACAGTTAATCTGATAATGCAGACATCAAACCATGCTTTCGTAGCATATCTAGAGTAAATTTGGTTGTTTACGCTATGAAAATATCAGCAGTTTTGTAGCTAAAAATGACTTTTATTAGTGTATTTCGCTACGAAATTGTGGTTTCTTGCCTAAAGTGACATTTTCAGTAAAGAAACCTTGGGAATTGAAATCTGTTAGAATATAATGAGTGATGTGGCATGAGGGGATTTAACAATGAGTGGGTTTAGAACTTAGGGTAAACTTAAACAAGAAAAATTTAACATTTCCCTTGACCAAGAATATAAAAAATGAATCCTACAACCCTACTTTTGACACATGAACCTATATAACCTTGTCAAATGATGCTTCATTTTTTTGGGTGATAATAGTGGCTCCACTTGGGATGGTGTGCCCCAGTGGTACACCAATGAACCAATAGTTCCAATGCTACTATCCATCTTCTTGAAAACACAAAAAACTTTCAAACTCTAATGGCCTTCACCTCGGGCTGAAGCTTGATGATTCAGCTTGTCATTATTTGCAGAAAAACACATAAAATGGAATATATACAATGGAATGAATGATAAACAAATTTAAAGAAGAGTAGTGCTTCAAAAACCTACCATTGACGGGCCCTCTAGCACATGGTTGTCCCTCCATCTCCTGCAAAATGTAGGTGTTGTTCCCATGGAATGTAGCTATTTTGAATGGACCCTTCCAAATGTTCTCAAACTTAACATGTTTCCCCTTCTTTGATCCTGGCCTCCCATTTCAAAACCACATCTTGGATTTGAAAATTTTCTTCCTTGACCTTCTTGTCAAATGTCTTCTTGATTCTGTTTTGAGATTGTTGATTACTGTTATAGACTTCCTCCCTCTTATCTTGTAAATATATCAGCTAATTGATCCTTCTCTGAATTTCATTTGGCTCCTCCTCCAATCCTTGTAGCAGCTTCATGACAGGCACTCCTAAGGATGTAGGAAAGATGGCTTCAGCTCCATATACCAGCTCATAAGGTGAAGTTCCAATTGACCTCTTTGTGCACACTCTATCAGCCCACAGAGAATACTTCAGCTTCAAATGCCATGACTTTTTATTTTCCTACAAATTTATAATCCTATCAATGCTCTTGTTAGAAGATTCAGAAACATCATTCCCTTGTGGATAATATGCAGTAGAATGCCCAAGAGTAATATGATATTGATGAAAAAAACTAATCAGTTTCTTAGACTTAAATTATCTTGCATTATTAGTGATGATCTTCATAGGGAAACAAAATATATACAATATATTATTTTCCAAAAAATGAAATGATAACAAAATCATTGCTTGCCTAGTTGGGATTGCTTCAATCCATTTGGTGAAATAGTCAATTGTTTCCAGAATCCAACGATGCTAACCTGATGATGACGGATGAATCTTACCAATGAAATATAGCCCCCACTACTGAAATGGTGCCTCAACATACATAGGCATCAAAGGTAGAGGTACAAGCTTCTTCTTACCATCAAAAATATGGCATTCATGGCAGGCAGAAATCTTTTTGTAAACATCTAACATTCTAGGCCAATAATACCCTACTCTGAGAATATTATTTTTTATAGCCTTCCAATAATGATGACCTCCACAATCTCATTTTTGGAACTCCTCAATCACTTTATCAGCCTCCTCTTCTAGCAAAAAATTCAATAAAATACCACAGGTATCCTTCCAATACATATTTTTGTCAATGATGCAATACCTAGATTTTAACTTTACAAATCTTGCCTTGGACTTTGTCAACTTAGCAGGTGCTCTATGATGATGTAAGAAAAAAAATATGTCTTTGTACCAATCTGAAATGATGTATTTTTCTTCAATGGGGATCATCTCTTCATCTTCATCTGAAATTTCTGCAATTAAATTCATGTCAAGACAGTCAAAATTTGACTTTGTCATCAGCTTTGCTAGACCTTGTCCTTTGACCAATTTTGTGATCTTGATATCTATATCATACTCCAGCAAATTAGCAATCCATTTTCCCCTCTTACCATCAGGATCGGCTTGAGTTAATATGTCTTTCACAACAACATTAGGAACAAAAGCTATAATATGAGAATACAGAATGTAAATTCTGAAATATTGGATGGCCTTAATCAAGGCATAAGCTTGCTTATCTAAAATGTTGTACTTCAGCTCTGAGTTAGCTAATGTCCTACTAAAAAAAAAAATGGGCTACTCAATACCTTGTTGTCTTTTCTGCAACAAAACTCCTGCAATTTTATTTTCTGATGAAAAAAGTAAAAACCAAAAATTCTTTTGAGAAATTAGGGCTGATCAACATTGGTGCTTGGGTGAGTGCCTTTTTTATCTCCTCAAATGAGAGCTTTGCTTCTGTTTTCCACTTGATTTCAGCTCCTTTCTTCAACATCCTTGTTATGTCCTTTACAATGTCAGCAAAGTTAGGAATAAACCTCCTCACAAAATTTACCTTTCCAAGGAAATACTGAATCTCCTTTCTGCTTCTAGTAAAATCCACTTTCTGAATTGCATTGACCCTGTTTGGATCAATCTTAATCCCATATTTAGAAAATGTGTCCAAGTAATTTACCTGAAGTTAAAGAAAAAATACTTTTGGTGGGATTGAGAGAAATGCCAAACCTTCTACACTTCAGCGGAATTCTTTCTAGGTGCTTCGAGTGATCTTCCTCCCTCCTTGAGAAGACTATTATGTCATCTAAATAGAAAACCACCATCTTGTCCTTCTCTTCAGCAAAATCAATGTCCATTGCTCTGTGAAAAGCAGCTCCTGCATTCATAATACCAAAAGGCATCTTGGCATACATGAATGTGCCCCATGGTGTGGTAAAGGTTTTTTTTTCCTGATCTTCCAGATGCACAAGTATCTAATTGTAACCTGAAAAACCGTCAAGCATAGACATCCTTTGGGAACCAACAATGTTCTGCAAAATTTGGTCCATCTTTGGGAGAGGGTAGTTGTCCTTCAGAGAGGCTTTATTCAAGTTTCTAAAGTCAATGCATATTCTGATTTCTCCATTCTTTTTTCTACCTGGAACCAAGTTTGCAAGCCACTTTCAGAATATGATTGGAACAATAATTTTGGCATCAAAGAGTTTCTTGATTTCTTTCTCAATCAGAGGCATGATAAGTGGATTAATTCTCCTCAACTTATGCTTGAAAGGCTTTTCATTTTATTTAATGGGAATGGTATGTTGAATAATAGTAGGGTCATACTTCTTCAAATCGGCATAACTCCAAGCAAAAACATCTATGAATCTTTTCATCATCTCAATATCTTTTTTCCTCATATCAACTTAAAGAAACTTTGAAAGTTTAATCATTTTTGGCATAGCTATTGTACCAAGGTTACAACTCTCTACCTCTTCATCATCAGCTTGTATCCTAAGATATTTGAACACATCATTCTATTGAAAAATCTTCTCAAGAGGTATGAGGCCTTTGGGTATAGATTTATTCTTCAGCTGTAACACTTCAGAATTTCCCTTAGATTCAGCAAGCATGTTTTGTTGATCTACTTGTATATTTTCAAACTCTTTTTTCAGCTCAATAAATTTCTTTACTTGTTGCTCATCTTCAAAGACTTGCCAATGGATAATGTTATCAAGGATAGTTGGTCTATGGCGAACCTCAACCTCATATCTTTCAGTGGAATGTATGGGAATGATGAAAAGACTTGCAGAGACAGCTAGGGTGTCAGCAATAAAGTTTTGATCCCTAGTCTTAACAATGAATGAATGTTCTTGGAAATTTTCCAACATGTCCATGACTCAATTCCTGTATTCCCTCATTCTCACATCCTTCATTTGATACACACATTCAACTTGTTTAATGACTAATTCAGAATCTCCACAAAAAGAAATCTTTTGAGCACCCATTCTTTTCAAAACTTCTAAGCCCAAAATCAAAGATTCATACTCAGCCATGTTATTTGTGCAATCAAAATTCAGTTTGTAAGAAAAGAACTTACTTTCATCATTTGGGATTGTGATCCAAATTCCTGATCCTTCCCCTCTCTTCCTACTGATCCATCAAATTGCAACAACCACCAACATTTGTTGATCTTCTACTTGCTAAACTACAGATTGTTGATTTTCTGCATTCTTTTCATCCTCTGCTTCATCGGTCAACTCAATGAAAATAATAGCAGATCCAAGTTCAGTATCAAGAGCATAAATTGGAAATTTCTGGGGTTTATCTTTACTACTCACCATGTAAGCCATTTTTTTTTTCTATAAATTCTCCTTTGCTCACCAAAAACAAGAATGGTGGCATAAGTTAGGTGCATATGCATTGTACCTTTGGTTTTTTCTGCCCATGACCTTGATAATAGCATGCCAAAATTTGGTGGAATGTTTTCTACCACAATGTCCATGAGCATTATCTTGGCAGGGACTTGTGTAAGACCAACAACAACATCCTTAATTAAACCCATGCACTGAACTCTTTTTGAATCAAAAGAAAAAAAAACCCTTATATGGTCTAATAATTTCTAACCACGTCCTTTCCATGATTAATTTGGGCATAAGATTGTGAGAGGCCCCTAAATCCAACATGGAATTATGCAATGTCATGTCATGAATACTAAGGCTGACATAAAAAGGAGGCACCTCCTCATTCTGTTCATCTTCTAATCTTGGACCCAAGTATATGGTTGGATGATATTCTTGAATATTTAAGAAATAAACAGCTCCTGGTTGTGAATTCAGCATTTTCACAATCTTATTTCTGTATTCATTTACCTTAAGAATTTCTCCAAAAGGTATTGGTATTTTGTTCTTAGAAATTTCACTGTCCAAACTTAAAATGCAAGCATATTTTTCAGTTTCTTTGATGGGAGGAGAGGTGGTGTATCTTTCTTAACCTCAGCAGCTTTAGGGACATCTTTCTTAGGCTATGTTTTATTTGTAGTAATTAGCACATTTTTGTTTCTAAGGTTGTATTGTTTCTGCATCTCTAAGATCGCATGTTGATATCCCTTAAAATAATTAGATGGTTCCTCACACTTGTTTACTTCATGTTCTGATTCATCATGTTCCTCCTTAGTCAAGAATATTCCAGACATGTCTTCATCTAGACAATGAATGGACTCTTTTAGAGTTTCAGGTTCATCATCTTCATCAACTAAGTTCTGCTGAAAAGGAGGTCTCACTGGAGGGTCGGGTTGTTGATTTTTGTTTTCCCTTGGCCTTTGCTAGTTTTGAGGTCTTCTGAATTGAGGATTTCTAAACTGGGGCTCATGTTGTGCAGGAGGAGCAGAGTTATTCCCAAGGGCAAGCCTATCCATCAATTTTTCCATTGTCTTCATCATTTAATCAAATTTGTCATCAGAGGTGGAAGGCTTGTCTTATTCTTTCAACTTATTCTTACCCATCTTGGAATTTTTTGTTGCTATCATATTGACCTCCACATTCACTGCATCATTTTGCATTTCAGAAATTGAAGGGGATTCTCTGTCTCTCTCTCAGCAATATAGAAAATTCATAATCAAAAGCTTCAGCATATCTCATTTGAACTAAGGCTTGTGGAGGTTTTAAATGGGAGGGAATAGAATCATAAAATTTGTTAAATCTTTTTGAAAAATTTTGGATAGTTCCATCAACAGCTCTTATCAAACTATTGTACTCAGTGAGGGCTTGTACATGGTTTGTTCTATTTCCCCATTTCCTCAAAAATCTATCTTCAAGCTAATTCCAAGTATGAATGCTTCCTGCAGCAAGGGCTTTGAACCACCTCCTAACTTCACCAGTAAAGCTCTAAGCAAACAATCTCATCTTAACATCCTCATGCTCAACCTCCTCCCTATCTATAAATTCATTAAATTGCTCCACATTCTCTTCAGCTATAATTTCTTCATCACTTCCCCAATTTTTTATTATAGCAGAGTATTTTCTAAGAAGGGCATGTAGGACAACTGGAAGAACAAGAGGGGCATACCTAGCAGGTGCAGCAGGTGGAGGAGGTACATTTCCTGCCATGATGAATGATACTGTGGTAGTTTTAGGGATAGCAGTAGTAGAGGAAGAGGAACTATTAGGAGGAGGGTTGTTTGGTATTTTTTGTCCACTGAAAATTGAACTCCAATCAGGAAGAGGAAAACTAGTTTTACTTCTTAAAAAAAATTCAAAAGGGTCAAGCTCCTTCAACCTATCCAAAGACTCTCTTTCTAACAGCAACTCAAAAGTGATTTCTTAACAAAACTCTTCTTTATATTTTTGTCTCACTAAGGCTGAGGTAAAAATACCTCTCCAATGTAGGTCTAAAACAATTTCAGTTAATTATTTTTTACTTTCAGACCTAAGCAAGACCTCCTGAATGTTATCATCAAATATTTTTCCTTCAGGACTTCTTAAAACTTCAGAGGACAACGATTTAGTATGTAATGGAGTACCGGATATTGCATAAATGCCTTGACTACCTCTAGAGATGGTGTTTGGATTGTCCAAAATTGTAGGTGGATCTGGTTCATAATTACTCCTTGTGTATCTCCATCTCGAAGCCACCTTTGATCATATGAATTTTGAATGGAGTCACCAAGGTAGATGCAACCTCGAACAACTTCCTGAGCTCTTGCTACCTTCAGAAGTTCAGCTTCAAAATTTTGGGAGAGTATAATCTTCAGGCTCCCAATAGACACACCAAAATCTTATCACAAGATTTCACCTAATAGGCTCCTGATCAGACAATCTCATGTAACTGTTTCAAACCAATCTTGTGACTGAAGCTTAGCCTCTTCAGTTTGAGAGGGCTCTCTCAAAGGGTTAATGATATTGAATAAATATGTATTTAGATGGCTAACTTTATTTGGAAAACAACTTTCTTATGATGAGTGTAGGTTGAAAATAGTATCAGTATGCAAACATTGGGCTTATGGAGTCAAACATTTTCAGTGGTTTAGTAGTGAGTTCACTTCACATGGAAGCTGAGGCAAGTAAGAGTTTTTAGCAGTAGTACACACACATGAAACAAGAAAATACATAGTCAATTCATCTATAAAGGAAGTTAGAGAATTACATGAATGAATTCTGAGTATTATAGATAAAAACCATTGCAAATGATACACATAAAAGATATAGATAAGATAGGCAGGCACTAAAAACTCAATGAGAATCTCAAGTTGGTCAAGAAACAAGTCTCTCTATTACTGAAATAGTCAAATTACATAAAGTTGTATTTTTGCAAAAAAATATCCAACCCTTGAAAAATTTGACTCTATGCCATTTAATAGACTTGTTAAATCATGAGATGATCTGACTCCTGGTTAGAGTCATCGAATTTTTTCCTAATGACACCTTGCATAACCATAAAACATCTATTAATTACAAAATGACAGCTATCCTACTTAACAATCCTTTTCCTAATAGGACTCAAACTGTTCATTATTACATTTAACAACCTTATCTTCTAAATCAATGACATCTTTGACAAATATGCTTTCACATGTTCAAATTGGGTGATGGAACTCATCACTACATGAGCTCTTAATTGACCTCCTCTAAAACTAGAAACAAAACCCTATTTTTTAGGCAAACAGGTCTTCTTCTTCCACGAATGCTTTGGCTGCTAATTTATCTTCATTTTTTGATCTTTAAGTGTTGAATAACTGTTGTCATGGTCCTTTAACACATAGATTATATCCAGCTGTAAAAATATGCTCCAACATAGTATGCTACGAAAGTGATACAGTTTCGTAGCGTACTTTCGTAGCACTGCAAAAATGCCATTTACCATCCATGTTTTTTATTATTTCCTTTGGTATGGTCTTCATCATCCTTAGACACATCTTCCATATAAATTTCACCTCCTAAAAGCTCCCAAAACCGGTTCAAAAGGCAAAAAAGAGAGCTACAATATTTTCATAGCGATTTGTTGTTCTTCAAGCCCAGGCATGCTACAAAATTGTTGAAAAGTGCTAAAATTCCATATTTTTTTGTAACTTGAAAAATAAAACTCATAAGTTCCAAAACCTTACTTCTAACATGCCATTAGCCTTAAAACCATAAACCATCTCACCTTATAATGCTTGAGGCATTTCTTCCTCATTCATGATGGTTTGAGCTATTGACTCTTCAAGCACTGTCATTTTAAGGCCTTTTTTCTCTAACTCCTCATGAATTAGTTCAAGCTGCTCCTCGAGGTTTTTAACTTGATATTTCAACCTTCTATTGGTGGCTTTCAAATGTGTGTTCATCCTCCTGACATGTTTGGCCTATATCCTCACTGGAATGGTCCATTGGATAAGTTGTTGTGTATTATCCAAAGTCTTGGAAACAGTGTCAACCTGCTCTTCCCAAATTGCCTTCATCTTTTCAAACTTAATATTCTCTACATTGTGTTTCCTTGCTTCTCTTTTCATAACAGAAATTTCATGATTAGCCAATTTCAATTTTTCTTCAAGGAGTTGTAACTCTGCTTTTTTCTGTCACCTTCTCTTTTACTTTCTTTGATTTGCTAATTGTATCTTTCTCTGCACGTGATGAAAGGTCAATGATCTCCTGTGGTGGCTGAACTATGCCAGTAGTGGTTGAACCTCTTTACTGCTCTCTAATAGTTTCCTAGCATGCCTTGTCATAGGCTTTCTTGCTTGGAACATAAAACCTGCATCTTCTCCCTCAAATTCTAATTTCTTTGCAGATTTAGCCTTTTTAACTTCTATCCACCTTCCTCTATGTCCTCAGCCCAGACTATAGGAGTTTCTTATATGTCAATGGTATGTAAAATATGTTCTAGATTTCCTTTAGCTACTACTCTATCTTCTACAGCCACTATTTTCTCTTCTAAGGCTACTGTTCGGCTCCTTGTCATCCTTTTCGTTCCTAGGTTACTCACAACTTGTTTTTTTTTGCAGGTGGGACATTTTGTGTATAAAAACTCTAAAATTTCTCTGTCTCCATCATAATTGGCTCACTTGGTTCTACTCTTGTAGTTTCACTTGGTTCTGCTACCAAAGGTTCACTTTGTTCTGCTACTACTGGTGATGGAATTCTCCTAGGTTTAGGAGTTCTTGAAGGAGTAAGAGCATCCAACTCAAAACCAATAACAAAAAAAAATGATGACCAGTCTTTGCCTAACCTTTGGATTTCATCTAAAACCAGCAGTTTCATTAAACCGTGATGAAACAATGAAGTCTCCCTCCCTTCAGATTTTTCTTGGACCTTATCTGCCATTTTTGACAAACTGCCATGTAAATAGAAAGGCATATCAAGGGAAATATTCCCAGTAAAGTGTAGAAGTATCTTGAAATGATATGAGTAGACTTTGTGGTATCTCCCTTCACAATTAAAGTACTTTCGGATGATGAGCAACAATTTTGAGTAGTTTTCTTTTATGCAGCTCCTTGGAATGGCATTGGTGAGATCCATTTCACTGTTTTCAGGCTTCATAAATTATTTGCACTGCTCCATGTTAAACTTGAAACCTTTGAACCACTTCTCCTGTCCTCTTGGAATCCCTGTAGCAACTGCAGGTTCCACCCAACCTTTGGTTGCCCCATCACCCGACCCTCAAACCTTCAGTTATATCTTTTATATCGACACACGCCACTACTGCCCTAATCCGAAAGGACCTTAAACATCCCCTAAAATGCTCTTTCCCTTGCCCTGATAGCCCTTTTTCCCTCCAAAACACCTTCCCATGCCCTAACAGCCCATCCTCCCTCAAAAGGCCTTTCCCTTTCCTTGACATCCTTTTCCCTGATAGCCCTAACAGCCTTCTTTGTTTGAATAACTTTTTAAACTCTGGTGTGATGGACAGGGGAATTCCCACTTTGGTGGATGTTCCACTTAAATTCAAGGAAAAATATTTGGAAACCTATGCATGGCAGCCTTGTAATTTCTCACAAAACTATAAGAAACCTGTCCTTCTGAAGACTTCCACTGTTGTTGGGTCTTTGTTGATCAAATTCATATCTGATGGTTCATATCTCAGGCATTGGCCACCCTTGTTTGTCCTTCTTTTTTCTTCCATGGTTACTGTTATCACCAAAATAGGACCCTGATAGGCTGCTCATCAAACCACTTCAGTGTAACTATTTCAAACCAATCTTTTAGCTGAGGCTTAGCCTCCTCATCCTGAGAGGGCTCTCTCAAGGGTTAATGATTTTGTATAAATATAGATGGCTAACTCTATGGTTTGTGGTTTTGTATGTTTGCAGGTTGAAAGATGAAGACAAGCTACCATTGGCCTATGGATTCAGTGATAGGGATAAGATAACAAAATAGCTCTTCTTATAAAAATGAGGCTTGTATATACTTCAATGGAAGGATGACACATTCAGGAAAGTCTCAATATCTTGAGGTTCAAAGGAAATCAGAGCATGTGTGCATGAATTCAAAGTCATGATACATCAAGATATTGAAAGGAAAGTATTTAGCAAAGATTTATCCAAGCTTAACACTTAAAGTAATTTAGAGCATGTTCCCATGAATTTTGAGTAATAAGCATCAAACATTGAATAAAACTATCCACAGATAGGACCTAAGAACTCAATTCACCATAAATTAACACTTAAAGGAAGTTAGAGCATGTTCCCATGAATTCTAAATAATAAGCATCAAAACTATGGAAGTAAAGCACATGATAGAAGATAAAGCTCACTGAAGTACACTAAGAATCTCAGCTTCAGAAAAGTTAAATTGCTTCTGTATATATCAGCTCCTCCAAAGTATTTACAAAATTAGATTGTTCTGATAACATTTTCCATCCCTCGGTACATCGAATTCTTCACTACTTATAGGTATTTAGCCTTTACATTCAATCTGCCAAGTGGCTAGATTATTAAACTTTAAACTAACACTTAAATATAACCATAAATTGGATTCTAGAGACTAGGACTGACACCTATTCGAAATAAGACTAAGAGTCCTACTAGGAATTAAACACTTATTTATTACATTTAAAATAAACTAATCCAAGTCTTCCTCGAAAGGAATCCAATATTTTTACCATGCTAGCCATTAACCAAAACATTTATATCATGATTGTCTTTGTGAGGTAACTCTGCCCTTCATTTAAAAGAAGTTACTTTGATGACATGGCACATGTTGGCTAGTATCTTTCAAACTCTTCTAACTGAAAATCTCCACTTGGCAAAACTGATACTCTTTTCCACCCTGATACTCTTTGACACCGTAATGATGAACATCTTTAAACATGCTTGACCTTTCTTCCCCTATTCATCATTTATCATGAAAATTTTCCTTACGGTCAAACTCTGTTTTGAGCTACGAAAACAGCTTTTTTTCGTAGCGCACACAAAAAATTGATATGTGAAATTCCTCCGTTGTTTTTAACCATGGGAAGATGTTCAATGATAAAAAAAAATTAAACATGACCTTCAAAACTGCTCACTCCCATCATTTTATGTCTTTCAAAAGCAAAAATAAACCTTTAGAAATTTCGCAGCAAAAATTGGGCTTCAAGCCTGACACTTGCTGCGAAATTGCCTAACACTTTGGAAATTTGAAAAAACTTGTATCTAAGCTTCAAAAAAGTATATAAACATGGCTACATTTATTTCATTGATAATATAAGACAAAAATATGATGATCTAATTGTTACCTTCTTATTTATCAGTGGTTTCAAATAGTTTTGTTCATGATTCCTCTTTCCAAGTCTCCTTTCTTTGATTCTGTTTTCATCAATTCCATTTCTTCTTTCAATTATTTCACTTGTCTCTGTAGGTTTCTCTTCTCTGCTTGTAAACATAAATTCCTCTTCCATGTGTGTGACACTATGATGCGTAAAGGTTGTGTCCTTTTAAACAGATTCTTGGCTTTTGCAATGGAAGTCTCAAAATGAATAACTTGTTCAGTTACTTTCTTCTCTACCTCATCTATCATCTCTCTATCTTTCTTATATCCTTCCAGCTCTTTATTTGTCTCAGCCAATTCATCTTTGACAGCTTCCAATTGTTCTTCTAAAATCTCCTTTTCAGTCTTCTCTATGGCCTTGTCTTTTCCTTTTCTTTGTTTGATTGTTTCTTCTTTATCCTTACTCTGTCCTTTAGAAGAATCTATTTAAAGTTTCCTTTGAGACTTACCTTTAAATTTGTCTGTCTTCTTATCCTTGATAGCCTTTGTCTCACTAGGTGATATAACAATAACTTCCTTTTCCATTTATCCTTTACTTTTATCTTCCTTCTTTTTACTATCACCAAAAATAAAAGTATTTGACATTTGTGACCTAGTAAGAGGTTTTCGAGGTTTGAAAATAAAGGCTGAATCATCTGAAGAGAAGTCTAATTTCTTAACTATGAGTCCCTTACCTTTGACTTCATCTCTTCTAATTTCTATTGCTTTTACCACAGGGTCTTCTGTAATGTCAATGGCCTGTAAGATATCTTCAAGTTTTCCTTTCCCTTTAACATTTTCTTCAGTATTTCCTTTAGATCTCTTAGTTTCAGAATTATTCTTGTTGTCTGTAACATGTTTTATAGTCCTGTTTCTAGTTCTAGTTGCTGGAGGTAATGATATATCTTGGACTAAATCTATTTGCTCCACCAACTCTTTATCTGAATCCTTTAAATCTTCATGTTGAGTTCCTTCAAATTCTGCAGTAGTATTGACATCCACATCTTGCTTGGAAGAATAATTTTTAAGATTGGAAGCTTTCCTTGGAGATAAGACATCACGTTCATATCCATTCATGAACAGGAATGATGCCCAATCTCTGTTTAGTTTGTTTAATTCCTCCAAAACTAGAAATTTCATCAACCCATGGTGGAGAATGGAAGTTTCATACCTTTCAGGCTTTCCTTGTACCTTGTCTGCCATTTTCCTGAGACTCCTAAAGAGATAGAATGGGATATCTATCAATTTCTTCCCTGTGAAATGAATCAATAATTTGAAATGATACATGTAAATTGTCTGAAAACGACCTTCACATGTAAAATATTTTTGTATGACCGTTAGCAATTTGGAAAATTCATGTTTAAGATAGCTTCTAGGAATTCCTTCAGTCATTTTGATCCCTGCATGCTCCGGTTTTAAATAATCATCACAAATTTTCAAGTCAAATTTGGTAGCTTTAAACCATTCCTCTCTGGTTCTCGGGATCCCTGTTGCTTTAGAGATGCTATCAGGTGAAATTGGGATATGAAGACAGCCTACCTTCGTAAATGTGCCTCTAAAATTTGCTACAAAGTCTCGTGATACCTGTTGATGATGCCTTTGGAGTTTCTGAAAGAATTCAATACACCCTGCCTTTGTAAATAACTCGCTGAAATGTTCATCTCCTAAAACCAAGTCTGGAGCTATAGGTTCATAGCGGAATGGAAAATTTCCTTTATAAAATTTCTTAGGTGTAGCTGTAGCCATTTCCTATATGATGCAGCGGTGGCTTTCCTTACAACTTTACACCTATTTGAGAGAAAACACTTGATGACAGAGAGCAGTTAAGATGGATAGAGACTGATATAACAGTAAGAGTTTTTACTCGGGAGCTTCTTGACAGAGAGCTGCTTTGGTAGAAAATGATGAGTGCGGAAAAACAAAACAAAAATATGAGAGATAAATTCAAAAGTGGAATGAGAGGACATAAGACAAAAGATGACTGATATGAGAAAGTGTATAACTTTTAAATGATGGCATAAGTTTGGCAGCAGGTCCTTGAAATTCTCAAACACTTAACCATTCATCATTACTCTTTAAACCATTAAAGACTGGCAGAGATTTTGTAGCACGTTTATTTTGACAAGTGTCAGTTTTGCTACGGAACTACTAGGTGTTTCCGTAGCAAATTCTGTTATTTTCGTGCTATATTTGTTGCAGACTCAGACATTTTGGTGGCAAATGGAAAAATTTCGGACTTATGATCATTTCAAAGTGTCTATTCAAAACACACTCCTCCGATGTCACTTGGAATCATTTCTAAGACCTTATCCAAGTTTTCTAAACTTAAACACACCATAAAATATATCATTTTATGATATCTTGAAACCTAAGCAAATTTGAAGGAGTATTATGAATGATTTTCAAGCATGAGAATTTTATTGAAATTTTGGAGTGTGATAATAGTGGCTCCATTAGGGATAGTATGCCCCCTGTGGTATACTAAGAACTACTAGCTCTAGTGCTGCAATCCATTTCTTTAAAATAAAAACTCTGAAATTCTGCCCAATCTGCTTCAAATTGTACCTACTAAAAATGCTCATTCAACCTTGAGCTTATTTTCATATTCCTACCTACCTACCCTATCAACTGCAAACTTCATTCAGCTCAATCAATATGAAATTTCCAATGTAACCAGTCATTGGTTTTATCTATAATTTGAGTTTTTTTACTACATCGGACTTCAAAGCAACCATGAAATTGTGATGACCACTGCCACTGAAATTGTAACTGATCTTTATGGTAAAAATAAAACTGAAACAGTGGAGAGTAAAACTCTTTCATGTATCTAGCTATAGGGTCCCAGAATACATAATCAGCTTGATGATACTCATAACATCCTATAACTTCTAACAATTGATTTTTAGCCACACAAAATTTATTTGATAAGCTATCCAACTACCATTCTAAATTATTTCCACAGAAAGTGTAGTTTTCCTCATTATTATGATCATTCTTTGAAGTAGGCTACTACAAAGTATGACATAAATAATCAATCTTTTTCTCTGCCTGAGGGTTGTAACAAGAAATTTCCAAGGATTGACCAACCTGCTGCAAATTTTCTTCAAACTCAGAGGATGTGTCATAATTTTCATAAGTAAACTCCTGTTGGGTTTCATTTTCATCTAAGGGAAATATTATCCTTTCTTCTTGGTGTTCTTCTTGTTGATTAAAGGTATTGTCATGAAGGGCTTCTAAAATTTCCTCATCCATAAACTCATCATCTTCATAACAATTCTCCAAATATTCAATAAAACTCTCAGAGTATTTACAACAGTCTTTGACCATCAATAAAGAGGGATGAAACTCTGTATACATCTCATAGAATTCATCATGAAAATTAGCAAGAGAATATAATGAACCATTTGCTAAACCTTTATACCAAGACCATGCTTTTCCTTCTAGAGTGATCATAAACATCTTCATAAGACAGTCTTCAAGGATCTGAACCTTAAAAATATGTACATGCAGATGAAACCTAACCAAATGAAGAGCAACATTGTCTTTCTTTTCATCTTTGAATATTGGAAGATCATCTAACCAATCAAACTTTGGCATAAGGTTTGGAAAACCAGGGATATGAGACCAATTTATAGGAGCATACCTGGCATTTTTTCTTGCAATGGAACTCATCTTGAAACTTCATCTAGAAACTGATCTTCTAGCAGTGGAGTCACCTTCCAATTTGATTATTTGATGTGTGGAGTCGCCAAGGTAGTTTTGCAGCCTCGAACAGCTTCATGAGCTCCTTCTACCTTCAAGAGTTCATCTTCATAATTTTCGGGAGATGTGTATCTTCAGACTCCCGACAGATGCACCAAAATGTTATCACCAAAATAGGACCCTGATAGGCTGATCATCAGACCAATTCAGTGTAACTATTTCAAACCAATATTTTAGCTGAGGCTTAGCCTCCTCAGCCTGAGAGGGCTCTCTCAAGGGTTAATGATTTTGTATGAATATAGATGGCTAACTCCATGGTTTGTGGTTTTGTATGTTTTCAGGTTGAAAGATTAATACAAGTTACCATTGGCCTATGGAGTCAGTGATAGAGATAAGATAACAAAATATATCTTCTTATAAAACTGAGGCTTGTATATACTTCAATGGAAGGATGACACATTCAGGAAAGTCTCAATATCTTGAGGTTCAAAGGAAATCAGAGCATGTATGCATGAATTTTGAGTCATGATACATCAATATATTGAAAGGAAAGTATTTCACAGAGATTTATCCAAGCTTAACACTTAAAGGAAGTTAGAGCATGTTCCCATGAATTCTGAGTAATAAGCATCAAACATTGAATAAAACTATCCACAGATAGGACCTAAGAACTCAATTCACCATAAATTAACACTTAAAGGAAGTCAGAGCATGTTCCCATGAATTATGAGTAATAATCATCAAAACTATGGAAGTAAAACACATGATAGAAGATAAAGCTCACTGAAGTACACTAAGAATCTCAGCTTCAGAAAATTTAAACTGCTTATGTATATATCAGCTCCTCCAAAGTATTTACAAAATTAGATTGTTCTGATAACATTCTCCAACCCTCGGTACATCGAAGTCTTCACTACTTATAGGCATTTAGCATTTACATTCAATCTTCCAAGTGGCTAGATTATTAAACTTTAAACTGACACTTAAATCTAACCATAAACTGGATTCTAGAGACTAGGACTGACACCTATTCAAAATAAGACTAAGAGTCCTACTAGGACTTAAACACTTATTTATTACATTTAAACTAAACTAATCCAAGTCTTCCTCGAAAGGAATCCAATATTTTTACCATTTTGGCCATTAACAAAACATTTATATCATGATTTTCTTTGCGAGGTAACTTTGCCCTTCATTTAAAAGAAGTTAGTTTGATAACATGGCACATGTTGGCTAGTATCTTTCAAACTCTTCTAACTGAAAATCTCCATTTGGAAAAACTGATACTCTTTGCCACCCTGGTACTCTTTGACACCTTAATGATGAACATATTTAAACATGCTTGACCTTTCTTCCCCAATTCATCATCTATCATGAAAAATTTCCTTACTGTCAAACTCTATTTTGAGCTACGAAAACAGCTTGTTTTTGTAGCGCACACAAAAAATTGATATGTGAAATTCCTCTATTGTTTTTAACCATGGGAAGATCTTCAATGATAAAAAACAATTAAACATGACCTTCAAAACTGCTCACTCCCATCATTTTATATCTTTCAAAAGAAAAAATAAACCTTCAGAAATTCCGCAGCAAAAACTGGGCTTCAAGCCTGACACTTGCTGTGGAATTGCCTAACACTTTGGAAATTTGACAAAACTTGTATCTGAGCTTCAAAAAAGTATATAAACATGGCTACATGTATTTCATTGATAATATGAGACAAAAATATGATGATCTAATTGTTACCTTCTTATCTATCAGTGGTTTCAAATAGTTTTGTTCATGATTCCTCTTTCCAAGTCTCCTTTCTTTGATTATGTTTTCATCAATTCCATTTCTTCTTTTAATTATTTCACTTGTCACTGCAGGTTTCTCTTCTCTGCTTGTAAACATAAATTCCTCTTCCATGTGTGTGACACTATGATGTGTAAAGGTTGTGTCCTTTTCAACAGATTCTTGGCTTTTGCAATGGAAGTCTCAAAATGAATAACTTGTTCAATTACTTTCTTCTCTACCTCATCTATCATCTCTCTATATTTCTTATATCCTTCCAGCTCTTTCTTTGTCTCAGCCAATTCATCTTTGAAAGCTTCCAATTTTTCTTCTAAAATCTCCTTTTCAGTCTTCTCTATGGCCTTTTCTTTTCCTTTTCTTTGTTTGACTATTTATTCTTTATCCTTACTTTGTCTTTTAGAAGAATCTATTTGAAGTTTCCTTTGAGACTTACCTTTAAATTTGTCTGTCTTCTTATCCTTGATAGCCTTTGTCTCACTAGGTGATATAACAATAACTTCATTTTCCATTTCTCCTTTACTTTTATCTTCCCTCTTTTTACTATCACCAATAGTAAAAGTATCTGACATTTGTGACCTAGTAATAGGTTTTAGAGGTTTGAAAATAAAGGTTGAATCATCTGAAGAGAAGTATAATTTCTTAACTATGAGTCCCTTACCTTTGACTTCAGATCTTCTAATTTCTGTTGCTTTTATCACAGGGTCTTCTGTAATGTCAATGGCCTGTAAGATATCTTCAAGTTTGCCTTTCCCTTTAACATTTTCTTCAGTATTTCCTTTAGATCTCTTAGTTTCAGAATTAGTCTTGTTGTCTGTAACATGTTTTATAGTCCTGTTTCTAGTTCTAGTTGCTGGAGGTAATGATATATCTTGGAATAAATATGTTTGCTCCACCAAGTTTTTATCTGAGTCCTTTAAATCTTCATGTTGAGTTCCTTCAAATTATGCAGTAGTATTGACATCCACTTCTTGCTTGGAAGAAGAATTTTTAAGCTTGGAAGCTTTCCTTGGAGATAAGACATCAATTTCATATCCATTCATGAACAGGAATGATGCCCAATCTCTGTTTAGTTTGTTTAATTCCTCCAAAACTATCAATTTCATCAACCCATAGTGGAGAATGGAAGTTTCATACCTTTCAGGCTTTCCTTGTACCTTGTTTGCCATTTTCCTGAGACTTCTAAAGAGATAGAATGGGATATCTATCAATTTATTCCCTGTGAAATGAATCAATAATTTGAAATGATACATGTAAATTGTCTAAAAACGACCTTCACATGTAAAATATTTTTGTATGACCGTTAGAAATTTGGAAAATTCATCTTTAAGACAGCTTCTAGGAATTCCTTCAGTCATTTTGATCCCTGCATGCTCCGGTTTTAAATAATCATCACAAATTTTCAAGTCAAATTTGGTAGATTTAAACCATTCCTCTCTGGTTCTCGGGATCCCTGTTGCTTTAGAGATGCTATCAGTTGAAATTGGGATATGAAGACAGCCTACCTTCGTAAATGTGCCTCTGAAATTTGCTACAAAGTCTCATGATACATGTTGATGATGCCTTTGGAGTTTCTGAAAGAATTCAATACACCCTGCCTATGTAAATAACTCGGTGGAATGTTCGTCTCCTTAAACCAAGTCTGGAGCTGTAGGTTCATATCGGAATGGCAAACCTCCTTTATAAACTTTCTTGGGTATAGTTGTAGCCATTTCCTGTATGATGCAGCGTTGGCTTTCCTTACAACTTTACACCTGTTTGAGAGAAAACGCTTGATGATAGAGACCAGTTAAGGTGGAGAGAGAATGATATAACAGCAAGGGTTTTTACTGGGGAGCTTCTTGATAGAGAGTTTCTTTGGTAGCAAATGATGAGTGCGGAAAAACAAAACAAAAGTATGAGAGTTAAACTCAAAAGTGGAATGAGAGGACGTAAGACAAAATATGACTGATATGAGAAAGTGTATAACTTTTAAATGATGGCTTAAGTCTGGCATCATGTCCTTGAAATTCTCAAACACTTAACCATTCATCATTACTCTTTAAACTGTTAAATACTGGCAGAGATTTCGTAGCACGTTTCATTTGAAAAGCTTCAGTTTTTCTACAGAACTACTAGGTGTTTCCGTAGAAAATTATGTTATTTTCGTGCTATATTTGCTGCGGACTCAGACAGTTTGGTGACAAATGGAAAACTTTTTGACTTATGATCATTTCAAAGTGTCTATTCAAAACACACTCCTCCTATGTGACTTGGAATCATTTCTAAGACCTTATCCAAAGTTTTCTAAACTTAAATACACCATAAAATATATCATTTTATGATATCTTGCAACCTAAGAAAATTTGAAGGAGTATTATGAATGATTTTCAAGCATGAGAGTTTTATTGAAAATTTGGAGTGTGATAACAGTTACTTTAATGTTTTCACAGCATCGCTTGATATTTTGAAATGTAAACCTTTGAAAACAACAACCACAACTTTGGCTTAATGCAATAGCTCTCTAGAGCTTAATATCATGCAAGAAGGAATGAGAAATGATAAATGACTGAATTAGGAAATATTTTGAAGTTTTGATGTCTTCTCATGACCCAATGATGACTCCTACATACCAAAACTAATGACGATGACTTCAAACTGGACCATGTACTTTGATTTTATCCCTCTATGACTCGAATGGCATCTAACTTACCTTTTCCCAACGATATTCTGACACCTAACAGCTAATCTGATAATTTAGACAGGAAATTTTGCTTTCGTAGTGTATCTAGTGTAAATTTGGTTGTTTTTGCTATGAAACTATCAGCAGTTTCGTAGCGAAAAGTGATTTTTCTCAGCGTATTTTGCTACGAAACTGTGGTTTCTTGGCTAAAGTGACATTTTCAGTAAAGAAACCTTGGGAATTGAAATATTTCATAATATAATGAGTGATGTGACATGAGGGGATTTAAAAATGAGTGGGTTTAGACCTAAGGGTAAACTTAAACAAGAAAAATTTAATATTTCCCTTGACCAAGAATATAAAAAATGAATTCTGCAACCCTAATTTTGACACATGAACCTATTTAACCTTGTTAAATGATGCTTCATTTTTTTGGGTGATAACAGTGGCTCCACTTGGGATGGTGTGCCCTAGTGGTACACCAAATAACCAATAGTTCCACTGCTACTATCCATCTTCTTGAAAACACAAAAAAAATTGAAACTTGCCAAGCTTTTTCTTTAAACTCTAATGGCCTTCACCTCAGGCTCAAGCTTGATGATTCAACTTGTCATTATTAGCATAAAAACACATAAAATGGAATATATACAATGGAATGAATGATCAGCAGATTTTAAGAAGAGTAGTGCTTCAAAAACCTACCATTGACAGGCCCTCCAACACATGGTTTTCCATCCATCTCCTGCAAAATGTAGGTTTTGTTCCCATGGAATGCAGCTACTTTGAATGGACCCTTCCAAATGTTCTCAAACTTACCATGTTTCCCCTTCTCTTTGATCTCGGCCTCCCATTTCAAAACCACATCTTGGATTTGAAAATTTTCTTCCTTGACCTTCTTGTTGAATGTATTCTTGATTCTGTTTTGAGATTGTTGATTACTGTTATAGACTTCCTCCCTCTTCTCTTGTAAATATATCAGTTGATTGATGCTTCTATGAGTTGCATTTGGCTCCTCCTCCAATCCTTGTAGCAGCTTCATGACAGGCACTCCTAAGGATGTAGGAAAGATGGCTTCAACTACATATACCATCTCATAAGGTGAAGTTCCAATTGACCTCTTTGTGAACACTCTATCAGCCTATAGAGCATACTTCAACTTCAAATGTCATGACTTCTTATTTTCCTGCAACACCTTCTTTATAATCCTCGCAATTCTCTTGTTAGAAGATTTAGCAAGACCATTCCCTTGTGGATAATACACAGTATAATTCCCAAGAGTAATACGATATTGATGAAAAAAAACTAATGAGTTCCTTAGACTTAAATTCATGTGCATTATCAGTGATGATCTTCATAGGGAAACCAAATCTAGACAATATTTTATTTTCCAGAAATGAAAAGATAGCAGAATCATTTGCTTTCCTAGTTGGGATTGCTTCAATCCATTTGGTGACATAGTCAGTTGCTTTCAGAATCCAACGATGTTGACTTGATGATGACAGATGAATCTCACCAATGAAATCTAGCCCCCATTGTTGAAATGGCGCCTCAACATAGATAGGCATCAAAGGTAAAGGTACAAGCTTCTTCTTACCATCAAAAATATGGCATTCATGGCAGGCATCAATCTTTTTGTAAACATATTTAAACATTGTAGGCCAATAATACCCTACTCTGAGAATCTTATTTGTTGTATCCTTCTAATAATGATGACCTCCACAATCTCCTTTGTGGAACTCCTCAATCACTTTATCAGCCTCCTCTTCCATAAACAATTCAATAAAATACCATTGGTATCCTTCCAATATAGATTTTTGTCAATGATGCAATACCTCAAAGATTTTAACTTCACAAATCTTGCCTTGGAATTTTTCAACTTAGCAAGTGCTCTATGATGATGTAAGACAAAAACTATGTCCTTGTACCAATCTGAAATAATGTATTTTTCTTCAATGGGGATCAGCTCTTCCTCTTCATCTGAAATTTCTGCAATTAAATTCATGTCAAGACAGTCAAAGTTTTACTGTGTCATTAGCTTTGCTAGACCTTGTCCTTTGACCAATTTTGTGGTCTTGATCTCGATATCATACTCCAAAAAATTAGCAATCCATTTTCCCCTCTTACCATCAGGATCATCTTGAGTTAAGATGTCTTTCACAATCACATTAGGAACAAAAGCTATAATATGAGAATGCATAATGTAAATTCTAAAATATTTGATGGCCTTAACCAAGGCATAAGCTTGCTTCTCTAAGATGTTGTACTTTAACTCTGAGTTAGATAATTTCCTACTAAAAAATGAAATGGGCTGCTCAGTACCTTGTTGTCTTTTTTGCAACAAAACTCCAGCAATTGTATTTTCTGATGCAAAGGTAAAAACCAGAAATCCTTTTAAGAAATCCAGGCTGATCAACATTGGTGCTTGGGTGAGTGCCTTGTTTATATCTTCAAATGAGAGCTTTGCTTTTTCTTTCCACTTGATTTCAGCTCCTTTCTTCAACATCCTTGTTATGTCCTTTACAATCTCAGCAAAGTTAGGAATAAACCTCCTCACAAAATTTACCTTTCCAAGGAAAGATTGAATCTCCTTTCTGCTTCTAGCAAAATCCACTTTCTGAATTGCATTGACCCTGTTTGGATCAATCTTAATCCCATCTTTAGAAATAATGTGTCCAAGTAATTTACCTGAAGTTAAAGAAAAAATAATTTTAGTGGGATTGAGAGAAATGCCAAACCCTCTGCACTTCAGCAGAATTATTGTGCTTCAAGTGATCTTCCTCCCTCCTTGAGAAGATTGTTATGTCATCTAATATACAACCACCATCTTGTCCTTTTCTTCAGCAAAAGAAATTTCCATTTCTTTATGAAAGGTAGCTCCTGCATTCATCATACCAAAAGGCATATTGGCATACATGAATGTGCCCCATGGTGTGGTAAAGGTTTTTTTTTCCTAATCTTCTAGATGCACAAGTATCTGATTGTAACCTGAAAAACCATCAAGCATAAAATTCCTTTGGGAACCAACAATGTTCTGCAAAATTTGGTCCATCTTTGGGAGAGGGTGGTTGTCCTTCAGAGATGCTTTATTCAAGTTTCTGAAGTCAACGCATATTGTGATTTCTCCACTCTTTTTTCTGACTAGAACCAAGTTTGCAAGCCACTTTGAGAATCTGATTGGAACAATAATTTTGGCATAAAAGAGTTTCTTGATTTCCTTCTCTATCAGAGGCATGAGAATTCGATTAATCCTCCTCAACTTCTGCTTGAAAGGCTTTTCATTTTCTTTAATGGGAATGGTATGTTGAATGATAGTAGGGTCATACTTCTTCAAATCAGCATAACTTCAAGAAAAAACATCTATGAACCTTTTCATCATCTCAATATATTTTTTCTTCATATCACTTGAAAGAAAATTTGAAATTTTAATCACTTTTGGCATAGCTATTGTACCAAGGCTACAACTCTCTACCTCTTCATCACCAGCTTGTATCCTAGGAGATTTGAACACATCATTCTGATAAAAAATCTTCTCAAGGGGTATGAGGCCTTTGGTTATATATTTATTCTTCAACTGTAACACTTCAAAATTTCCCTTAGATTCAACAAGCATGTTTTGTTGATCTACTTGTATATTTTACTCTTATTTCAGCTCAATAAAGTTCTTTACTTGTTGCTCATCTTCAAAGACTTGCCAATGGATAATGTTATCGGGGATAGTTAGTCTATGGAAAACCTCAACCTCATATTTTTCAGTGGAATGTATGGGAATGATGAAAATACTTGCAGAGACAGCTACAGTGTCAGCAATAGAGTTTTAATCCCTAGTCTTAACAATGAATGAATGTTCTTGGAAATTTTCCAACATGTCCATGACTAAATTTCTGTATGCCCTCATTCCCACATCCTTTGTTTGATACACACCTTCAACTTGTTTAATAAATAATTCAGAATCTACACAAACAGAAATATTTTGAGCACCCATTCTTTTACAAACTTCTAGGCCCAAAATCAAAGATTCATACTCAGCCATGTTATTTGTGCAATAAAAAATCAGTTTGAAAGAAAAGAACTTACTTTCATCATTTGGGCTTATGATCAAAAAAAATTCTCCTGCCCCCTCTCTTCCTGTTGATCTGTCAAAGTGCAACAACCACCAACCTTCCACCTTCTCCTCACTGATTTGTTGATCTTCTGCTTGCAAATTTTCTGTCTACTGAATTACATATTGTTGATTTTTTGCATTCTTTTCATCCTCTAATTCATCAGTAAACTCATTGAAAAGAATAGTAGATCCAAGTTCAGTATCAAGAGCATAAATTGGAAAGTTCTGAGGTTTATCTTCACAATTCACCATGTAGGCCATTCTTATTTCTCTATAAAGTCTCCTTTGTTCACCAAAAATAGGAATGGCTGCATAAGTTAGGTCCATCTGCATTGTACCTTTGATTTTTGCTGCCCATGACCTTGATAATATCATGTCAAACTTTGGTGGAATGTCTGCTACCACAATTTCCATGACCACTATCTTAGTAGGGACTTGTGTAAGACCAACAACAACATGCTTAATTAAACCAATGCACTAAACTGTTTTTGAATCAAAAGAAAAAAAATCCTTATATGGTCTAGTAATTTCTAACCCCATCCTTTCCATGATTACTTTGGGCATAAGATTGTGAGAGGCCCCTGAATATAACATGGAATTATGCAATGGAATGTCATGACTCACTAAGGCTGACATAAGAAGGAGGAACCTCCTCATTCTATTCATCTTCTAATCTTGGACCCAAGAATATGGTTGGATGATCTTCTTGAATATTTAAGATATCAACAGCTCCTGGTTGTGAATTTAGCATTTTCACAATCTTACTTTTGTATTCATTTACCTTAAGAATTTCTCTAAAAGGTACTGGTATTTTGATCTTAGAAATTTCACTCTCCAAACTTAAAATAGAAGCAGATTTTTCAATTTCTTTGATGGGAGAAGGAGGTGGTGTATCTTTCTTAACCTCAGCAGCTTTAGTGACATCTTTCTTAGGTTGTGTTTTATTTTCATTAATTGGCACATTTATGTTTCTGAGGTTGTATTGTTTCTGCATCTGAAATATTGCATGTTGATATCCCTTAAAATAATCATACGGTTCCTCAGCCTTGTTTACTTCATGATCTAATTCATCATGTTCCTCCTTAGTCAAGAATATTCCAGACATGTCTTCATCTAGACAATGAATGGAATCTTTTGGAATTTCAGGTTCATCATCTTCATCAACTAAGTTCTGCTGAAAAGGAGGTCTCACTGGAGGGTCGGGTTGCTGATTTCTTTTTTCCCTTGGCCTTTGTTGGTTTTGAGGTCTTTTGAATTGAGGATTTCTAAATTGAGGCTCATGTTGTGCAGGTGGAGCAGAGGTATTCCCAAGGGCAAGCCTATCCATCAATTTTTCCACTGTCTTCATCATTGAATCAAATTTTTCATCATAGGTGGAAGGCTTATCTTCTTCTTTCAATTTAGTCTTACCCATCTTGCAATTTTTCACTGCTATCATATTGACCTCCACCTTCACTGCATCATTCTACATTTCAGCAAGTGAAGGGGATTCTCTCTCTCTCAGTAGTATAGAAAATTCATAATCAAAAGCTTCAACATATCTCATTTGAGCTAAGGCTTGTGGAGGTTTTAAATGGGCAGGAATAGAATCATAAACTTTTTTAAATATTTTTGAAAAATTTTGGACAGTTTCATCAATAGCTCTTCTCAAACCATTGTACTAAGTGAGGGCTTGTACAGGGTTGGTTCTATTTCCCCATTTCCTCAAAAGGATATCTTCAATCTAATTCCAATTATGAATGCCTCCTGCAGCAAGGGCTTTTAACCACTTCCTAACTTCATCAGTAAAGCTCTGCACAAACAATCTCATCTTGACATCCTCATGGTCACCCACCTCCCTATCTATAAATCCATTAAACAAGTCCACGTGATCTTAAGTTGTAATTTCTTCATCACCTCCCCACGTTTTGATTCTAGCAAAATATTTGCTAGGAAGGGCATGTAGGATAGTTGGAAGAACAAGAGGGGCATACCTAGCAAGTGTAAAAAATGGAGGAGGAACATTTCCTACCATGATGAATTGGATTGTGGTAGTTTTAGGGACAGTAGTAGTATAGGAAGAGGAACTGTTAGGAGGAGGGTTGTTTGGCCTTTTTTGTCCTTTGAAAATTGAACTCCAATCAGGAAGAGGAAAACTATTTTTACTTCTTAACAAAATTTCAAAAGGGTCAAGCTCCTTCAACCAATCCAAAGACTCTCTTTCTAACAAAAAATTACAAGTGACTGCTTCCCAAAACTATTTATCTTTTTGTGTCACTAAGGCTGAGGTATCAATACCTCTCCTATGTAGGTCTAAAAAAATTTCAATTAATTATTTTTCAATTTCAGACCTAAACAAGACTTCCTGAATTTTATCATCAAATCTTTTGTCTTCAGGACTTCTTAAAACTGTAGAGGAAAAGGATTTTGTATGTAATGGAGTACCTGATATTTCAGAAATGCCTTGACTGCCTCTGGAGATGGTGTTTGGATTTTCCAAAATGGTAGGTGGATCTAGGTCACGATTACTCCTTGTGTATCTCCTTCTCGAAGCCACCTTTGATCATATGAATTTTGAATGGAGTCACCAAGGTAGATGCATCCTCACACAACTTCCTAAGGTCCTACTACCTTCAAAAGTTCAGCTTCAGAATGTTTGGAAAGTATAATATTCAGGCTCTCGATAGACGCACCAAAATGTTATCACAAAATTGCACCTGATAGGCTGCTGATCAGACAATCTCATGTAACTATTTCAAACCAATCTTGTGACTGAAGCTTAGCCTCTTCAGTCTAAGAGGGCTCTCTCAAAGGGTTAATGATATTGAATAAAGATGTATTTAGATAGCTAACTCTATTTGGAAATCAACTTGCTTATGATGAGTGTAGGTTGAAAACAGTATCAGTATGAAAACATTGGGCTTATGGATTTAAACACTTTCAGTTATTCAATAGTGAGTTCACTTGACATGGAAGCTGAGGCAGGTAAGATTTTTTAGCATTAGTACACACACACATGAAACAAGAAAATACATGGTTAATTCATCTATAAAGGGATTTAGAGCATTACATGAATGAATTCTTACTATTATAGATAAAAACCACTGCAAATGATACACATAAAAGATATAGATAAGATAGGAAGGCACTAAAAACTCAATCATAATCTCAAGTTGGTCAAGAAACAAGTCTTTGTATTACTGAAAAATTCAAATTACATAAAGTTGTAGTTTTGCCAAAAAATCTCCAACCATTGAAAATTTTGACTCTATTCCCTTTAATAGACTTGTTACATCATGAGATGATCTGCCTCCTGGCTAGATTCATCGAATTTTTGCCTAATGACACCTTACATAACCATAGAACATCTATTTAATGACAAAATGATAGTTATCCTACTTGACAATCCTTTTCCTAATAGGACTCAAACTATTCATTATTAAATTTAACAACCTTATCTTCTAAAGAAATTACATATTTGAAAAACATGCTTTCACATGTTAGAATTTGGGTGATGGAACTCATCACTACGTGAGCTCTTAATTGACCTCCTATAAAACTGGAAACAAAACCCTATTTTTTAGTCAAACTGGTCTTCTTCTTCCACAAATGCTTTGGCTGCTAATTTATTTTCATTTCATGGTCTTTAAGTGCTTAATAATTGCTATCATGGTCCTTTAACACTTATATTATATCCAATTGTCCAAATATGCTCCAAAACCTGCTAAAAAGGCTCCAACACAGTACGTTATGAAAGTAATATAGTTTCGTAGCATACTTTCATAGCGCTGCAAAAATTCCATTTACCATCCTTGTTTTTTATTCTTTCCTTTGGTATGGTCTTCATCATCCTTAGACACATCTCCCATACAAATTTCACCTCCTAAAATCTCCCAAAACTGGTTCAAAAATAAAAAAAGAGAGCCACAGTAGTCTCATATTGTTTTGTTGTTCTTCAAGCCCAGGCACGCTACGAAACTGCTGAAAAGTGCTAAAATTCCATATTTTTGTGTAACTTCAAAAATAAAACTCATAAGTGCCAAAACCTTGTTTCTAACATGCCATTAGCCTTAAAAACCATAAACCAACTCACCTTATAATCCTTGAGACATTTCTTCCTCATTTATGATGGGTTGAGCTATTGGCTCTTCCAGCACTGTCATTTTAAGGCCTTTTTTCTCTAACTCCTCATGAATTAGTTCAAGCTGCTCGTGGAGGTCCTTAACTTGATCTTTCAACCTTATATTGGTAGCTTTCAAATGTGTGTTCATCCTCCTGACATGTTTGGCCTCTTTCCTCACTGGAATGGTCCATTTGATAAGTTGTTGTGTATTATCCAAAGTATTGGAAACAATGTCAACCTGCTCTTCCAAAATTGCCTTCATCTTTTCGAACCGAATATTCTCTACATTGTGTTTCCTTGCTTCTCTTTTCATAAAATCAATTTCATGATTGGCCAATTTCAATTGTTCTTCAAGGATTTGTAACTTTGTTTTTTCCATCACCTCCTCTTTTCCTTTCTTTGATTTGTTATCTTTATCTGCAGGTGATGAAAGGTCAATGATATCTTGTGGTAGTTGAACTGTGTTAGTAGGTGGTTGAACCTCTTTACTACTCTCTAATAGTTTCCTAGCATGCCTTTTCATAGGATTTCTTGCTTGGAACATAAAACCTGCATCTTCTCCCTCAAATTATAATTTCTTTGTAGATTTATCCTTTTTTAACTTCTGTCCACCTTCCTCTATGTCGTCAGCCTGGACTATAGGTGTAGAAATTTGAATAATTTGCTGAATTATTCACCGAGATTATTCTTATTACACAATATTAAAGCTTCATGCATAATACATAACCTCTTCTACAATTGATCATCAATATGCGGAAATAGAAAGCAGTCACATGCGCTCATTAAAACAAAATCAAGCACACATATCAACACAGTATGTAATGGGGAAAGCAATAGATGAAAACCCCCAACTATCTGTATATTATAATGATAGATAACATGTAACAATCATAGTAAAATACTCCTCACAAGTACTCAGTACTATCTCCAAAAGCTACACACAAACTAACTGAGATTTGAACAAGTCATGGGTTCAAATCTTCTCCACAAGTCTGCCTTCCTCTACTGCGCAATCCAAGTGAGTAATGAATGAGATCCAAGTTCGAATCCCACTATCTCCAACTGCGCAATCCTCATTGGCAATATCCATCAATTGGTGTGCAAATCTCATGCATAATCATGGTCACAACTGATAGTCACACTCACCCTTTCACCCACCTCTAACACTGGTCTCCACTGAACTGTCCATGCATTGCAGTTAACTGATGTGTTCTTTAGTTGAATTATGAGTTAATAGTTAGTGAATTAATTAATAATTAATTCACACCACTCATCACTAGTGTATTTGTCAGTTAGACTAAATACAACTAGTTCAACTAAGTTAAACCGAACACAACTCCACCAACTGTCTCATCAACTCCACCAAACTCTGCCACATGAGTTCTAACTGAAGTCAACCATGCAATAGCTCAAATAACCCTTAGAAAAAGTGTATTTCCTTCTGTCAGCTGCATGTGCCACATCCAAGCATCAAACTGAAGTGCTCCAAGAGGAAAAGATAATTTTTATAGTCTAAATATTATTAAGGGTTAATAATATTTGACTGTTCTATTTTTAGCCCGACAGTCTAAAAATAGAAACCGCCCAATGTCTAAAAATAGAGGTCCATCACACCAACTCGACCAATCATCCATAAATAGCATCCTACAAGTCATAGACCATACATCCATATGTCTAAAAATACATATAGTCTAAAAATAGACTTTGCACCAAAAATAATTTCAGAGTTCAATTTTTCTTGCTTTCGAAGGCAACTTCATTTCACTAAGCTCCATCATCTTGTTGCATTTTCAACAATAGGAGTTTATTCTATGTCAATGGCATGTAAAATATCTTCTAGATTTACTTTAGATACTTCTATATCTTCTACAGCCATTTTTTTCTCTTCTAAGGCCATTGTTTGGCTCCTTGTCATCCTTTTTGTTCCTGGCTTACTCACAACTTGTTTTTGTTTTACAGGTTTTACCACTTTTGACTTTTGTTTTGCATGTGGGATATTTGGTGTGTCAAAACTCTGCAATTGCTCTGTCTCCATCATAATTGGCTCACTTGGTTCTACTCTTGCAAGTTCACCTGGTTCTGCTATCAATGGTTCACTCTGCTTTGTTGCTAATGGTGATGGAATTTTCCTAGGTTTAGGAGTTCTTAAGGGAGTAAGAGCATCCAACTCAAAACCACTAACAAACAAAAATGATGACCAATCTCTGCCTAACCTTTGGAGTTCATCTAATACCAACATCTTCATTAAACCATGATGAAATAATGAAGTCTCACTCCCTTCAGACTTTTCTTGGACCTTATCTGCCATTTTTGACAAACTTCTATGCAAATAGAAAGGAAGATCAAGGGAAATCTTACGAATAAAGTGCAGAAGTAATTTGAAATAATATGAGTATACTTTGTGGTATCTCCATTCACAAGTAAAGTAATTTTGGATGATGAGCAATAATTTTGAATAGTTGTCTTTTATGTAGCTCCTTGGACCAGCATTGGTGAGATCCATTTCACTATTTTCAGGCTTCATGAATTATTTTCACTGTTCCATATTAAACTTGAAACCTTTGAACCACTTCTCCTATCCTCTTGGAATCCCTATAGAAATTGAAATAATCTCTGTTATGATGGACAGATTGAGCATTCCCACTTTGGTGGTTGTTCCACTGAAATTCAAAGAAAACTCTTTAGAAACTTGTGTATGGCAGCCTTGTAATTTCTCACAAAACTGTAGGCAACCTGTCCTTCTGAAGACTTCCACTGCTGTTGGGTCTTCATTGATCAAATTCATGTCTGTGGGTTCATATCTCAGGCATTGGCCACCCTTGTTTGTCCTTCTTTTCTCTGCCATGGTTTCTTTAATGTCTTCACAGCCTCGCTTGATGAATTGCAGCCTCGCTTGATGATGCTCAATGTAAACCTTTAAAAACACCAGCCACAGCTTTGGCTTAGTGCACTAGCTCTCCAGAGCTCAATATCACGCAAGAAGGAATGAGAAATAAGAAATTATTGAATTGGGAAAGAATTTGAAGTTTTGATGTCTTCTCATGACCTTACAATGACTCATACATACCTTAATTGATCATGATGACTTTAGACCTAACCATGTGCCTTGGTTTTTTTCCTCCATGACTTGAATGGCATCTACTTACCCTTTCCCAACGATTTTCTAACACCTAACAGCTAGACTGACAAGACAGATAGGAAATTGTGCTTTCATAGCGTATCTAGTGTAAATTTGGTTGTTTTCGCTACAAAACTATCAACATTTTCGTAGCGAAAAGTGACTTTTCACAGTGTATTTCGCTACAAAACTATGGTTTCTTGGCTAAAATGGCATTTTCGGTACAAAAACCTTGGAAATTGAATTCAGTTAGAAAATGATGAGTGATGTGACATGAGGGAGTTTGAAAATGAGTGGTTTTAGACCTTAGGGTAAACTTAAACAAGAACAATTTAATATTTCCCTTGACCAAGAATATAAAAAATGAATCCTACAACCCTACTTTTGACACATGAACCTATTTAACCTTGTTAAATGATGCTTCATTTTTTTGGGTGATAACACACGTCATAAAATCGGGTTCCCAATTCGCAAAGGGACCAATGATAATGACAAAAGTATGGACACAGGCGATTGGTACATCTTCAAGGCTGATAAATCCGGAAATCATGACACTTACGAATAATAATGCGCTCTTTGAAGATGAAGCCAAGAATACCTGGCAGCACGAATAATTTTATCTGCAGTAGCACAACTGTGACATGTGACCGCCACGCTGTGCACCGACCGTGGACACTTATCCAAAGCTTCTCACCTTCTCGAGAGTCAAAAACCAATGGAGAATGAAATCAACTCCAATGCATTAGAGCGTATCTCTGACTATATGATAGGGTTGTGATTGATGACGGATGCGTCGACGGGAATCCTTCGTCAACTCAGATCAGAAGGTATAAGTCTGAAGATATACGATGATATCACCATACCAAGGATCGAGGGTGTTGATAAGAAAGAGCATATCATCCAAAATGCGTTCCTCGGAAGTAGACAAAGCAGAGCTGAAAGGGAGAGAGCAGATTAAATTAGCGAAGACTAATGATTTATTTGACTTGGAAGTAGTGAACTCCAAATCGAACTCTTGGAGGATGACAATCCACTTTGAGTAATTTCCCCCCAACAATTGAAGATACAGTATGTAGGTCATAGGGTTGTAGTCAGAAATCACAGTCACTGTATGCAACAAAATGTAGTGACAAAATCGTTGAACAGCCTGAAAATCAGCCAACGCCAACTTCTCGACATGTGCATATCACGTTTTAGTATCGAGAAGGTTACGAGACAAATAGTAAATGACATGTTCGTCACCATCATCATCATCTTGTACCAAAACCATGGCAATCATGCTGAATGCAGTGGCCAAATAGAGGGAATAATGTTGATGGTAATTCAGAGGACGCAACAGAGAAGCATTGACAAGAAAATTCCTTCAGCGCATCAAAAGACTTCTGGGTGATCTCATACCAAAGGAACTAGACGCCCTGCTTCAATAATCGCGTAAATCCTTTAGCCACTTCGACATAGTTAGGTATACAACGGCATAAGAAGTTAGCCGTCCCCTGCAGACTCTGCAGTTGATGTAAGGAGGATGGAGAGGGGAGATTAATGATAGCCTCAACTTTGAGCAGATCATGGTGAATTTCGTATTTGGAAATGATAAACCCTAAGAGTATACCGGAATCAACGCAGAAGATGCACTTATGCGGATTCAACCGGATGTTATAGTGTTGAAAGCAAAGAAAAATATGAAGGAGATGTTCATAATGGTCTTTACGCTTAGCTGAATGAGCCGGGAGGTCATCCAGATAAGGTTGAACAATGTGCTTGATATCATGGAAAGCATATGACATTTCTCACTGAAATGTAGCCCCCAGCATTTTTCAAACCAAAAGGGAGATTTTTATAAGCGAAAGTGCCCCAAAGACAGATAAAGTGGTCTTATGTTGATCATTCGGGAGAATGTTAATCTAGTTGTAGCCAGAAAATTCATCCATAAGGGAAAAAATCTCACTCCCCGCACATTCATCAATGATTTGATCAATAAAGGGAGTAGGATAATTATCCTTAGCACAGGCACGGTTAATGTCACGGTAATCAACACGTGACACAAATGGCTTCATGTTTCTTATCTATAGGGACAATATTGGAAACCCATTATGTCAAGGGAATCGTGTAGATAAAACAATCTTTGAGAAGTTTTTCAACTTCTCCCTTAGTAACGGCAACCTTTCTAGGGTGCACTGGATGAAGACGCTAGCAAATAGGATTCACACCGGGATAGGTAGCAATTTCATGCACCACTATACTAGGATCAATGTTGGGCATCTCTTCATAAGACCATGCAAAGATGTCACGAAACTCCTGGAAAAGGCTAGTATAGACCTGTACTTCATCCGAAGAGCAGGTCACCCCAACATGGATGTTCTCGAAAATTCCCAGTTTCACAAAAATATCGATAAGCATCATTTGTGTGATATTACTCAAGTTACCCTTTGTAAAGACTTCGTGTGTCAGAATAGGAATTTGAAGTGTAGGAGAAGGAATCTAAGAAGAAAACCTCTCAAGAAACGTAGACATGGCCCCAAGGGCAGGCATGAATGAGGAACGATGATGACTATCGTCCCAAGGAGGATCCTTGAGAGGCATAGTTTCCACGATGGCCTCATCGAAGGGAAATATCTCTTTCAAGGGATCAGGAAAATCTAAATTTCCGAGCGAAGGGGATTGAGAATAAGTATCAAGAGACATGCCCAAAGGAGCATGATCAGGAGGTAGAGGATCCGAAGCCAAAATAAGCTCACAATAGTCAATCTCGATCAGACTTAACGCCATCGAGTCTCCAAAATAATCAATCTGCTCAGGCGAAGGGATGATCCATGGATTGTCAGACCTGGAGATCATATTAACCTGAACAGTGTTGGGTGGAGGAAGAGGAAAAATACCCACGAGGGCAAGATCTTTGAAGAGACTCGGCCCTATGCTCTCGTAAGGCATAGGAATTTGATCTACGTAAGGAAATTTGTTCTCGGAAGAAGAAGTGAAGAATGACAACTTATAAACAATGATGATCTTTCCTTCGTGCGAAAATTGTAAAACGCGAAAGAGAGTGGACAGAATGCATAGCATGGCATGAGTCCAACTAAGACTGAGGAGAAGATTTTAATTGAGCTTGGCATCAACTACTTCAACCTCTATTTTGACTGTCTTCCCTTCCATAGTAATCGGAAATCTAGTGAGAACACCCAGAGGTTTAGATTCTCTTCCATCAAGTGCTTCTAGATAATTTGGAGATGAATTACGAGCTGGAGAACTAATGGCTTTCCATTAGGCAGATGACATGATGCACGTAGACACACCCTTGTCCATGACCGCTCGATGGATATTCAGTCCATTAATGCCAACTTTTATGATGAGCGCAAGCTAGTGAGGGAGACATGGGATGAAATTCTCTAGGTCCAAAGTGATAAGGCTTGAATCAGCAGGATCAACCCCGCCGATTGCAGATAGAAAAGCCTTCCGTTGAGACGGACAAATCTGAAGAGCTTCTAATGCATAAATTGTAGATGGCGCCTGAGCCAAATCCTCAACAATACTATAGTGTTGAGCAGGTTGAATTGGCTGTTGAACAGGTTGAGCAGGTTGAATCAGCCACTGAGGCTGGGCAGGTTGTCCTTGTAAAGCAAGATGGCCTAGATACTGAGGGCCACTAGGTTTCCCTTGTGGAAAAGGTTAGCCTCGTGGCTGTGATGGACTAGGTTGACCCCGAAAACCAAGTTGACCCAGAGGAGGACAGGAGGCTTGTCCTTGTACAAAATCTTGGCCTTGCAGAACGTAAGTTTGTTGCTATTGCACAAAAGGTTGTCCTTGTGGTGTATACATATTCCCCCCAGGAACATAAGATGCTCCTGGTTGAAACTGAGGTTGACCGAAAGGACCGTAGGGTTTTCCATGTTGGACCGAAGGTTGGCTCTATAAGGGTTGTCCTTGCAGACCGTAAGGTTGTCCCTGAGGAACAAAGGTTTGTCCCTGCTGGACAAAAGGTTGTCCCTATAAGGGTTTTCCTTGTAGGCCCGAGGGTTGTGCCTGTATCAATGACCCTTGATGAGGAACAGTCCGATAAGGATCAGCCGAAGGCAGATAAACTGCTTGATGCAAATCAATCAGAGGCATATATACGGGATTATCGTAGACATCATAATAATGGGGAGGATTGCCAGGAGCTTGCGGCTGCTGAGAACCCTGAGGTGCGGAACTCTGTAGCTAAGAATCAAGAGAGGAAGCATACCGTCGTTGAATATCTAACAGATATTCATCGAATGTATAAGTAGAAACCATAGGCGTGGTAGAATTAGACGGGGTTTCCACAACGCGAGGTTGTGGTCCACTCACAGCAGGCCTAACAGGCAATGTGGGATTGATAAAGATAGACCTGTGAACAATAGCATACCCTGGTGAAAAAGACGTTCTAACAACCAGTGTAGATGAAGCTACACAGACGGTAGGTCGGATTGGGGCAGATTTAATAGTGGTCGACGAGATGGGTGTCGAGGGTGACATTCCTAACGTAGGAAAAACCAAGCTTCCAATGGGAGCCACTGTACTAGATTGTGCAACGGATGCAACACCAGAAATAATCTGACCCAAAGTACGATAACTGGGTGGAAGAGACACCGATTTGGGGGAAGGTTGACTGGAGACATACGGGAACTCTTCTGGGAAAAGCTGATATTCTCCCGTAGAAGCATACAACTCTTCACTGCCAACAGGACTAGAAGAATCCATATCTGACGAGGTCGTAAGATTGCCAAAAAGATGACGAGGACTAGGAGGTATAGCAACGGCTAATAATGATGATCCCAAAGTGACAGGAGGGAATTCCTCCTTTCTCCCAAAACCAGACCAAGTGCCCTGAGGTGGCTAATTGAATTCAACCAACCCTTTAGGAGGAAGCCGGGTAGCGAGAGGTAAGACACTCAGGAGAATAGGTTGCGCAAACTCGGAAAACCTAGTGGACTGAGGTGTTTCCAAAGAAATGTCAGGAAAAGGACTACCACTAGAGGCAGTGAAGAAGATGACAAAACTGGTGGTTCTACCATTGTGACAATATTTCAACACAGGAGGAAAACGAGAGAGCCTATTCGAGGCTTCAAGATCAAACTCTAAGGAACTACAAAAACAAGCCAACCAGAAAACGTTTAATGGGCGTGTGATCGTAGGCAGTTAATTTTATGACATTGAAACAAAACTTTGTTGTTTCATGTTTTAAGAGTCGAGAAACAGGAAAAATATGACTCTAGTCACTTTCAATATTGAATGAGCGTGAAAGGACAAGTTCTCGATGCTATTTTCACTTTTTAAGGAGTCACGAAAAGATCGAAATGACTACTCAGGTAATCTAAGCAAGAGGATGTACCAAGTTTCTGTGAACTGCCATATACACCTTGGTGATCAAATGAAAGATAAATGACCAAGGACTTGACGTACGTGCAGGTAGTCTCCCTAAATGCTGTGTTTGGTGTATCACGGTTACAAGGCGGCAGACTCAGATTCCTCTGGATAAAGGATTTGAACGTTGGAGGGTCTCCCTTTATATACGTGATGGTACGGGGAGCACAAGTCTGTATTAGTGCTGTCTAAAGCCAGGTAGCGAACGATAGCTCTTAGGTTTAACAACGCCAGAACACGTCACTAGCCTAGACCTCTAAAATATTTACGTTAGGTTCCAATGCTTCCTTAGATTGATTGAATTGATGTTAAGGTTGATCTTGAATTAATGTTTTAGTTTCAAAGCCCTAATGAATGTGATCTCGAAGTCCTAAATGCACACTACATGCAAAAGGACACTAATTCCGTTCGATGAATGCTAACTAAGAGAAAGATAGAGATATTTAACAAAGTAGCAATCAATGAAAACATAAGAATAAATTCACTAATGCATCTAATACAACCAAATCGTTAGTATGAATCTTTCGTCGGAAAAGACCACTTTAGCTACGCATAAAAAATAGCCCTAACATCAATTATGGCTGCCAATATCTTTAAGTCTGCAGTTAGTTGATCCAAATAATGCTGCACAAATCCAGATCTAAGCATAAAAGACATTAAGCACTAAAAATGAAATGTGGCTCCATGCATCCAATAAACAAGACAAGAACAATGTATTTGAAAGAATTTTTTATATTAAAAGGGGGCACCTGAGAGGAAAACAAGAAAGGTGTTTCCGATTCTCCTGAATGGGATGGGTTCTTGAAAGTCCTCAGCATTTCAGATCTAAAGTTTCTCTCTCTTGTTGGTGTAGAAAACCTGCACAAACATGTAACTCAAAGGGAGGCTCACAAAGCAAATAACGGAAGAATGTGACAATGATAATGGCTCAAAGTCGATCAAGAGCATAGATCCGTAGCATCTAATACAATGAAGGTGACTAATGAATGGGGAAAACCATTCTATTTATAACAAAATATTGGGGTGTTATAGAACTCGGTGCATGGATAAAATATTATTAATCACATTCTAGAATCACCTTTTAGGAATATTTTATTATATTTGTTGGAGGGAAAAGGTCTTTTGACTTGGGTCAATTCCTTTATTTATAAACAATAAATAAATAAATGATTTATTTATTATTTTAAGGAAGTGGTTGAATGATAATTAAATAAATAATATATTTATTTAATAATTTATAAATGATTTTAGTCATATTTAACAAGGAATATTATTTAAATAAGATTTAAATAATTATTCCTAGAAAATAATAAGATAAATAAGGCTTTATCTAATTAATTTACTTGTTTTGGGTTAAATATAACCAGGAATAATAATAATTAAATTATTTTTTAATTAATTATTCCATGAGGAAAATCAAACAAATATAGATTTGTTTAATATTTCCTTTTGGGGTTTTCTGTTTAGACAATAAACAACCTAATAAATGTGGTTTATTAAGTTATTTTACATAGTGAAAGCAATTTTACTTAGGGTAAAATTGTTCTTACATGGTGTACTTGGGTCCATCTAATAATAATAGGTTAGATGACCAAAAAATTGTGTAACAGATTGCCCCCCAGTGTGCGAGTGTTAGGATAAAATCGTATGACCGAAGTACGTTGTAAAAACTCAATCACCAGACATCAAAAGGGAAGTCAAAGAGAGAAATGTAAGGTAGTCTAAAGTGCTAAAGAACTAGACCCCGAGGAGATGAGACTTAGAGGTGCAAAAAGTCTCGTTTTATGAGAGGGTACCTGTGCTAGAGGCAGCGGGGGAGGCATACCTATGCTCGCCGAGACAAAGTACAAAAGAATAGTGCATCCAGTAAACAAGGGACCGAACTGTAAAGTACTTGCTAGCATAAACATGAGCCAGATAAAAGATATAATGAGGAATCCCACATACATGCTGTGCCTGGGATAACAGCCAGGACTTATACAATAATATATGAGTACATGAGATACAAATACAACCCAAATGCCCCTTATAAACAGAAAAGGGCTCGCAAAATCTGACTGATACATGCAAATCAAAGAGGTGCTGTAAGCGGCTAAGGCCAACATCATCGAATATATGGAGCTGCATCGAAAGATTCAATGAAGAGGTCATCTAAGCATGTGGGGGGCTACCTGTAGGGCCACCCCCTCATGAGGGTTGAGACATCTCACACACACCTGGGAATCACCAATAGCTGCTGCTACATCACTTGACCATCAAATATATGGATCTCGATCATGTTGAAAGGAGCTGGAGTTGAGAAACAATCAAGTAAAAGGGTAATGAGAAATCCCTTTGCCTGATCTGAGGCACCGAACAAGTGTAGAAGCTGAAACCAAGGTACACTGCCCTCTAGACCTGTCTTCTGGAGTGAATGAGCTAATGTTGATAGAAGGAGGTCTGCCATATGTGAGGTAATAAGGGATCCTCAACTAAGGCACGAGAGAAAATAGTAGAACGACTGACAGAATGATACTAATGATGATGATGAAATGGGGGATACTGAGTAGAGGATGGACGACTTCCCTTGTTATAGCATAGAGGGAATGGATGACTTGGCAGCGACTGACACAATATCAGGAGGGATAGGAGACAGTGGGACTGAATTCCATCATGTGCGACACGAGAGAGGGACCAAGCAATGAAGGATGGAGAACTATAGCGGGATATAAAGGGACTCGGGATAGACTCCAAGAATATGATGATGACTCAACTCGGATGCTTTGAACAAGGGCAACTTAATGGTGCTACCACATAGTAAAGGTCCAAACGGGGACCATAAAAACATGAGTACAAGAGAGTATCTCATGACGAAAATGGACACAAACAAGGACAAGTAAGGGGGAAAAGTGGTGCCCCAAGTACAAGTGTTGTAAGTGAGGAAATTCGATTTTGGAGGAGATGTGAACAGAGCCTTTGTGGATAGAACATGTCTGGGTGAAGTATCAAATCAGGAGAAACAAACAGATGTTGGCTATCTTAAAGAAAATAAAACATGCATTTCAGGAGGGAAATTCTAAGGGTAATATTTCTTAAGATATAGGGCATTGCGAGGATTAGGAAGGGGGTGGCCTTCAAAGTCTTATAAGAGGTATTCCCCCTTACCCAGGTCCTTACTGATGATGTAAGGGCCTAGCCATAATGACTCAAACTTCCCATGACCGAGGACATCATGGGCCTGGTCATATACTAGAACAAGATCACCTTCGTGAAAAGAACAATGGTGGACTTTTCGGTCATACTGAGCTTTGGTGCATTTCTTAATCGCTTCAAGAGTTTGTAATGCAACACGACGATCTTCGGAGGCACGCTCAAGCATGATAAGTCATTTTTCTAGAGGTTGGATATCAGGGAGAATTTCAATGGCCAAATGAAGGGAGGGGATTTCACATTCGATCGGTAAGACTGCCTCCTCTCTGAAAACGAGGTGGAAAGGAGTAAACCTGGTGGCAGTTTTAACAGAAGTTCTATAGGCCCACAAAGTAGGGAAGAGCATGAGATTCCAGTTGGTTTTGTGCTTATTCACCGTCCGTTGAAGCATGGTTTTAAGGATTTTATTGACAGCTTCAACTTGGCCATTACCTTGGGGGTAATAGGATGAGGAATATTGATGCTCAAAACCCAATAGTGAGGATAGCTCATGCCATATCTCATCTTAAAAATGTCGGCCATGGTCAGAGACCAATTGTTTCGGAACCCCGAATCGAGCGATAACGTGGTTAAAGAAAAAGAGGGCTGCGGTAGCTGTTGTGTTGTTAAATGTTGGCATAGCCTCAGCCCATTTTGTGAAATAGTCAACTGCCACGATGATATACTTATGGTTACCAGCAGATGGAGGTCGACACTCCATGAAGTCGATGGCCCATTTATAGAAGGGACCAGCTGGATGGAGGGGAGCTGGAGGAGCTCGCACCTTAGGGGTGATATTTTGGCAATTGGAACAGTGTTTGACTGCTTCAATGCAATCACTGAAGAGAGAAGGCCAAAAATACCCGGTGTGCATGATTTTCTGGGCGGTAGCAAGACTGGAGAGGTGGCCACCACAAGCACCGCTATGACAGGCATTGAGGACTTGCTCGGCTTCAGTGTGTGTGAGAAAACGACGAAGGACAATATCTACACCGCGATGATAGAGGTCATCACCGATAAGAAGGTAGAAGGGGGTTTGGTGTCAGATACATCATCGAGCATCATGGTCAAGATGAAGGGTGAAATTTTGGGTTCGCAAGTAAGTAAGGATATCCCCGTACCAAGGGTCGTCTGTGGTAATGGTGAATAAGTGCTCATCAAGAAGAGCGTCATTAACCAGAGGATCCTGCATACCGATAGGTAATTCAAAAATGAGTTCAGTGAGGGCTAAACCTTTCTTAATTTTTGGTGTGACAAATTCAAGTTCGAATTCTTGAAGGATAACGACCCAACGAGCGTACTTCCCACTGAGGATGCGGCGACTCAATAGGAAAGCCATGGGGTTGGAATTAGTCACAACCTTGGTGGAATGCATGAGGATGTAATGACGTAGTTTTTGGACCGAGAACACGATGGCCAGCGCTAATTTTTCTTCATGTGAGTAGGATACAGGGGGACCTACAAGGTTCTTACTGACATAATAGATCACATGTTCAGTACTGTTATCATCTTCCTAGATAAGAACACCAGTGACCGAATAGGTGGAGGCGGAGATGTACAGGATGAAGTCTTGATCAAAGTTAGGAGGATGGATCAAGGGGGCGGATGTGAGAGCATGCTTGAGGGCATCAAAAGACTCATGAGCATAGGTATCCCAGAGAAATGAGATGTTAGAGTGAAGAATTCTAAGGAACCCATGTGCGGTGGTGGCATAGTCGGGAACAAACTGGCAAAGAAAATTAGCTTTACCTTGGAGACTTTGTAGCTGGCGTAAGGTATGGGGAATAGCAAGTTCAAGAATGGCTTGAAATTTCAAAGGATCAAGATTTATACCGTCTTTAGACATGATGAAGCCTAGAAGACAGCCGGTAGGAACGCAAAAGACACATTTCAACGGGTTAAGGCGGATATTATACTTGCGACATCGGAGGAAGATGGTACGCAGATCATGGAGGTGTTGCGCCTGATGTTTAGAATGCACAGTAAGGTCATCTAAATAGGCAAGGATAATATGAGCTAAGTCATGGAAAAAATAAGACATGGCCCATTGAAAAGTGGCGCCAACTTTTTTAAGGCCGAATGGCATGACCCGATATGCGAAAGTTCCCCACGGACTAATGAACGTGGTTTTAAGTTGATCAACATGACAGATAATGATTTGGTTGTATTCAGAGAATCCATACATAAAGAATAAAACCTCATGCCCTGCACACTCATCAATGATTTGGTCAATAAATGGTGTGGGGAAGTTGTCTTTGGGATAAGCTTTATTCAAGTCGCGAAAGTCAGTGCAGACACGGATGGTGCCTTGTTTTTTGAGGACGGGAACCGGGTTTGATACCCAAGTGGTGTATTCGATGGGATAAATGAAACCAGCCTGATTGAGATTATCGATTTCAGCTTTGATAGCTTCACGTCTGGAAGGATGAATGGGTCTCAACTTTTGACAGACTAGATTGGCATCAGGGCATGTGTCGATACGGTGTTCGACAATGGCTGGGTCGAGTCCAGGCATTTCTGAGTAGGACTAGGCGAAAATATCACGGAATTCTTTGAATAGCTTGGTGTAAGCTTCAATTTCTTTCGGGGTGCATTGGGCACCCAAGGTGATATGTTCTTCGATTCCTGGTTTAACAGAAATGTCAATTTTGATGGTAGGAGAGATATTAGCCATATTTCCTTCTTCGAAAGCATCAGGTGCAGGGATGGGATTTTTAAACCAATCAAATTTATCGGGAATGAATTCCTTTAGATTCTATAGCATATTGGTCATGGGACTGTTGTGGAAGGAAGTACGCACGATGGTGCATATCATCCCACGGAAAATTAGGTTCGGTCATGGCTTCCATAATGTCTTCATCTGACTGGAATATGGGAAGAGTGGAAGGAAGAGGATCACCTGATGAGGTAGAAATATCAGACTCATGATTATAGGGAGAAAGGCTCACATGCACAACGTCATGGGGGGTGACAGAAGAGTAAGCATATGGGGGGTCAGGCGAAACATCGGGGGGAGGTACTAAGGGGACTGCCACTGAGGATTGCAAGGATGATGAGAGGTAACAAATGGTGGCTGAAGACTCAGTCATTTCAATATCAGGAGGGGGAATGTGAATTGGAGTAGACAGGTCTTTTGGTGCTACTGAAGGAGAATTCGCAAACAAGTGAGAAGGTAGCTGGTCATGCTTGGCTTTGAATTGGCGGTATGTGTCTAAAGAGGAACGATACTCGTCGAGGTGGGGGCAGAAGTGGGTATAATGGCCATGGAAATCGCACAAAGAAAAAGGGTGATCGGTGTGCAAGTTTTTAAGTTTCAGGATTGAATTAGGTATAGTGACATAGACCTTAGGGATATCGGATTCCAGAAACGTCTCATTGACCAAGGTCTTGAGATGCGGTAACTCAGGGCATGTATGGGTGGCATGACCAACAACATCGCACAAGGCACATGGGATAGCGCACTTTGGCGGCTGTGGAGGATCAGGGTGTGATGAGGTAGCCTTATTGTGGGATGCCCCCTTGCAAGCTTTGCCTTTCTTTTCCGGAACTGTCACAACAGGAGAAGGGTCCTGTTGAGGTGCTGGTGGCACTGTAGCAACGGAAGAAGATAAGGGAACCGGTTGAACCGGTGTCAAAGCAAGGTAAGGTTTGGGGTGACCTGTGGGGGAGTGGCTGGAGGGTCAAGGTACCAGACGGGTATGCCCATGGTCAAATTGGGGAGAGAGAGGGTGGCCATGATGGGGACCGAATAAACTTCGGGAGGGGGTGCAAAGAAAGGTATCTGACCAGTGGGGTAATGGCCAGGAGGGAATGGTCCAAGATGGTTGAGACCTGGTGGAACTGACCCAGGAGGATAGAGGGGCTCATGGGTACCAGCTGTAGGAGAAGGTCCAGAGGGAAGAGGTCCGGCTGGCTGAGGCGAAGGGCTAGGAGCAGGTTGCAGTGGGCGAGGTTGAGGTTGAGGTTGCTGACTAGCCAAAGCGGGCTGCTTAAGGTCAGCCTGAGATGATTGCATCATGCAAACATTCGCTAAGCTGGGATCAGAGACAGGAGTGGGAGGAAGACCAGGAAAGGTTCCAAGCAAGGAGGAGTCTTTGTAGACGCCGGGAGAGACACTGGTCAAAGAATCGACGGTTTGCTTATTGGTTTCAGAAGAGATGGTCGACTCAAGGGAGGTCTCGAGTTTTTGGCTCGAATCATGTCAAATTTATCAATGGTGACTATCTTTCCATTGTGAGGGAAAAACATATCGGGCAGCGGGACCGCGATGGGACACCGTACATGGCACAGGTGTAGCTATGCCCCAAGAGAATGTTATACTCCCTGAAAGAGGGGCGTCGATGACTTCAACATCGATGCAAACAGTCTTCCCCGCAAGAGTGATAGGACAATTACGGAATAGGCCAATGGGCTAGGAGGCATGGCCATCCCATGCACAAAGGGTGATGGTGGAAGGGGCCATCTCGGGAGATCCGAGTTTTTTCCAAACCGAAACTTACATCACACAGATACCCTCATCGTCATTGACACTGTCAATGCCACATTCCGGATTTTGACTTGGATTCTAAAGCACGAAGCAGAAGGGAGGATGGTCCGATCGACGGTGTCAAACAATCATCGGCCATCGTAGGATCTACACAGGATCTACAACGCCCATGGCAGATAGTAGAGCCTTCTTTTGAGAAGGACACGACTGGAGGAGTTCCAGTGTTGAAATGGCAGCAGGAGACTGCGCCAAATCATCTACTATGCTATACGAATGAGCAGCTCGACCAAAAGCAGCATTTCGGCGTAATGGGCCCTTAGGAACCTTGGTATGAACCTCAGCTTTGGGCTGAGGAATTTGTAAGGGACCATTGGGTGTCGAAAGAGGCTCTGTAGGACCTGGAGACGGAGCGGGAGGTGTGGGGTACTGATGAGACCAAGTTTGAAGGTTAAGGTCAACAGTGAGAGGTTGATCAGAGTTCATCATGATAATCTAGTAATCGAAGGAACCAGAAGGGGAAGGTTGAGTGGCTACCGGTGCATGAGGTGGTTGGGTAGCCACGAATCCTTGCTGAGGGAAAGGATCGGTGAACACAGTTGGTTGAGAAGTAGCCGCATTGGGAGGAATAGTAGGGGAGGCATGTTGTCCTCGCAATGTAGCCAAAGATTCCCACATCTACCGCATCTGTGGTAATAGGGGACAATCGTGAGTGTAATTACCCTAAACACCACAACACGAACAAGGCTTATTTGTGTGAAGAGGCATGTCTGGCTTGGGCTAAGAGCCCTGTTGCTGGTTAGCAGTTTTAGAATCAATACTGGAAGGATTGGATCCACGATTAACAGGGGTAGATGGATTTTTATTACCTTTCCTCTTCCTTTGAGAAGAAGGAGGATTAGTCACGCCCTGCTGTGCAAATACTTGCCCTAGAGGGGGTAGTAGTTGTTGTTGCAGGGGTTGAGAAGGCAAGGGAGGTGGAGGTCCAAATGCTGGAGGAGCTGGGACACCAGGCTGTGGGTAAGGGTAATGGGTAGGATGGGCAACATTGAGGTAAGCAGGAGGTTGGGAAAAAGGAGGAGGCAGGCCATATCCTGGATGCATGCTACCTGGAGGGGGGAAAGTGTTGGAGGTGCTGGCCCCTTTCGGAGGGAAACCATATCCCGTAGGAGGTTGAGCGTAGGTATGCGAAAGAGCTCCAACGATACCATCGACAGAGTGAGATGCCCCCGGGGCGTTAGCACCACCGGGTCTATGGAGGTCAGGAAGGACGGTATAAACATAACCAGATTGAGCATAGATGAGGTCACATTTCAAGGCTATTTGGAGGGCGGCTTCTTCGGTTTGAGGAAACTGGGATGCGACATCTTTGCCGATGGCAGGTAAGAGAGATCAAAGGAACCAGTCCATGTAGACTCGATCTTCAACGGTGGGAGCTCGACATAAGCTCCTTCTTCTCTGCCATTCCTGTACATGAGCGGAAATGTGGGTCGAAGATGATTGACGGAAGGAAGTCAAGAGTTTGGTACCCGTGTCATATCGGAGAGGGAGATGGAAATAAGATAAGAAGGCTTGGGCAATGGTCACAAAGGTGGTATGGGAAGAGGCGGTCTGATCAACATACCATTTAGAAGCTTCACCTGTAAGCGTACGTTGGAACAATCTAAGATGGATGGAGTCATCAGTAATGGAATTGGATGAACACTGCATGTGGAAATACCGAATATGGTTGGAGGGATCTTCGCTAGCAAGGCCTTCGAACTTGGGAATGTCGGAAGGGAGCTTGGTTGGCATAGCAGGCCAACTAACATCATGGCAGATAGGATCATTGATCAACTGATTGAAATCGGGGAGACTGAGACCTGCCATATAGGGGAGCAAAGGGACAGTCGAGGTAGTTCCCATGGCGATTCCGCTAGTAACAGTCCCAACAGTAGGGCCAGGGTTGCCGCTAGCATTTGGCCCTGGACCAGACATGGTGAAGGTAACAGGGGGAGAGCTAGAAGTAGGGGGAGAACCCAAAGAATCAGAAGATGAGTCGGAGTGCAGACTTGGGGGAGGACTAACTCGACAACGATGGGAAGGAGCAAGTCAACCAACCAGAAACTGAGGGTGAAGGCCAAGAATTCTCCAGGATATATGCCTTGGAGGCGCAATTATGATGAAAGAAAGGGAAGAAGAATAATCAGCAAAGGTAGGGAGGTGCAGAATCAAGTGATGTCAATGTCGAAACAAGGGCAGAGAGGTGAAGTGTCAATTGATTTTAAAGTCTTTGCCTGGCATTGTTAACCAGGCTCTTCTTCACTTAGGGTCAGTGTGTGGCGTATGTTAATTTTAATTTTTAAACCCAGACGTTTTGAGAGTAAAAGAAAAAGTGTGCTACGTAACTGAAAATAAATCTGCAAAGAACGGTAAATAATGCTGAAATAACAGAAAATTAACAGCTAACAATGCATCTATCTAACCCAAGAAGGCAGGTCTCTCAAAACTAGTCTAAAAGAGAGAAAAAATCTATTCAAAACACACTAAAAAGAGGCCAATAGATCTAAGGTCGGGAGGGACAGGGATCTAAAGGGGAAATCTGCTGAAAAGAGGTGCAGAAAACAGCAAAGAGGCAGAGGCAAGGTTGCTGCAACAAAGGAGGAAATCAGCTAAAGGTAGAAGGGACAAGGAGGTGACCCTAGAGGCAAACCCAAACAAAACTATATAAGGTGATTTGAAAGGGAGAAGAGCTTATTTAAAAGGGATCTGAAAATGAGGTATCAGATCTGAAAAGAAAAAGGCTAAAACTCTGAAAATTCAGACGTCTGAAACAGCTAAAACTCTTCCACAAAAACTGGAGGGTACTAAAGCCCTAAGGGGCGAGATTCCCACTTAGTTGAGTAAAACAGATCAGAAAACATCGTAAAAAAATTCCAACAAGGAGAGGCAGTAGGCCGGAAAACCCCCGATGTGCTTCAAACAAACCTGCAGGAACACGGGAAAAGGCAGAAAGGCAGGCTCGCGGTGTTCTTACTTGTTTCTGGGCCCAGCCGCGCTACAAGGCAGTGCGTCCCTCTAGTCCAGTCATAGGTTTTGGGCCGATAAGTGGCGACCAGAGATCCTAGTCTCCCCGCGTGCATTTCAGAAAAAATTGTCGTCTCAGCTGCGACTGATGTCTGTCACCTACGCAATAAGGCCAAAAACACACAGAAGTTAAAAATTTGACTGTTTAAGGGTTTTAGGGGTGAAAATCACCATAAAAATAGGAAAAAAAAATGGAAGAGAAACCCTAGGGTGTGAAATAGCTAGATATGCAAGAATAGATAAAACGATAGCGGTCACAAAATAAAACCCGTGTGGAGTCACCAATTGTTAGTATGAATCTTTCGTCATAAAACATCACTTTAGCTACACATAACAAATAGCCCTAACATCAAATATGGCTACCAATATCTTCAAATATGCAGTTATTTGATCAAGAAAAATGCTGCACAAATCCATATCTATGCATAAAAAGACATTAAGCAATGAAAATAAAGTTTTTCTCCATGCATCCAATAGACAAGACAAGAACAATATTTTTGAAAGAATTTTTATATTAAGGGCACCTGAGAGGAAAACAAGAAAGGTGTTTCCAATTCTCCTCAATGGGATGGGTTCTTGAAAGTCCTTAGCACTTTAGATCTAGCATTTCTCTCTCTTGTTGGTGTAGAAAACCCAGACAAACATAGAACTCAAAGGGAGCTCACAAAGAAAATAATAGAGAATGTGACAATGATAATGGCTCAAAGACAGACCAAGAGCATAGACCCAGAGTGATCTAATGGGCAACAAAAGGTGAAGAATGGTAGGAAAAACCCTCCTATTTATAACAAAATATTAGGTCATTCTAGATCTTGGTGCTTGATTAAAATAATATTAACCAAATCTAGATCCACCTTTTATGGAATCTTTTATTATATTTATTGGAGGGAAAAGGCATTTGACTTGGGTCAAATCCCTTTATTTGTAAATAATAAATAAATAAATAATTTATTTATCATTTTAAGAAAGTGTTTGAATGATAATTAAATAAATAATGATTTGTTTAATTATTTATAAATGATTTAGTCATATTTAATAAGGAATATTATTTAAATAAGATTTAAATAATTATTCCTAGAAAATAATAAGATAAATAAGGATTTATCTAATTAATTTCCTTGTTTTGGGTTAAATATGTCTCGGAATAATAATTAAATTATTGTTTAATTAATTATTCCATGAGGAAAATCAAACAAATATAGATTTGTTTAATATTTCATTTTGGGGTTTCCTGTTTAGACCATAAACAACCTAATAAATGTGTTTTATTAAGTTATTTTACATAGTGAAAGCAATTTTACTTAGGGTAAAATTGGTCTTACATGGTGTACTTGGGTCCATCTAATGATAATAGGTTAGATGACCAAAAAAATGGTGTAACACAAACGAGAAACGAAAAACTCTTTCCTAGTTCACTAAGAGCAAGTTATGCAAAAGAACTTTTCATTTTCGATCCAAACGACAAAATGCAATTTTTTTTGTTTTTTAGATGAATGAAGCACACAATGCACTATTACACTGAAAAGAAAAACGAACACTAGTTTTGAGCACTATGAATGTAAATATTTAATAATGAACAAATCAAAAGCAATACAAGCATTAAGATGCACTCAAACCAAAGACGCACTCTTTCAAGAAAACAGAAAGCTTTCAAAACAATCCAAACAAGCAATGTGATCTATGCTCGAAGTGATGAAATGGGGAGTTAAACGAAAATGCAAGTGATCATTCAACAAGCCAAAGACACAAAGGATCAGTAAAGACCATCGAACTTAGATGAAAAAGGTCAAAGTGACTCAAATTCGACTCAGGAGGCTCAGTGAGGAGAAGGGCGAACATACATCATAAGACCTAACTAAGGCTACAAAACTTCATAAATGAGATAATGGACAAACAACTAAGAAAAATCGAGACTAAAAAATCAAAATAATCCAAAAGACCAATTGCAAGGTAAAGAAACAACCCAGAGCCAATAACTACTGACCAAAGACTCAGGAAGAAGGCCAAACCAAATCCTACAGGATTCGGTGCGACTGTCAAGCGGTAATCTGCACCAAACAAAGGTTGGTGCTCCTATAACAAAGACAACTAGCGCCAATTGGCGCAACTGTCCAAAGAAAAAATGCGCTAAGCCAAAAAACTATGGGAAAAGGAAAAACTGCTGAGTAGAGGCCAATATTGGCACTCTGGAGCTGAACAGGAGGATTCAAAACAGTCAAGTAATACAAGCAAGGCAGAGAAACAATCAAACGACCGAAGTCAACTCGACAAGGCAAACTCTCAACAAACAACAAGACAAAAAACTCACACCTCCCCAGTGGAGTTGCCAACTTTTTGTGTAGGTAAATCCTCTCTGGGGACAAAGACGACCCCTCTAACCCTAGAGTGGGTCTAGCAACAAGAGGACATGCTAATGTTATGGTTCCTAGTTAATGAATGACATGAGTTGGGATATATTTTCTTACCTGTATTCCAACGTGATCAATGTAGTTGGGGCAGAGGTCTCTCAATCCTTGTCCTGACACATCATGATCCTTCAGCAGTGGTATTCGAGTGCCTGCACAAAGATCAATGGACAAAAGCAGCATACATGATAATAATTACATTCATAACTAGCTAATCAATGAAGGAAGATTAAACATATTTCATAATGTAAATCACAATAACACAAGATGGGAACCAGAACATCAATCACGTATATATTAAGAGCAAGAAAGAGATTACAACCAGAGCCTTGATGTTGCAGCCTCCTTCTGTGGGTCCATTCAAAGTGCGTCTCGAGCATTCGTCGGGGAATTTGGATGTAGCGAGGGAAAATACTAAACTCTCTCTCGAAAAGGGTCTCTCTCTCTGCTTCTATCTCACCAATATGTTTAGAAATTCCTCTTCAGCTATTCAGCTATAATGGTTTAGCTAGGTGCATCAATGGGAGATAGGTTTATTTATAGAGGGAGAGGAGGAGGTTGGGATCCCTCAAATGGTGGAAGGGGGGCCTTATCCTTTGGGAGGTTCCCCCAAAGGGTGGAAACAAGAGGCCAAAGGAAGGTGTTCGTGGTTATGCAGTCGAACAACCCAAGCTGACTTGTTCACAAAGTATTTATCATGGAAACTTCACCTTTATATTTAAAAAACATTCCAAAAATGGCTTGGCGCAGGTAGCTTATTGGGACATAGCACCAATGGGCACAGGGCCCAGTGTTAATTTCCTTCATCGATGCGAGGGAATAACGGTCTACCAGCACCAACCCAAAAACATGTGTTTCTGATGGTCTTCTCATGGAAAACTTAACAAATGAAATTTTCTCCTCATGGAAAGGGATGCAATGATGGTCTTTGCAAGGCATGACACTTTACATAACTCATGAGAATGGCCCTCCAATGTGTGGGACGGGGATCGCAGGGACGGTGACAAAATGTTGTGTAACATCGAGCAAAAGGAAATATGGTAGCACTTTTGGAAACACAACAGCTGAGTCAAGTCGAGCAAAAAGGTGTTTATGCAAAAATATTAGAATACAACAACAGAAACAAAAAATACAATGACAACAGAAATAGAAAAGACAATGACACAAGCAGAAAATACAAATGCACAGCGAGCCAAGAACTGAAAGGGCTAAGTGAAATATTGTTGTAACTGTAAATGTAAATTCATTGGTTATTTTATATTTTTTGTGATGCAAAGGCAAGTCTCCATAGGCATAGGTAAAACTCCAATGAGTGCTGAAATTATTATTTATGTATTGTTTATGTAATAACATGAACTAAAGTGTGAGGAATCGAATGGGTGGAAGTCATAGAGTCAAGCATGTTCACTTCATATTCCCTGTAGAATGAAAATAGTTGGGAGTTATATGTATAAAATATTTAATATCAGTGTGCATAGGAATTTTATAGAGCGGAAGAATCAGAGAGAGTTGATACAGATTTTCTGCACATCAGGAGCTAATATGAAGCAGAAATGAAGGCAGAAAAGGCAGCAATGAAGAAGGAGAATAATAGATTTGATATCCAGGTAAATCAACATATAATTTTTATTGTAGTGTGAGGGAGGGTGAGCTTCTATATCAATTTGTAGCTTGATATATGTCCAATTGGAGCTATTTGAGGTAGGAGCCTCCTGTGGGTTGTAGCCTGCAAAAAATGCATGGGAGTTGGAGCTTCCATATCAAGTTATAGATTGATAGATGTCCAGTTGGAGTTGGTTGAGGTAGGAGCCTCCTGTGTTGGAATATATTATATTCCTTGGAAGATAATAATGTCTTGTTATTATGTCGGAAGTTGAATACAATCTTATGTAAAAGAGTAACACATTATATCCCATATTCATTATGGCATATAAAGAGGTGTTATTTTGGAGAATTATATTATCCCACATTCAATATGTGAGAGTAATTCCTCCAAATCTCTGGGTATATAATAGGGTCAAGGGAGCCCTTTTTATTACCATCACATCTCATATTGTTATTTGTATCGGGTTATTTGTAGTTGGTCTCTTGTAAGATTGCAGGAGATTTTTGGAAATAATAGAAGACAACCTTCCCATGGACGTATCCCAATTGGGTGAACCACATATATCTTTTGTATTCATTTTCCTTGTTCTCTTTATGTTCTTATTTATATGTTGATATGTTGTTGTTTTCTTAGATAGATAGCTAGTTTAGTAGATCTAATATTCTCACATCGTATCAGAGCCATGGTTACTATGATCTAACATCTTCTTTGAATTTAACCATCAATGTGTACCTTCACTTTTTATTATCTGGGCACTCATTTTTTTTTGTAGATTTGCTTTCTATCTGGTACCCATTAGGCTTCTCTTCAGATATGGGCATGATTCTACATATTTGAGAATTTTTTTCTCATAACCCTAACTTTGTTGTGTAGTTTTTACAGATTTTTTTTCAAGGGGCTCATGATTTTTTTTCTATAAGATATATATGTTTTTTGGATTTTCAAGGGGTTCTTGATTATTTTTCTGTAAGATCTATATGTTTTTTGAATCCTCCTCAAGAACATCTATCTTCCAATTGTAATATTCAGTTACGATATTTTTGTCTTTTTTACAAGGGCGGAAGATTGGTGGATCAAGGGTTCAAATTAGAATTTCAGCCACATAGGTGGATGCAAAGTGGCAGTGCCATTTACGAAAACTGGTTATAATAAGCATTTCGAGCATTATTGAGTGTTTTTTATTTTTCCACCTAACATTTTTGTTAGATCTGTTACATTTTTTGCAGAAATTCCTAGACAAGAGTAGATATTTGGATTCCTCTCACCGAGCTACCAAATTTCAAAAAACAAATCAGCTCAAACAGAGTCTCGAAATCAAAGTTATCGCTGATTTAAGATTGGTAGTTTTTTCAGGTTTTTTGGTGACGACAAATGAACTATAGAAATTTACAGTTTTCTATCCACTTTTTATCTTGTCATTTCTTGCATTTGGGCTTATATTTATTGTCAAAATTTCTATCATTATGACTTTAGAAGTAGCTTTTTTTCCTGAACTTATCGGCTCTAACTATCTTGCATGGAAAAGGAAAATGATTGATGTTCTTAGGAGTAAGAACCTATGGAGGTTGGTTAATAGTGAACACAAAAAACCTACAGATGCTCAAGCCTTGATTAAATGGGAAGAAAAGTTTGATCAAGTAAGAGGGCTCATTGGTCAAACGGTTTCAGATAGATCTTCAGGTAAGTATTGAGGCAAAAGACAAATCGGTTGAGGTATGGGAAATTCTTTCTTCTTTATTTTATAAATATGATGATGTTTCTACTTATTACCTTGAAAATAAGATTCATGAGCTAGATCCTACTAATTTTGATAGAGTAGAATTATATCTTGCTGAATTGAAAACCTTAAATTAAAATTTAAATAATTGTGGTAAATATTACAAGAATACAGACATTGTTCTTATCATTCTTGTAGAACAAAAATTCCCATCTTGTTTTGACATGTTCATCCAAACTAGGAATAGGGCTCTTGAATTGTCTCAAAGTACCACGAAACCTACTTTTGATGATTTCTGTAAAGGGTTGATAAATGAGCAAGAAAGGTTGATTGCTTCAGGACAAGTCTCACCTAGTAAAGCTCTTATGGCACATAATAAAAATCCTAAGAAAAGTTTTAATGATGCCAAAGGCTATTGTTCACACAATTCTAACCATACTAATAATAATGGTCATGCTTCTCATCCACATCATGAAACTAATAAGAAGAAAAAAGTGTATGATCCTTGTAAGCATTGTGGTAAAACTAACCATCCTGAAAAGAATTTCTTTAAATCGAAACGTTTAATGAATAAAGAAAACAAGAAAAATTCTAATGAATCTCAAGTAGCTTTATGTGCATCTATTGTTTCATCTAATAATTCTTCTTCTAATGTGGAATTGATAATGGGTTCTGGTGCTTATAAACATATGACTGGTAATGCTTCTTTATTTACATCTTATGACACTAATAAGTGCTCATCTCATCAATTTCTATTGGTGATGGTAAACAATTTTCCGTAGTTAGTTCTGGTAATATTAATGTTGCTAATGGTAATTGGAAGATGTTTTTCATGTTCAAAGCATTCCCATCAACTTAATTTATATTTATCGTGCATGTCAGAAAGGTTTTAAATTTGAAGCTTGGCTCGATAAATATGTTATTAAATATATCAACCAAAATTACAAAGTTGTTTCTTCTGGCCCTGTTGATCATACAACTGGTTTATATAAATTTGTAGGTTTTAATTTGACTAAGAGGAAACCCTTTTATTCCTATGTTGCTCATGCTGATGAACTAAGTAAATTATGGCATGAAAGATTGAGTCACTTGAATTATGGTAAAACGAAAAAACTAACTAAAATGGTTCATGGTTTTCTGAATATTTCTTCTTTGTGAAGGATGTGCTCTTGGTAAACATCATATAGAAATGCTTGACAAAGGTAAATCATGGCATGCTCAAGAACCTTTGCAATTAATTCATAGTGATATATGTGGTCCTCTTGAAGTTCCTTCAATATCCCATGCAGTTTATTTTCTTACCTTTATTGATGACTTTAGTAGAAAATCTTGGGTTTATTTTTTTTTAAACAAAAATGAAACATTTGTAAAATTTAAAGAATTTAAATCAATGGTTGAAAATACATATGGTAAGAATATTAAAACTTTGTGATCTGATAATGGGGGGGAATTTGTTAAGAAATAATTTGATGCATATTTATCTAAACATGGTATTCAACATCAAACGACTGTTCCTTACACACCTCAATAAAATGGTATTGTTGAAAGGAAAAACATAACTTTAGTTGAAATGGCTAGATGTATGCTTTATTCTAAAGGACTGCTTAAGAAATTTTGGGCTGAAGCCATCTGTTGTGCTAATTTTATTTTAAATAGAGTTCCTACTAAAGTTTTTAAACATGTTACCCCTAAGGAAAAATGGAATGGATGTAAACTGGATATTAGTAATTTTAAGGTGTTTGGTTGTGAATGTTGGGCTCATATTCCTAATGAAAAATGGAAAAATTTAGAATCCAAATCTCAAAACTGTATTTTCATTGGTTATGATGAGAATTCCAAGGCTTACCAGTTGTTTGATCCTTCTAATCAAATTGTCATAAGCATAAGGGATGTTCAATTTCATGAAGTCTCTTCCCCATCTTTGTTTGTAGAAACTCATGTTACCCTGAATTTACCAATACCGCCTATTACTCCTATTCTTGTTACTCCTTCCAGTTATGTGCATCTTATTGATAATGATTCTTCCTCTCCCTTAAGTATTCCACCTGAAACTCATAAAGCTCCTAAAGTGACTCATGTTCCTTCTATTCTTCCTATTTGGGCTTGAAAAACCCTTGAATCTGTAGGTAGTGAGGTCGGAAATCCTTCCAAAACTCGTCAAACTAGATCTAACTTTTCTTTTATGACCAAAGTTTTGGCCACAGATGATCCTGCTACTTATGCTCAAGCTAAGGGTAATACTCATTGGGAACAAGCTATGTCTACTGAATATGAATCTCTTTTGAGAAACAAGACTTGGTCTCTTGTTCATCTTCCTTTAGGAAAAAATTTAGTTGGTTGTAAATGCGTTTATAAAACTAAGTTCACTACAGAAGGAAATATCGAAAAGTATAAATCTAGATTAGTTTCCAAAGGATTTAATCAACTTGAAGGTATTGATTATAATGAAACTTTTTCCCCTGTTGCTAAAATAAACACAATAAGAACCATTTTATCACTTGCTGCATCTTTTAAGTGGGAAATTCATCAAATGGATGTTAAAAGTGCATTTTTAAATGGTGATCTTACCACTACAAGGAACAAACCCTCTAGCGGAGGTTATAAAGGAGGTTTTTAGTGTTATAAAAATGGCCAAAATTGTCAAAAAAACATTTTCTACAACATCCATTTATGGTTACGGAGGTTTTGGCAGAGCTTTTAATGGAACTTCAACACAACTAAAAAAAAAATGGGCGGACGGAGGTTATTATGGATGTTTTTTTTCATCGGTGCGTTAATCTGGCTTTAACGCACCAATACATACATGTAAAAGGTGCCCCGGGGTGGTCAAAGGAGAATGCACCAGGCTGTTAAGGTATAAAACCGCAACGGGCATAGTGTTGGTGATACAACGCACGGGGCCATTCTAATTGGTCTTGAGATTTTTGTGGTGCCCATAGGTCGTATCAACGCACTGGTGCGTAGAATTATAGAAACGCACTAGTGCATAGTATCACACAAATGCACCAAAATTTATAATTGGTATTTGGATTCATGTGGTGCCCATTGGTCGTATAAATGCACTGGTGCGTATAGACACATAAATGCCCCAGTGCGCAACATCACACAAACACACCGAGATTTATAATTGGTATCAGTATTCATGTGGTGCCCATAGGTCGTACAATGGCACCGGTGCATATAGACACATAAACGCACCAATGCGTCATATCGCACAAACACACAGATATTTTTAATTGGTTTTGGTATTTGTGCGGTGCCCATAGGTCGTAGAAATGCATCGGTGCGCTCCATAATACAAATGCACCAGTGTGAAGTCGCTGACACGCACCAGTTTTCATTTTGTATTTTTTAGAAACATCGACTTGTGACAATGCAATTATTGTGATTGTTTTAAATTCATTATTCATCAAAAGTCAACACATCTTATAACAATATTCATATTAATTAATTTTTTATTAATACATTTGAATGTGATGTTTGGATTAATTTTTTATATCATATCATAATTATTGTGGTTTTTCAAAATTCATTATTCATCAAAAGTTGACACATATATATCTTATAAAAATATTCATATGAATTAAATTTTTATTTGTGCATTTGAGAACGAAATGGAGAATGCAATAGCGACAATGGAGAACGCAATAGAATAAATTAAAACATATTTTATTTTATATATATAAGACAGTCTTTGTCATTCAAAATGGGACAGTTATTGGTATCCCTTTGTCTTTCAATTGGGACACTATGTCCATTACATTAAACAAAATGTCTGATTCACAAACATATTTTAAAAAATACAACGCCTTGCTTTGATATCCAAACATAGTGGTCATCATTCTTCGCTTGAACTGTTGTCACTGCTAGAGCTACTTCCATGACTTGGGTTATTTTCAGGAATGTTTTGTTCACGATGTTGATTGTTTTCTTCTTCTTCACCTTCCATCTACAAACATAAAAATAGACTGAAATGAGTGTATATACATTGGTGAGAATAATGAAAATTTCAATATTAAATAATATACACAATTGAAAAGAAAAATGATGTGTTATAGCAACAATTGACTCATAAACTACACACATTCTTTCAAAACCATGTACCATGCCATCTTTCAAAATTTCATCTGTTGGCACAGTTCCATACTTTTTTTCTTGTAAGTTTTACACCCCATAACAAATCATATATTTAATATAAAATATTTTTTTGTTCTATTAATTATAGATGGAGCTAAGTAAAAAAAGATCGATAGATGCTTACAAATTAATTTCTGATATGCCAACATATACTCACAACCCATATTTAACCCAATTTCAATCAATTCGTCTGATGGTTCTTCTCCGTATGTTAGCACCTGTTTGAAGACATTCAATGATGATTTTGTAAAACAACTTAAAAAATACAAAAGTGAAATCTAGTTAAGTTGTTATAAGAAAGTAACAATTACTCACAAACTTAGATATCAACCCTTTTCTTCTTTGTCGTCCTGTTTTATGTGTTGAATGGGTTCCATTTTCTTTTCTTTTTTGCAAGAAAATTCTTGAAAATTAATATTTAATTCTAAATTGTTTATTTATTGTACCTAATGATTGAAAAATTCAATGATTACATATTACATTTGAAGCACGTTTTTTTTGAGATGGCTCCTCCTGTGATGCAATTTTGTCCATTTCTTTGACCATCTCCTTGTACGCCTTTTTGGACATTCCTACTAGCATATTTCTGATATCAGCTCGTTCATCTTTTGAGATTTTCATAATCTTCCTAAAAATATAACATGACAATAAAATTTTTAATTTTTATATTGATATATGAAAAATAAATATAACAAAAGTGATATTTATAAATAATTCTAGACAAACATTTAAAGGAATATTACGTTTTCATTCCTTCTTTTTTGTTGTTGTATGTTTTTTCTATTAAAAGTCTGACATGTCTAATTGACCAATTCTCTGGAAACTCTTCCTGTAGTTTAGATAAAATTTGGCTCTTGGAATAATTGGATTGATTTTTGTATTGTAAGTGGAAAGAACGTTCCACTAGATCCCTCAAAATTTTGTAAAAATTTTTCCCCCTTTCATTAACCTCTAGCACCACTCCAGATGAGCTAAGGAGCAATTCATTTTCATTTGCATGTTCTATTTTTTTCTTTTCTTAGAACAACATTCCTTTTCTGAGTTGTTGGTCCCTGTAGAACATTAGAAAGATGTTAATTAATAGACTATTTGACACATGTTATCTAATAATTTTAAGTATATTATTAATGATAATTAAAAAAAGAAACTCATATTGGATCGATAGTATTTTTTCATTCACCTGATTCATCCTTTAGAAAAAATTTCATCAAGCTTTTACGCTCTTCTGGTACTAGATCACAAATAATCTTATCGAGCTTCGTCATTTTGTGGCTCTGCATGATACACAGTAAACAATACATATTAATTAAACTTACATATAGTTCAAAAATAATATTTTTTATAAAGAATTTACAAAGAACTTGCCTTTTTTGTTTTTCTTGATGTGTTATCAGTATTTTTGTTACTTGATCTCTTTTCAGTCATTTCTTTATCAATCTGAAACATGTACCATATCATTCATTAATATATTTATAAATAAATTGTCAACTTTTCAGGTAAAAAATAAATCTCAAGAAACTGGTGCACCTTTCATGATGTACGCACCATCATCGGTGCGTGGGGGTATTAAAAACGCACCGCAAAAATAGTATAATAGATCGTACATTTCGTGGGGGTATTACAAACACACCGCACAAATAGTGTAATAGACCATACGGTGCTATCCTCGTAACATGGAGCACCAGTGCCCTATTTCAAATATGGCGCACTGATTAAAAAAATTGTTTTCAATTTTTTCATTACACAGTACTTGCATGGTGTGTTGTATAATACAGCACACCGGTGCGCTAGGTTACGCAGGGCACACCGATAAAAAACAAAAAAAACAAAAAAAAAAACATTTTTCCAAAAATTCACACAATGGTTGAATGGATTGGGATCCGACTATGCAAGTCGTCCCGTGGGTTGGATGTCAATCTAAAATGAAAATCCATAATTCTGAAATCACAAAAACAGGGAGAATAAAGGGAAAAAACAAAAAAAATGAAGGGTTTAGAGTAAAAATGGATAAAACTGCAGAAAAAGTTTAAAAAACTGCATAAAAGGTAAAAAAAATAATCAAATTTAATTACGAGATGGTTTGAAATTCTATGATACAGGGTTTGAATCACCAGAGGTTTGGTTTCTGATTGTCTGAATACTTCTGTTCGAATGTATTCGGCTATTCCACAGTTTTCTCGTGCTCTGTTGCTCCAGGTATGTCTCATGCAAATCTCTGGCTGAAAATTTTAGCAAAAATAGTGAAATAATGAAAAGTGTTTAGTATTTAAATAATTATTTTATGAAATTAGATTTTCGAAAACATTTTGCTGCCCATTTTTCAATTTGATTTTTTTTTCACTTAAATAAAATAGAGTTGCACTTTTTTCATTTGCGTTTATTCGTCACTAGTGCATCCTTTCGTAACACCAGCACTGGTGTGGTTATATGTATAGTAGCACCAATTTGTGATTAAGGCACCGAAATTAATTTTAGGTGTGTACACCAAAGTTTAGTGAACTCTAACCATAGAAATTGAGAATTATAATTTTTTTTATTCTTGAGAATTGGAATTGGATAAATTCTTGATCGAAATAACTATTCTTCCAATGCTTTTTGTTTATTACAGGAGGTCCTCACTGATTATGTGGAGAGAATGCAATGTGGGGCGTGTGAATATGAAATACTACAGGGCCCAAGTGGGCAATTGTGGCATGTGAACCTATGCTATGCTAAGATGTGGGTATTTTTCACAAATGGTTGGGAAAGTTTTGTTTCTGAGCAGTTTATTGACGTTGGAGATATCTTAAATTTTAGAAATGTTGGAAATGTATATTTTGCTGTGAAAATATTTGGGCCATTTCTTTTCAAAACTACACCTCTTCTTCTTTTATAAAAAGAAACTTGAACCTTTCCATAACCTGCAACAATAAAATGTGCCACATGATCTGCTTGCTAACCTATGATCTGCTTGCTTATTTGTAAGTTCCTCCTCCATATTGGCATCCAAATTCCTCTTTTCTCCTTTGTTATTTCTATCTTGATCTTAACAAAATTTATACCATCTTTGTTTTACGAGAAACTGACCTTGAATGTTCTAGGAGCAATGACAACGAGTCCTTCATTTTGCATTTGTTAGCAGAAGAAGACCTATTTTTTACTAGACAATGCAGTTATTACATGTGGAGCAATGGTTTCCCATACAAAATGAGTATAGGGTTGAGCAGAGGAAAGACATTGTAAAATGGGCTATTACATTAGCTTTTCCAATGGGAAACTGATTTGCAGGTGGAAATATGGTAGCTACAGGTATCTATTCTTTTCTTCCCACAGAAATGGTCACTGGATTTCCATTTATAATACAAGCAGAATTTTTACTGGTTTCATCCACAGGACCACACCTTAGACCAATTAGAGATGCCATTCAGGTTCAATTGAAAGCTGAAGATGTGATTTTATGCGATGTCATCTTTGTCGGTAAAAGTTTATGTAAGCCAACCGAAGCTCGGACAATACTCCCAACTTCTTTTAAATGCATTCTGGCGAATCTTTCCCTTCATGGGACCTACCAGCCCGATCAACAATGTCAATTGATCTTTCTCGGTTGTCCTTACGAGAATGAGAATCCCTCCCTTCATGGTGCCTCTTGGCTTTATCGGCTGCCTCGATTGATCTTTCCCTGCCATCAACTCTGCTCTCCATTTCTCCATCATGGACCTCTTAACCCTATCATCGGCCTCAACTGAATGCTCTTTGTCGGTCTCAACCTGTACCCTTTTCTCCTTTTATACGTTGTCGAGCTCTGTAGCCGTTTTCATCCCTGTAAGTGTATTTATCCGTCTTTCTGTTTGAATCACTCATTTTCTCTGCTATAAACTTCTCAGCCGAAATTCGAACTCTCGTCTTTTCAAACCCTCATCTCCTCAGAAAAATTTTTGCCCGCGATTTGAACCCTTCGCTACTCCAATACTGCACTTTACAGAATAACCATGTTTCGGTGCATAGGGTTTTATAGGCGCACCAGTGTGGTTTGTAAGATTGAGGTTTGTGTTTTGGCACGGTGTTTTATGATGCACCAATGCAGAAGATTTTTGAAGCACTGATGCGTCTGAGTACTAAGACGCACCGGTGTGTGTTATGATGATAAGCGCACCAGACTGTATAAATTTCTTTTTTTTTTATATGTAAGATCAAAATAAAATAATGATAATTCTAAAGTACATGAATTTATTTGCATTATTTTCTACTTTATTATGTTACAAAAATTCATATTATTCTAGATCTGTTATTTTGCAATTATTTACAAATTTACAAATTTAAACATTTTAATAAAATCATTTCACATTAATACAATTAAAATTTTGCAAATATTTTACATGCAATTACAATTAAAATTACAATTACAATTTCACATACAATTACAATTAGAATTACAATTACAATTTTAATTTTACATACAATTACATTTACAATTTAAAATTTACAACTACAATCAATATTTCACAGTAATACAATTAAAATTTTACAAATATTTTACATACAATTAGAATTACAATTACAATTTTACAAATATTTTACATACAATTACAATTACAATTTTAGAATTTTACATACAATTACAATTACAATTACAATATTTTTACAATTTTTCATATATACAATTACAATTAAAATCATTTCACAATAAATTAAATATTACAATTACAATTACAATTTTACATTAAATATTTACATACAATTACAGTTAAAATTACAATTACAAATACAAATACAATTTTACAATTTTACATACAATTAAAATTTCAATTTCAATTACAATCACGACATAATATTTAATAAATATCATGGTCATTTAATTATAAATTAATTAATAAACATCACGATCATGATAAACATTGTACAAGCATCATATTCGACTAAAAAACACATTCAAACATCAAATTAATATTATATATTAACATCATCGCAACAAACATCAAATATACATCTCATGTCAAATAACTCATGCTATCACATACACATCTATCTACAAGCTGCACATTAAATGAACATATCTAACATGGCCTAACAATATACACATCATGATGATCACCAACATGTAAATTAAGTACAACTGCAACATGAACATAAAATACATGGACCATATATATATATATATATATATATATATATATATATAGATATATATATAATGTTAAAAATATACAACTGTAATATAAATGTCATGGATCAACTGGTGGTAGTACAACATCAATAGAAGTACTAGTGGAGGCCTACTCAGTCAATGGTGTAGCCTCGACGGTCAATGGTCCAGCCTGCTCATGATCATGACTAGTACTGATGGATGTTGCAAGCTACTGACTAGACGTGGCCGATGGTCCAGCCTCATCTCCATGATGACTGCTAGATGCTAGTGGAGCCTCATGCTCATCTAGCGCGGCACGAGGTGAACGATCATGAGATGATGAGTCGTTTCTTGTGGACTGTCCATCACGTGTTGCGACTTGACCACGCCTATAAAGTGCAACATTCCTCCTCAGTTATGTAACAGCTATCGTAGCTCCTACGACATGTCGCATCAGGTTGTACATGTCACGCAGCATCCCTCTCCACATCTTTAATAGCCTATCATTGGCCCGTATGTCTCTGTAATAAGCGAGCTTGATGCTTGCCTCAACAATCAATACACTGAGTTGGTCACCCAACTCCATCCTGTATCTAGTATCAGGTCGACCATGCCTAGCAAAAGGCGGTATCGGCACACTAGCAGGAGCATGTCTCTCTGCACCAGCCTCATGATGATCCTCGGCATCTGGCATGCCTTGATCATCACTAAGATCCACACCTGGATCATGTGGTGGTGTCGGAATCTCCTCGCCATCAAAAGAGCCAATGTATGCAAAATATATACAAATACACAACAATAATTAAACAATTTCATTACATAATTTAACAAAAACAAGTTAAATAACATGTTAGAATAAATATAAATAAAACAGTAGTATTACCTCTATCATATGGCGGTTCATCATCTGTGAAGAGGGTGTTGGCACACCCTCGCCAATCCAATCCAGCATAAGGATAGGGGATCATAATGAAGGGATGCAGCTCGTCAACACTGGCTAGTAACTCTAGTGTATCATGTGATATCCTAGCTGGAAACATAGTCTCTCCCCTCTTGGGCATCATTTTCCCCCACATGTGCATGCGTGTCTCCAACATCGGCCTACGAGGTTTCCGAACAAAAGTAGGCCTCATCTATGGAAACGTCTCAAAAAATAAACAAAAAATATCTGAAGCAAAAGGGAAGTTGACCCTCCCTTGTGCATGAGCACGACATCTATCTAAGGTTGTACAGAACTGCCGCAAAAAAATGGAAAACCACTTGACAAGTCGTGGCTCATGTACTAAATAATCAACACAATATAGAAGCGAGCAACTAATGTGTTTCCCTTCACTGGTGTTGTGTGAAATGGTCGAAATGAGAAGTGAGAGGCACTGCATGTCCTCACTACCAAATGCACCAATACGTAACTTACCTCCAGCGACCTGAAACTCTGAAGGAGATAGTATTGATGCTCCAATGTATCTCTAGGAGTAAACTAACTGACTCCCTGCTACACAACCAGCTGGAACCTCTGGGAACAAGGGAAAATCCACCCCTCTCCTCGATAGCCCTGTAATGAAATATATATCCTCCTTAGTGGGTGTGTACCACTAATCAAGACCAACCTGGAAAGCCTGTCAGTGGGGATTCCACCTGCGGATAAGATGTCTCAAAAACACACTATGGGCCTTTAGGGAAGTAGCCTCCTCATAGAACTTTAGGATCCCTACCTGCCTCAGGAGCCCCTGGGTATCTGTTGTAATACGGCGAGGGTACGCATCTCTCTCCCTCTCTCGTGCCTCCCACTGGCGAACCATGTCATACTACTCTGCCTGTTGTTGATGTTGTTCTTCCTCTTCTCACTGAATCATTGACATATTAAATAATTTTTTTTTACTAAATCAGACATGTATTTAGGAATATACATATATAATTTTTTTTGGAAAAAAAACAGACCAGTCAGTACACCACAAAAAATAGTGATGCACCGGTGCTGATGTGGCATTTGTTTGTAGCGCATCGGAGGAAGTGCTCCAGATGATTTACAACGCACGATATGCAGTGTACCTAAAACTTTTTTAAAGCAGCGTTGACTATATATGGTGTCAGAAGAGCGGTGCGTTGACTAAAATATATGCCTCGACACGTATAGTTGTGTCAGCACACCAACTTCCTGACAAATTACATAGTCAACGGTGTGGTCTTTTACCAGGCCTCACCGTTGACCCTATCAGAATGTCGAATGAGGTGTGTTGATAGACACTGGGGCGGATATTTCCGTCAACACACCACCCTACTATTCCCATGGTCAACAGTGTGACCGGCTAAATGAACGCACCGCACTTTTTTTTTAAATTTTAAAATAATGCAGGGCACCTTTCAGTACCACCCCGGACACGGTGCAGATACCATTAGCACCGGTTGTGAGGTGGCCTGTAAATTTTACAGGCAGCGCCACTTACCAGTGCGAACCAAACGACTCGTGCGCACCGCGCGAAAAAATAAATAAATAAAATAAAAATAATTAAATAATTAAATAAATAAATAAATAAATAAATAATAATAATAATAATAAAATATTTTAAATTGTTAGTTTTAAGGTTATTTGAAATTATAATCCACTAAAAAGCTTAATTATGGAAAAACAAGAAAAATACATGTACATTTCGATGTCGAGGAGGCATATTGGCTACAGAATTTGCAAAAGAAAATTTGCCCACCGTTTTGCAAAATACAAGCTGGAGATTGGTGGGCAATGCAGAGCAGCATTGCATGCAATGGGTGCAATGGGAGCAACGATGTCAGAGCGGCTCAAAAAAGGATAAATTGCACCGGTGCTTGAGGGCTCTGGAGCACTGAGAAAAGTGAAAAATGTGATTTTTTGGCCATAAAGTTTTTTATTTAACCCTATTCCGGTGTGCGGGGTTTTATAGGCGCACCAGTGCAGTTGCTTAAGACCGCACTGGGCAGTTTCAGTTTTTGCACGGTGTTTTATGATGCATCGGTGTAGTTTCTTAACACCGCATCATGCAGTTTCTGTTTTGGTGCGGTGTTTTATGATTCACCGGGGCAGAATAGTTATGAAGCATCGATTCTCTACAATAATAGGATGCACCGGGCGAGTGTGTATGGAGCACACGATGTTCGGTGTGCCAATGTTTTGTGCGCACCGGGAGAGTGTGTATGGAGCACACGGTGTTCGATGTAGAGTGCACCAGTGCTTTCTCTTGTAGAGTGCACCAGTGTGAGAGCTCTAGAGCACCAAAAAAAGTGAAAAATGCAATTTTTTGGCCGTAATTTTCTTTTTATTTAACCCTTTTTTGGTGTGCATGGTTTATAGGCGTACCGGTATTATTTCTTACAAATGCACTGGTCGGTTTCCTAAGGAAATAATAAAATAAAAGCTAAATCGATAAAATAATATTTATGAATTTACAATTCACTTTTTTCTCCACAATTAAATTAACCATGGTTAAATTCAATTCAAAAATTGTACCAAAATAAAATTAATAAAAAAATTGTATTGATGTGACTATAAATAAGAATGAGTTTTTTAAGAAAAAATCATTATTATTGAACAAATAATGCATTTGTCCTTTGTACTTAAATAAATTAAAATAAAATATTCATAAATTATTAATTATATAATATGTTATTAATTAAAATTTATATTATTTAAATTGTATAATAACATGTAATTAATGTGCCCACGTGGTGTAGAACAGTCGGTGATGGGGTGCACTGTTAAGGCACTCCGTTCTGTAAGGTCACCGGTTCGAAACCCGTGGGTGGCATGGGAGGAGAAAAAATGGAAAAAATTAGGATTAGTCTGAACAAGAAAAAAAAAAAAAAAAACATGTAATTAATGTACTATATAAAAATAATATAATAAATGTAATACATTATTTTATGTATGAATTTTATTAAAAAAATGTGAAATGACATTTATTATGAGTACTTTACTTTGACTTTAAAAGTACTTAGAGCACTACCAAGGTTAACCATGAAAATAATATAATAAATGTAATATATTATTTTATGTATGAATTTTATTCAAAAAATCTGAAATGACATTTATTATGAGTAATTTACTTTGACTTTAAAAGTACTTAGAGCACTACCATGGTTAACCATGAGTTTTTATCCACCATTGAGAATGTGACAGGTAAGTACCTTTAACTCAAGCAATGCCACCTCAACCATTAGGGATGATGTCATTACCTAAAATGTGATTGGTTCTCATAAAGTGAATTTTTATTGTACATTTTCCTTAGGAGGCCCATTTTAAACCTCATAATTCCCCTAATTGTGAAACCGCACTAGTGTTGTTTCTTAAGAATGCACCGGTTGATTTATGTTTTGGCATGGTGTTTTATGATGCACCGGTGTGGTTTCTTAATACCACATCGGGCGGTTTCTGTTTTTGTGCAGTGTTTTATGATGCATTGGCGTAGAAGAGTTGTGAAGCACCGGTGTGCTATAGTAATACGACAAACCGGGCGGGTGTGTACAGAGCGCACAGTGTCCGGTGTGCCAATTTTTTATGCGCACTAGTGCTTTCTCTTGTAGAGAGCACCAGTGTGATTTTGGATGATAAGCGCACCGAGAAGAAAACATCTGCAAAACCGTCCACCCGCCAACCTCCTCTAGTAACCTCCGCTAGAAATGGATGTATGGGGTATTTTTATAAGGGGTTCCTCAAAAACATCTGCTAGAGGGTCTTTTCCTTGTAGTGTACTGAAGAAATTTATATGCAACAACCTCCTGGTATTATTTCTACTTAATCCTCAAGTTTAGTATGCAAATTACACAAATCCTTATATGGTCTCAAACAAGCCTCTAGGGCTTCGTATGATAAAATTGATGCACATTTCTTGAATAATGGTTTTGATCATTGTATATCTGATCCAAATCTGTATGTTAAGAACTTTGGTGATAATGTCCTCATTATTGTTTTATATGTGGATGATCTAATTATCACTGGAAGCCAGCTTGTATTAATTCAAGATATGAAAATTTCTCTTCAGAAGCAGTTTGAGATGACAGATCTTGGTACATTGCACTATTTTTTGGATCTTCAAATCTGGCATATGGCCAATGGTATTTTTCTCTCTTAGCCTAAATATGCAACAAATCTATTGGCTCATTTCCATATGAGTAATTGTAAACATGATCCTACACCATTTCAATCCGGTGTAAAATTAACTATTGAGTGTACCACTCCACTGGTTGATGCTAATATTTATCATCAGCTCGTTGGAAGTTTAATATATTTAACTCACAGTAGACCAGATCTCTCTTTTGTCCTCAGTATGATTTCTCGGTTCATGCAGCAACCTTGTGAAATTCATTGGCAGAAAACCAAGAGAATTCTATGATATTTACAGGGGACATTGCATTATGGTTTATTTTATTCGAGCAGTGCTACAATTTTACTCTCTGGTTATACAAATTTTGATTGGGAAAGTGACAAAACTGATCAACGGTCAACTGTTGGTTACATATTTCAACTTGGTTTAGGTCCTGTTGATCATAATCAGCTCCCTATTTAAATTTCATGGGCAATCTACTTAAACACCCCAGATCCTTCCTCTACCTCATGAATTCATTTTAACGCCTATCGTTACTTACCTTTGCCTCCAAATTGAATATATTGCACAAGTCTGGAAGCCTGCATTCGAAATTATTTAAGGTTTATCCCTATCGGCCCTGGCCCCTCTGTTTTCTTACTCTGCGTGACCAAAAGCTGTAACCACGCGTCAGGCCGAAAGGCGCTTACCGAATGCATATCGGGCGCGTTCTGGGCCGTCCAATCAAACAATAAATCAACGTACCGCGTCTCCCCTGCCTTGTGGTCCCCGCCCGCATCCACTGTTCAAAAACTGCATGGTATTCATCACACCGCCTTTCGGCAGTAGGCGGTAATTCCCGTTTGGCCAGCGATTCCACTCAGCGCTCGCCACACGTCCCAGCGTACGGCCTCAAAACCGCTCTCCATCGCGCATTATTGTTCGACCCAGGATGCGCAGGGATATCGCTATCGGCCATCTGATTGGAAGGTTTCCATCTGATGATCGTCATCCCCCGAAGCTACACGAACATTAACCCAAGACAATAGCGCCCCTAGCCCACTGTCTATTGCCTCCGGCGCTCTTCCAACCATCGATCTCCTCCTGAGATCGGACGGTCAGGATTTGATTATCTCCATTTTTTACCAGTTCCCACAATCAGCACTCCATGTCATCCATTTCCCATTGTACCGATATCGTGCCACCTGTCTCCCAGTTTTTCTCCACGTGCATTCCGCCACCCCAGATCTATATTTGGTTCATTTCTTCGTTTATTACGTACTTTCACGATTATGTTCGCATTTTCCTCCACGACCACTCCACACTGTTACGCTGCATTTCTTACCATCATCCCACATTTCTCCACCAGTCAACTGCTCAGAGACTGTCACACCATTACCCCTACTGTGCCTACATCCCCGTGCATTGGTTTTCCTAACATGTTTGCGGATTTTACAGGATGCGAATGCAGGTAATCTGCCATTACTCACAGCCTCCATTACAGAAGCTCGGGACCGCGTCGAAGGACAATTTTTCAGAGGAAAAATTTATGGAGGAAAGCTTGGGAGGCTGTTGCGACATGACTTCTATTAAAGAAGTAAGGGTTAAAATCTATCAAACCCTCTGGAGTTATTCAAAGCACAGATTTTTGCAGATGAAGAAATTAATTTTGTGGCAAAGAGTATCAGTGGAAGATCCAGGAGTTCAGTGTCCAATATTTAAGATTTTCAACCTTAATCCAGGGTCTAGCCAGCAAAGGGTACGATGCACAAAAAAAAATACCCTCCAGCTCTTCTTTCAGCCGAATTTTCCTTCAAGAAAGGACAGGATGTTTATGTGATATTACTTCTTTCTAGTGTTCCTGAAGAAATTTTCACCCAGTGCATTTATTTTAGTTAGTAGGCCACAGAGTACAAACACCACAACGCCGTCAAGCAGTATGGGCGGGCACTTCTCCACCATTTTGTTTTAATGATACAATTAAATTCTCATCACCTACCTCTTTTTCTAGGTTTTAGTTTTTCCTATAAATACCATGAAGAAATACATTGTAAGAGTTCCAAATTTTTATCAGAAAATTATGGAGTGAAAGGATTTTTGCATACATTTTGTAAAATTCTTGTATGAAGGCTCAGAGCCCATAGGGTCTCAGTGAGGAGGAGTTCTATCTGTCAAAGAGGATTCTAGTCTTTGGTATTTCACAGTCTGTAACTTTCTCTATTTGTGTTATATTAATAGAACACTTCATTTCATCCATATTTCTTGTATCATGTTTTGGAATGCGAGTGGCTCACTGATCTTTAGTATGAATTCATCCTAGTTGATGCCCATGCCTGGATCAGTCAAGTGCTTTAAATATGGCTCATGCATGATATTTTTTTCCATTATTCAGCTAACCATACTTCTGCTATACTAATTGCTTCGGGAGGGTGCTTTTAAAATGCTATTATCATGTATGGATTCTTAGATTGGTAAGCCCACACATGGTGGTATTGTATATCTGGGTATCAACTCAATGCTAACTAATATCTTCTCAATATTTCTTTCAATACATCCACCTTCTAATAATTTATGTCTGTGAGGTATTTCTGAATCGGCCCGCTTTGCAGTAAACTGCCTCTGAATTGTCTATTTCTTTTGTATTAGATTTTTGCATCTTGCTTGTGCAGTATCTCTTTTCCTGTGTCGGTTTCTGGAGGTTTGGTCCCATTCTATTTTATTTCCCTGTTTACAGGAGATAGCATGTGATTTGAAGCTGAAAACTTCACACATTATATTATATGCTCCTTGCTATGCTAAGATGTCCTAGGCACTGGTCTATCACAACTCTAGGCTGTCTCTAGGAGCTACAACATCTTTCTGGCGCCATTTCCGGGGATGAATTTAAGAACATCAGAATCCCTAGGCCTCGAAAAAAATTTAGTCACTCTTCAAGTAGGTGAGCATGGAGAGTTAAGATTTGTAGATCCCTCACCTTGGCGACTCCACATCTGTTGTTTGATAAATCTAGTCACAGTCCTGGCTCCTCGTAAGCCACACCTGAGGTCAGATATGTCAAAGCCAAAGACACCTTCAGTGTCTGATCCTGACCAGATTATACATAGAAGAAATCGGAGGGAGAGGAAATCAGCCCGTTCCCAAATTCCTGAAGTACCTATAGAAGATTTTCCTTCCTCGTCCTCTCAAGATTCTCAGTTGAAAATTCTCGACTCCACTGTGGGAGATATTGATTATTACTACTCAAATAGTCCACCCCGAGAGGGTATCAGAAATAAAAACAGTCTTCATCCTACTCCTGAAGTTGAAGAGGTCAAGGAAGTAACCGAAGTATCTGTTGTTAATAGACCTTTGTTCCCCTCAACCCCTCAAGTTGTAGTTGATTATATTCCTATCGTTATTCATACTCCACTTCCACCTCCACCTTTTCCTCCATTTACACATCAGATTGTTGTTCTACCTCCACCTCCTCCAATGGCCAATGTTCCGGCCTTCTTGATGAATAAATGTGCTCCCCTGTCTTTACCCCAGGTGTTAAATGATATGCCCCAAGATTATCTGAAAATCTTGCCCATATTCAATGGAGAAAATGAGATTGATGCTCAGAAACATCTTGAGACTTTCTGCTCTTTTGCAGAGAACTTTAATGTTGAAAATTTAGATGTGGTCTTAAGACTGTTTGTGCAATATCTAGATGGTGAAGCTCGAAAATGGTTCAAGACATTGGCTGGCCGTTCTATTACCACTTGGGATAACATGGAAGACACTTTTCTCAAGAAATGGGGAGAGAATAAAGATCATGGAAATTGTCTCATTGAGTTCAATACACTAAAGAAAAGACAAAATGAAGGAGTGTCAGAATTTATCAAAAGATTTAATAAATTATATTTGAGTCTCCCTACTGACATGAAACCCCATCAAACTGCTGCTAAAGTTGTTTTTGTAGCAGCCTTTGATTCAGATTTTGGTTTCTCTCTCAGAGAAAGAAAGCCTGCTACTCTAGATGATGCTCAGGAAGATGCACTAGAGTTGGAAGAAAACTTTGCCTCCACTGGAAAATCAAAAGGAAGAATTGAGCAAGATACCAGAAGAAGGGGCAAAGAGGAGGTGTCCACTTCTAGTCAAGATAAGGACTCAGCCAATGACAAAATGGAAGAAATAAGAAAATTAGTTAAGAAAATGGTCAAGCTTGAATTGGAAGCCAAGAACTCAGCTTTCAGGAATTTCCAGAATGCTCCAAACAGAGGTTACAATCCTCAATACAGGAAACCACCCTTGCAAATATTGCCAAGGGAAGCAAAGGAGCAACAGGATCAAGTGCCACACCCATTGTACTTGGAAGGCCCAGTAGATGATTCTACTGATGACACCGCCTATGGACTGGAGGATGCAAATCTTTCCTTTTCAAATAGTGATGGAGAAGAATTCCCTTTGCAAGGGAATGATGAATCTGGAAGTTCATTACAAAAATAAGAAAAGATCAGAGACGTTGAAGAAGCAGAATTTGATCATTATTGTAAACAATTTGATGATTTCATGCAAGCACATTTCAATAGAAGATATGATCTCAGATCTTCTAGGAAGAGGACTCGTACCGAAGAGCAAGAAGAGGAGTTACCCCAAAAGGAAGTACCTGCTTAGGAGGAATCAACGATGTAGAAAGTTGCAGACAAAGGTAAGGAGCCTCTAAACAAACCTTTGCAGTCTAATGATCAAATCCCTTCTTCTTCAAAAGTAGTCACTTCCCCTAATGTCAAAGTTGTATCAAAGGAAGTCAAACCCCCAGTTGAAAATAAAGAGCCAAAAGAGGTTGTGATAGAAAAATTCCCTCCTGCTTTCAGTCTGCAAAAATAAATTGAAAAGGTCAAAATCCCAGTCCCCTTGATTGAACTGTTGAAATAGCCAGCATACCAATCTCAAGTCACCTCATTTATGCTCCCTCCAGAAGCACCAATCATCCCAGATAGTCTCAACCTTCAAGAAGAAATACCTATGGTGGTTTTTGGCCTTCATGTTGAGGAGATAGATCCTTCTACTCCTCCCTTCTATGTGTCTCTAGTAATCCATGACCTGCTATTACATAACTGTATGCTAGATTCTGGAGCTTCCCACAATCTTATGCCTCTGTCAGTCATGGAACAACTAGGTTTACAAATCACATGTCCATATAAAGACCTCTATTCATTTGATTCCAAAAGAGTTAAATGCTTGGGGATGATCAAGGATTTGGTGGTCAATTTGGCCCAAATCCCAGCAAAAAGTGTGGTAATGGACATAGTGGTAGCTAACATCCTAGCCCATTTTGGTATGTTGTTGTCAAGGTCCTAGGGAACAAAAATCGGTGGATCACTCAAGATGGATTTAACATATGCCACTATTCCAGTTTTTGGGGGCCAAGAGAGGAGATTATACAGGGAGACTAGATTTGTCAAGATGGTGACTAAGGCTGACAATTCTGTAAATTCACCAGTATACAGTAAAGAAGGATATTTTTCATGCTTGATGCTGGAAGAAGACCAAGATTTCGCTCATGAACCATCCTTCTTTTAGATCAAGACTGAGCAGCCCTCAGAGAACCATGAAGCAGGAATATGGACGCTCCATTTCAATGGAGCAAATTCAAGAGAAGGAAATGGAGCTGGAGTGCTATTGATTTCTCTTGCAGGCATATGGGTCCCTCTATATTTCAAAATAGAGTATGAAGCTACAAATAATGTGGCTGAGTATGAAGCACTTCTACTAGGATTACAAACAGCTAGGAGCCTGGGCATACAAAGTTTAAAAGTTCTGGGAGATTCAGAACCGGTGGTCAGGCAAGTCAAGAATCAGTGTCAGGCCAAACACCCTAGGCTAAGGGCTTATAGGAATGAAGTTTGGGACATGGTAGAAAACTTCTTCTTGGCATTCAATATCCAGTTCATGCCCCGAGAACATAATAGGATGGTTGATTCCCTTGCTGTAGCCGCAAGTACATTCCGACCACGTCAGAACCCTCTTTTAAGATATGAAGTCGAGGTGCGTTATCGGCCTTCAATACCAGACAACATAAAACACTGGCAGGTGTTTGAAGATGAAGAAAAAATGAAGAGATTCCTGGAAATAGTAGGAGAATTCTCCAATATGGAGATTGATGCTAATGAAGAAGAGGAAGAGACCGAGGACATTTCAAAAAGAAGTTGGGAGGAGAAAGTGGCAGGTAATAAAGTGTTGCAGTTAAACGGAAACATTATACCTATAGGGCTAGTGCCTCTAGAAAGATTATTTGACAAGAATGATGTCCCACTGCAACCAAGCAAAGTGGTAGAAGAGAATCAGGTAGAAGACCTGAATTTGCGTACTGAGGCTGACCCCAAAATTGTAAAATTGTCTAGGAAAATCCCTGAAGAATATAGAAAGCTATATCAGAAATTATTTCAGTCTTACAAAGATGTTTTTGCATGGTCCTATTAGGACTTGAAAACTTTTGATATCAATATTATGCAACACAAAATTCCACTGAAGGCAGAAGAAAAGCCCCATAAGCAGAAGCTCAGAAAAATAAACCCCCTGCTGCTACCTTCTATTGAGAAAGAAATTAAAAAGCTACTGAAGGCCAAAATAATTGTACCATTGAGGTACTCTGAATGGGTGGCAAACCTTGTCCCTGTACGAAAGAAGAATGGAGAAATAAGGTTGTGTGTGGATTTTAGAAATTTAAACAGAGCTTCCTTAAAGGATAATTATCCACTACCCAAGATGTATCACATCTTGCAAAAGGTGGTTGGATCTTCCAAGATGTCAATGATGGATGGATTCTCTGGTTATAACCAGGTAGTTGTACTTCCAGAGGATCAAAAGAAGACTGCTTTCACCACACCGTGGGGTACATTTATGTATGCCAGGATGCCTTTTGGATTGATTAATGCAGGGTCCACTTTTCAGAGGGCGATGGATATTTCTTTCGTGGGGGAGCAAGATAAATTCCTAGTGGTCTACCTCGATGATATTACTTTATTTTCAAAGAATGATGCTGAGCATATTGAACATCTGCGGAGAACTTTTGAAAAATGCAGAAGGTATGGTCTCTCTCTGAACCCTCAAAAATATTTATTTGCATTAGAAGAGGGAAAGATTTTAGGCCATATCGTGACTAAGGATGGGGTGAAGATATATCCCAAGAGGGTAGAGGTTATAAATGGTATTGCTTTTCCCAGAAATAAAAAAGAGGTGCAAGTATTGCTAGGGCGCATTAATTTCTTGAGAAGGTTTATCCCTAACTATGCTGAGATAGTTAGGCATATAACAGATATGTTGAAGAAGAATAATGAGGTAAAGTGGTCACAAGAATCACGAGAGGCATTTACTAGGATAAAGAATGCTTTTGCAGAAGCCCCTGTGCTGGCTGGACTAGATTATGGTAAACCTTTCATGATTTTCTCTTTTGCATCACCTCATACAATAGCAGGAATTTTATTGTAGAAAAATAATGAAGGGTATGAGCAGCCTATTTCCTTTTTCAGTCAGGTACTCTGTGATGCAGAATTAAAATACAACATATTGGAAAAGAAAGCATACGCCCTAGTGAGATCCCTCAAAGCTTTCCGTGTATATGTCTTACAGTCCCGCATCACTGCATTTGTGCCTGCAGCTGCTGTAAAAGACATCCTGATTCAAGGGGATAGTGAAGGAAAAAGGGGTAAGTGGATTGCTAAAATACAGGAGTATGACTTAGAAATTCACCCTACTAAGCTGATCAAAGGACAGGGGCTTGCCAAAATGTTATCTGAATCAAACTATCAAGCTCTGGGCATAAATTTTTCCATTATAGTAGGTGAGGAATCTGAGGAGAAAGAAGAACGACATGGAATTGGAGTAGCTACTCTAGAAACTCATATAAAGTACCTCACCAGTCTGTGGTACAAAGAGGTAGTAGAATACCTCCTTACACTCAGCTGCCCCCCAAGTTGTGATAAAACTAAATACAGAGCGCTGAGATTGAAATCACAGAAGTACATAGTCGCCAATGGCCGACTATACTGGTGAGATCCCTCAGGAATCCTTCTCCTGTGTCTCACAGAGAATGAAGTTGAGAGTATTATTGCAGAGTTCCATGAAGGGATCTGTGGAGGTCATTACAGCTGGAGGGCTACAGCTCATAAAATTTTGAAATCTGGCTTCTATTGGCCAAAACTTTTTAGAGATGTTTTTGCCAGAGTAAGAACATGTGACAAATGTCAGAAATTTGCTGAGAGACAGAAATCAGCACCATTTCCCCTGATTCCAGTGCACGTGGATGAACCATTCAAACAATGGGGTATTGATTTTATAGGTGAGATACATCCCCCATCAAGTGGATAGCATAAATGGATTTTAACTGCCACCGCTTATTTCACTAAGTGGGTGGAAGCCATACCTACAAGGAATGCTACAGATACTGTGATCATAAAGTTCATGGAGGAAAACATCATATCCAGGTTTGGCTGTCCTGCCAGGATAGTGATTGATAATGCACAGGCCTTCAAGTCTGCAAAATTTATGAATTTCTGCCAGCAATACAATATCATACTGAGCCACTCTACAGCTTACTATCCACAGGGAAATGGCTTGGCAGAGTCTTCAAATAAAACTCTGGTGAGGGCCTTGAAGAAGACTATTAATGAAAATCAGAAGAACTGGGATTCCCAATTGAAGTTTTCTCTATGGGCTAATAGAATCACCAGCAAGAGAGAAACTGGTAAATCTCCCTATGAATTAGTATATGGACGAGCAGCAGTTTTCCTGTACAGCTGGCTTTACCGGTGGCCCGCTTCATGCAAGAAATCCAGGAGGAACCTGATGATATGATCAGGAGAATAAATCAATTGGTGGAATTAGAAGAAACACGGGGCTAGGTGAATTAGAGGTTAATAGAATATCAAGAGAAAATGAAACATATTTTTTATCAGCATGCAAAAGACAGGAAGTTTCATATTGGTGATTTGGTGCTCAGATGGGACATCCGAAGAGCTAAGAAGGGAAAACATGGTAAATTCGACCCCCTCTGGTTTGGTCCTTTCAAAATTGTGGAACAAGGGGGAAATAATACCTTCAGGTTGGAGAATTTACAGGGCGACTTGTTGGACGCCCCTGTAAATGGTCAATTTCTCAAGCCCTAATTCCAGTTCTAATTCAGGCAGAGGCAGCCTGATGTATTATATTGTATGATAGTTTCCTTTCTGTTTTCGTTTGAATAGTGTGGGTGTCATTATGAATTATAAAGTGAAAAATAGAGGTGTTGGAGATCAGAATCCGTATACAGGACGATCAGAGGGTCTGCGAGTTCTTGACATGTCCAAGCATGAACATGTCGTCCCCAGGTGGAGCCAATGTTGATCATAATCAGCTCCCTATTTAAATTTCATGGGAAATCTACAGTTAAACACCCCGGATCCTTCCTCTCTACCTCATGAATTCATTTTAACACCTATCGTTACTTACCTTTGCCTCCAAATTGAATATATTGCACAAGTCTGGAAGCCCGCATTCGAAATTATTTAAGGTTTATCCCTATCGGCCCTGGCCCCTCTGTTTTCTTACTCTGCGCGACCAAAAGCTGTAACCACGCGTCAGGCCGAAAGGCGCTTACCGAATGCATATCGGGCGCATTCTAGGCCGTCTGATCAAACCATAAATCAACGTACAGCATCTCCCCTGCCTTGTGGTCCCCGCCCGCGTCCACTGTTCAAAAACTACCCGGTATTCATCACACCGCCTTTCGGCGGTAGGCAGTAATTCTCGTTCGGCCAGCGATTCCACTCAGTGCTCGCCACGCGTCCCAGCGTACGGCCTCGAAACCGCTCTCCATCGCACATTATTTTTTGACCCAGGATGCACAGTGATATCGCTATCGACCGTCTGATCGGAAGGTTTCCATCTGACAATCGTCATCCCCCGAAGCTGCACAAACATTAACCCAAGCCAATAGCGCCCCTGGCCCACTGTCTATTGCCTTCGGTGCTCTTCCAACCGTCGATCTCCTCCTGAGATCGGACGGTCAGGATTTGATTATCTTTGTTTTTGACCGGTTCCCATAGTCAGCACTCCACGTCATCCATTTCCCGCTGTCCCGATATCGTGCCACCTGTCTCCCAGTTTTTCTCCACGTGCATTCTGCCACCCCAGATCTAAATTTTGTTCATTTCTTCGTTTATTACGTACTTTCACGATTATGTTCGCATTTTCCTCCACGACCACTCCACACTATTACACTGCATTTCTTACCATCGTCCCACATTTTTCCACTAGTCAACTGCTCAGAGACTGTCACACCATTACCCCTATTGTGCCTGCATCCCCGTGCATTAGTTTTCCTAACATGTTTGCGGATTTTACAGGGTGCGAATGGAGATAATTTGCCATTACTCATAGCCTCCATAACAGAAGCCAGGGACCGCGTCGAAGGACAATTTTTCAGAGGAAAAATTTACAGAGGAAAGCTTGGGAGGCTATTGCGACATGACTTCTATTAAAGAAGCAAGGGTTAAAATCTATCAAACCCTCCGGAGTTATTCAAAGCGCAGATTTTTGCAGATGAAGACATTAATGTTGCAGAAAAGAGTATCAGTGGAAGGTCCAGGAGTTCAGTGTCCAATATTGAAGATTTTCAATCTTAATCCAGGGTCTAGTCGGCAAAGGGTACGATGCACAAAAACAAATACCCTCCAGCTCCTCTTTCAGCCGAATTTTCCTTCAAGAAAGGACAGGATGTTTATGTGATATTACTTCTTTCTAGTGTTCCTGAAGAAATGTTCACCCAGTGCATTTATTTCAATTAGCAGGCCACAGAGTACAAACACCACAGCGTCGTCAAGCAGTATGGGTGGGCACTTCTCCACCATTTTGTTGTAATGATACAATTAAATGCTCATCACCTACCTCTTTTGCTAGGTTTTAGTTTTTCCTATAAATACCATGAAGAAATACATTGTAAGGGTTCCAGATTTTTATCAGAAAATTATGCAATGAAAGGCTTTTTGCATACATTTTGTAAAATTCTTGTATGAAGGCTCAGAGCCCATAGGGTCTTAGTGAGGAGGATTTCTGTCTGTCAAAGAGGATTCTGGTCTTTGGTATTTCACAGTCTGTAACTTTCTCTATTTGTGTTATATTAATAGAACACTTCATTTCATCCATCTTTCTTGTATCATGTTTTGGAATGCGAGTGGCTCACTGATCTTTAGTATGGATTCATCCTAGTTGATGCCCATGCCTAGATCAGTCAAGCGCTTTAAATATGGCTCATGCATGATATTCTGTTCCATTATTCAGCTAACCATACTTCTGCTATACTAGTTGCTTCGGGAGGGTGCTTTTAAAATGTTATTATCATGTATGGATTCTTAGATTGGTAAGCCCACGCATGGTGGTATTGTATATCTGGGTATCAGCTCAATGCTAACTAATATCTTCTCAATATTTCTTTCACTACATCCACCTTCTAATAATTTATGTCTGTGAGGTATTTCTGAATTGACCCGCTTTGCAGTAAATTGCCTCTAAATTGTCTGCTGCTTTCGTATTAGAGTTTTGCATCTTTCTTGTGCAGTATCTCTTTTCCTGTGTCGGTTTCTGGAGGTTTGGTCCCATTCTATTTTATTTCCCTGTTTACAGGAGATAGCATGTGAGCTGAAGCTGAAAACTTCACACATTATATTATATGCTCCTTGCTATGCTAAGATGTCCTAGGCACTGGTCTATCACAACTCTAGGTTGTCTCTAGGAGCTACAACAGGTCCGATCTCTTGGTCCAGCAAGAATTTGAAGACTCTTTCTTTATACTCATGTGAAGCAGAGTATAGAGCATCCAAAGAAGCAGCTAAAGGAGTCATTTTTTTATGGCATGTTCTTACCGAGCTTGGTCTAGTTCTGAAAACTTCCACCATGTTGAAATGTGACAATCAAGATGCAATTCAGCTTGCTTACAATCTGGTATATCACTCCAAAACAAATCATATCTACCTTGATGATCATTATATTCGATTTCTTGTCGTTGATGGTATTATTTATCTGGAGTATTGTCCTACCGAGTAGCAGGCAGCTGATATCTTCACCAAATCCTTGACAGAAGCAAAGTATGTGTATCTTCATTCTTTTCTTGGGATGAGGGAAGTTGTCATCAAGGGGGAGTAGTAATGACTCCTTCCTTCTTTAGTGTTAGGTAGTGTTAGGATGGGCCCTTATCCCAGCCATTATTAAGGGGGAGTGTTGGAATATATTATATTCCTTGGAAGGTAATACAATCGTATTATGTCTTTGTATTATGTCGGAAGTTGAATACAATCTTATGTAAAAGAGTAACACATTATATCCCATATTCATTATGACATAGTATACTCTTGTACCCATTTATTATATAAAGAGTTTTTATTTTGGAGAATTATATTATCCCACATTCAATATGTGAGAGTAATTCCTCCACATCTCTGGGTATATAATAGGGTCAAGGGAGCCTTTTTAATTACTATCACATCTCATCTTGTGCTCATACTATTATTAGTATCGGGTTATTTGTAGTTGCTCTCTTTATAAGATTGTAGGAGATTTATAGAGATAATAGAAGACAAACTTCCCATGGATGTAGCCTAATTGGGTGAACCACGTATATCTGTTGTATTCCTTTTCCTTACTCTCTTTCTGATCTTATTTATATGTTGATATGTTTTTGGTTTAATAGATAGATAGCTATTTTAGTAGATCTAATATTCTCACATCCTGTGGGTTGTAGCCTGCAAAAAATACATGGGATTTGGTGCTTTCATTTCAAGTTTTAGCTTGATAGATGTCCAGTTGGAGATGTTTGAGGTAGGAGCCTCCTGTGGGTTGTAGCCTGCAAAAAATACATGGGAGTTGGTGTGTCCATTTCAATTTGTAGCTTGATAGATGTCCAATTGGAGTTGGTTGAGGTAGGAGCCTCCTGTGGGTTGTAGCTTGTAGAAAATAGATGGGATTTGGAGCTTCCTTGAAAGTAGTAGCTTGCAGAAATTGAGGTAGTAGCCGCATGTAGGTTGGAGTCTACAGAAAATAAGTTGTGAGAGGGAGTAGGAGCTTGCTTTGCATAACAACAATAATAAGATGTGGTTTTATCCCTTATGGGTTTCCACTTATATCTAGTGTCTATGTTCTTGATTATTATGTGTTGATGTGATGTTTTAATCTACTTAATTACTTGTTGTCCACACATTTAGTTTTCTGATTCATTATGTATTAAGCTGCTTATAAAATGTAGTTAATGGGTGTAAAAAAATAGTTTTAATGTCCACAAATATACTAAACTGATCCCCCCCCCTTTCAGTTTAGCTAAGGGTTCATCAACAAGATATTTTCATGAAGATGAATCATGTGAAATAGAATCTCGAATCCAATCAAAAACTGAATCCCGATAGTTCAAAAGATTACATCCTAAATACCAAACATCTTTCAAAAATAAATTTACATCAAGCAAAACCACCCAAAGGGAAGGATTGTGTCAGAGAAACCAGATCTGAATTAGTTCGGGGGACTTACCAGAGTCGTGAGATCCTAACATAACCATCAACGGAAGTTGAAGTGCCTTGACTTCCTGACATGTCCCGAAACTTTCAAGGATTGTAAAATTTCATTCTAAAGATTGAATAAGATCATGCTGGTGTGAAAATAATTTCTTCTTATTATCTTAATGGGACCACTATTAACCATATGGAAACCATCTATATTACTGATTTGACTGGATTTTACAACTTCAACAACCAAATTACTCAAATTGAAAGATTCTTCTGATCGCAAATCTGGAGATGTATGAATCGGGGAAATTTCATGAGCAAGATTATTTGAAGAGTTGTCTTCATGAAAAACAAGAGATTATGATGGATGGAAAGAATATTCAATGATTATATTATTTCTTTTCATGTCATGGATAACTTCACTAACTCATGTCAATTGGGAAGTTAACTCATAATATGGAGAACTTGAAAAGCATGAAGCATCTTCATCGCAAGTAGATGTATTACAAATAGTAGAGCACAAGGTATAGTCATATGAAGAGGAATTTTTTATAGGAACATCTTCTTTGATCAAATTAGATTCTAGATATAAATTGAAATCTTCATGAGAAAATGAAAGATCAACTAATGCACCTGGGCGTTCGTGATCACATACATCAACAGAGTCATCATCATCAGAATGATTATTTCTTAAGGAAACAGATTGATTGGGAGAATTGATTGCATTTTATTCACTACCAAGATTAACAAATTGAAAATCATCCAATAATGGAAGCACATCATATTGACATGGGGGACTTTGAAAAATGGAAGGGAGATCAAAAGGCTCTTCACTTTCCTCCTCCTCTACTAGTGTAATGTGACTGCCTTGTATCTGATATCAATTTGAACCAATAACTCAAAAATCAATAGAGCATGAAGAGCTAGTGGGTGAATCAGATTGATCAAGTAGATCATGATACATGGAGTCATGACTTGTAGATAATAGAGGATGAAATATGTCCCTTGAAGAAGTAACACTTCCAATTTAACTATATTCAATATTAATGTTAAGATTGCTAATGTCACCTTGAGGAATGAAAGGATTAGCCTTCACCCTAGGATGCATGAGCCATTCCAGGGTTTCTTTCATTAGATGTGAACCATGAAAAGAGGAAGGAATATGGACAGATGGATTAGGAATTTGATTTGTAGATTTCCCAACTTTATTATCATCACGAGGAGGCACTCACATTAGAACTGGAAAAGTAGGAGGACAAGGAACAAAAGGAGTAGTAGGTTCCTCCTCTGAATTTGAGGTGTCTCATGATTTACAAGAGTTGGGGAAGCAGAAACATCAGGTGTTTTGGATTCTCCATGCAAATATATATGAACCAAATGCTCAAACTTTTGCTTGAATAAATCCCAACCCTTGTCTTCTTCGGGAAACTCATAATATAAGTGAAGGAATCTATTATAAAAATCATCAATTGTTTCATTAGGTTCCATTCTAATTTGATTGATTCTTTTATAGAAATATTGGTAATCATATTTATTAAAGGCTTGATGAATCTCCTTGAGGAAATCATGAAAATAATGGGTGGAAGTAGATGGTAATGTATAACACCATCGAATAACACGACCTTCAAGGGTGAGGAAGAAAGCGACACATGAAAAATATTCATCATCAATTTCGTAATATTTACAAAATTTAATAAAATTAGAGATGGGCTCGGTTATGGATGTTCCATCATCACCATAAAACTTTAATTGAGAAAAGTGATAAAGAGGCTCATCGGGGATTAATTTTTTTTCCAGGGGATAGGCTAGAAAAACACCCCGGGAGTATGATTTCAGGATGATCCATTTAAGATAAGAGATTCAAAACAGACTCAACGGGTACAACTTGTCATTTGGCCCTCCTTCTAGTACCATTTTTTGGTGGGTGTTGAAAATATCCCAACCAAGGGGGTCTCCCTAATGTGAATTCCCAATTAGACCTCAAATCATTTGGAATATGAGCCCCATTTGGGGTATCGACCTGACTTCGATGTATTCTGATAGATTTTCCTTGGCTACAAAGTTCAGCACAAGAGAGTAATGCACAGGTAATCTCAGATCAACAAGTGAGTATGGCTTGTGAAATATTTAGCTGCAGATAATATCGAGGTCCTTATACCGAAAGGGAAGAGAAAAGTGGGCCCTTTAAATACAAGTAATAGTACTGATCTAGAAAAGGCACACAATCATATACACATGAATGAATCATTGGTAAACCAACAAAATAGTTCTCAAGGAAGCAACGGTTGCCAAATAAAATAAACCACACCTTCACCAAGATAAGTACCAAAGCCACTAAAATAGTTCAATTTCCTTAGTACATATAAAAACAACATACATCACAAACATTTAAATAATATTCTTACAATATTCACGACATATGCATGAAAGTGTGATGGCTCAACAAGCTTCTGAATTAAGTAAGAGTTCCAAGATACATCAAGACATTGAACACCACTAGCCCCAATAGTGGATCATTAGAGCAGTCACTTGCTCCTCCAAAACAAATATCTTTCTCTCTAATGCCTTATAGGAGGAGCTAAGGTGAAAATCCATTTGCATGAGCAATGAGAGTGTGTATATAATAAATGGGGTGATCCATCACCTTTATTGTGACTCTTGGACTACCCTCATGACTATTTGACTTCTCAATGACCTTTCAACTTCGTACTTGAATTTTCCTATTACATGGATGACCCTTGGACTTCCACTTTACATTACATTTCTTGAATATTGAATTTACATAATCCAAAAATGATGTGGAAAATAATGACTTGTGACCAGACATGACATGACACTGATGACATGGATGGCATGATGATGTGGCGGTGCCAAACTATCCTTCTTGTTGATTTGTCTTCAATAAAATATGTATCCAATAATTTGTCTTCATGAGAGATGTGATTTTTTCTTCATGTCTACCCTCCAAAGGGTTGTGAATCAGATGGAGTCTTCATGAGGTCTTGATCTTTGGTCTTCTACTGTAATCCAATGTTCCTTCATATTCATTCCTGATGATCATCTTATATCCTCATCTCCTTAGGTGTCTTCTAGGATGGTCTCCCTCTCCGTCTCCTTCATCATCATCATTTCATGACATAATATAATACCTGTAACTACAATCCACCCATGAAAATATGACATCATTCTGATAAACCCCTAGCCTAAGACACTTCATGAAATAACTTGTTAGTGTTGGAACTGGTGATTGGTTGAGTGAATGACTTAGGGATTGCACAGTTCCAGAGGCCAAGGTCCAGGACTGAGGCTTAAGATCATGCAATGCGTAGTTCAAGATGGTCAGGGTCAAAGGATTGCGCATTTGAGGGACTCAAGGACTCAAGTTTTGTTATCACTCCGTAATTTTCCTAGGCTGGAAGGAAATTGCAGAGGTAACACAAAACCACTTGTAAAGTTTGGATCTATCCCTTCCAATTTTAGAGAGGGATATCTCTATCTGATTTAGATTTATGTCTTAATATATTAGGCTAGTTATGAGTTTTAGAGGTTGGATTTTTCGAAAAAAAAATGAAACTGCAAGGAAATTCCATTGGGAAATGAAGTCATAAATCTTGGGATGATCAAATACAATAATAACAACTTAGAAGTAATAGGGAAAGATAGGCAAGATTTTGGATCTTTTCAGCATACTTGAGATGAATAAGATGAAAATTATTAGGAATCAATTAAATATAGAGCAAGTTGAGATGAATTATATATTTAACATCAAAGTGAAAACATGAATATTGCTTATAAGCTAGAGAAGAGTGTATTTAAAAAAATTTAGCCCTTTATCTTCTTTAAACAATAGATACAGAAAAACATATGGAAAAATGGGAAAATAACAATTTCACATGAGAGGAAACAACACCAATTGCTTAACGCATGAATCCTGGAACAAAATTTATGTATTAAGGAAATTATAACTTCAATACAATGCACAACTTTACATTAAAATGCAATCCATTTCTTCATACAAGTTCCGAAAATCCAACATATTCCAACCTTTACTCAGTCTTATTACAACATATTGATAGACTTCCTATTGAACTAACTTTAGATTCCAAAAAGGAACCAATTACAAAATAATCTCTAACAATTTCTAGAAAAAATCTGAATAATAAAATAAAGATAACATCAATCACTGGAAATCTGCAGGAAATCAGGAACTACTGGAAAATCTTCAGAATTCCTAATTTTGATCCTCTACCTTGGACTTTGGAGAGGTTGAATTTGTCTTCACAAAACTGTTAGCTTCCCTTTCAACCTAATTAATTTTACCACCTATATCAACTAGATTTCCCTTTCAGTTCTATTTCTGTTTTTTCTGCCTTTCATCATCTTTGAACTTGTTTTGAAATCCATGTGGTTTCCCTTCCAATGGATTTAAAAAAACTATGTGTTTTTTTCCTTCCCATGGATTTTAAAACCATGTATTCTTTTGCCTTGGTTGGGTAAAGTATATTTACTTTCCCTTTTTACTCCTGTAAAATTTCTGGATAAGTATTTATCCAAATTCATATCCCGTGTATTTCTCCTTTTTATATCATAGCAAAAAAACATATCTTTTTCCCTTGTAATTTCTTTTTTTTACTTGGCCTCTTTTTAATTTCACTTGTAGCCTCATTTCACACCTGTAAATCTCCTTTACTTTCACCTGTAAATTCATTTCACCTACACCTGAAAAACATTTCATAAATGTATGAAATATTTCCTTTATATACTCTCCAACCAAAATTTCATCTCACCTATAAGTCTTGTTTTAACTTAGCCTCCTATCCATAAAACTCATTAACATTAGGGAATTTGACTTTAGAATTCGTTATTGGCTGACGCATGAAAATAAATGTATTTCTAATGGTTTAGAGATTGGATTTCTAAATTTTTTTTGAATTAATTTTAATAATTCAAATAAATAAATTCACACTTAGGCATTTTTCTTTGTTTGGTGGTTTTGAGGAGAAAACTTCAACTTGCTCTGTCCTTTGATCTGGAAGTTTGTTTGAAGCACCAGATATACCGTTGGACAGATGATTCTTATAAATATACCATGAAAACACCTACAACATGATATAACCTAAACTTTATATTCAAAAAATCTCCCAAATATTCAAAATTTTCTTGGCCACGGGACTTCAAGAACTAAATGGCTCCTTGGACATAAACTTTACCAAAATATTCCCAAAATAAATAACTAGATAATTATCAATTGATCACTATAATTTATAGGACCCTAACATCATCTTAATTGGGGATGGAATCCTCCCTATGAGGTGTCAAGAACACCGTAGAAAAGTAGCCTGATCCATTGGGTTGATCCCAAGCCCACAACATGCTCTGCGATGACACCACTACAACTGAAAACCAATTGATAATATGTTCTAATACTCAAACTGAATCAAATCCATTCTTTAAAGTGAAATATGAACTGTATACTAGAAACTGAAAACTTTGTTGCAAAATAAAAGTGAAAAATAATGCTCAAAGGGTGGAGCTTAATCATCACACCTACTCACTCTAATCTACTAAAATGACTACAATATCAAGCAATAACAAACTTCCAATGAAACTAGTAAAGCAAATGGCTACTTAACTGAAGTATTCATTCCACTCCTGCAAACAAAAAATAAACTCAGAAAATGGCAACTCCAACTTCCCACTGAAACCCTCTTCATAATCCATAACCAATAGAAAATTGATTTTTTTTTAAGATTCCAATAGGTTTTCCAAAGGATTCTCAAAATCATGGAGAATTTCCCTTTGTTGTTTAATGTGTGCAAATTTTTCACTAGAAAACTCATGGTTATTATCAAGAGGAAAAATACCAGTTTGCTTAATAAAATTTGTATTCATATCATTCCAAAGACAAGACTTTGGATGTTGATGAAAAACTTCAAATAGGACAACTGATATTTGAGCACCTAAAAATTGATTCTCATATGCTTCAATAAAAATGTCTTTGTGGTTTTTTGAAGTTTTTGCCTTTGTGCTTTCAAGGGATGTAATATTATAAATATTGTGTTCATCATCCTAAGGATCTAAAACAACTTTCTCTTCTTCAACATCTCCTTGGAACTCAAGGATAAAATTCTCTTGTATTGAAGAGTTGATTGGCAGAATTTGTTGGCTATTATTGTGGAAATTTCTGAATCTTAATTCCTATGCAGAAATTATTTCTATTAATCTGGTTAAGCTTCTCCTACTTATACAAGTTATCAACTGAATAAATTCAAGTTAACATAAAATCAAAACACATAATATATCTCTACCAATTTAGATCTAGAATAAGCACACGCACACATAGACAAAGTGACACAGTTATTTCTGGACAAATTGTCCTCGGAAAAACCCAATGTGGGAAAAATGGTCTCTGGCTGTTGGAGGGCTCTATTATTAAGAATATTTCTGAATATACAACTCTGGGTTCCAGATCTGGAAAACCCTACAAATAAAACTCTAGATCTGCAGCAACTGGTTGATCTAAGACCAACAATACTGACTGATCCACACCCTCAAATGGGATTTATAGAACTCATCCAGATCTAGGCTTAGAAAACCCAGATATGCCCCTCAAAGACACTGCGTCAGCCTCTGAAGGCCTCCAAATGCTTAGCGTTATCACTGTAAGGGACTGCATTACCCCAGACTAGGTGACGCAATCACTACGATGCCCTTAAGGGTATCTACGTAACCCCTAAAGGGTTTCCTGAAAATCATGTTGTCCTTCCTGATGCTGTTGTTGCTGCCTTCCTCTATGTTGTCTTTCCTGATCTCTACTCTGCTTCTTGTGTATTCTAGACCCAGCGATCAGATCATCCCCTTGGTCTAAATTCCCCTCTTTGCAATTGAAACACTTGAGAATTCTTAGCAACCCCGCCCTAGAATCTCAGCTTAGCTTCAGTGCTCTGCCTCTATATGTCTTACAAATGACCCCAAGCCTTTCCTTTATAATTTTCTCATCGACAAATCAACGACCGAGATTAAATATTTAATCAATGGCTAAGATTAAAAGAAAGCTTAGTCTGTGTGATTTAAGACAATTTCATCACATGTTTAATTAAAATCAATTTAATTATTTTATTTTCCTAAGTTTTAACTTAAGAAATACATTAAAATAATTAATTAATTTAATATCTCCTAAACCAGATGAAATTTCCCAAATCCATTTCTGGGTCTTGTAGATCAGATGAACTCTAGTCCTTCCTCAAAATTTGGGACCTAGAGCACAACTGATGCTACCCCAAATACACAAAATCTCAACGCTCCCTCTGTGCATCAAGGTTGTGCTCTAGCAATACATCACACTTATGCATTACCTGATTTTGGGCATTGGTTCTGCGTTGTTGAAGCGCGGCCCCCTGCCACTCAACTCTGCACTGTTGCTGCCATTCTGTACGGCTACCCATGACTCTGCCACTCCCACTGCAACCACTGTACTGCAGCTCCCTATCAATATTTTGCATATGTTCTTCTCATAGCGCTACCACTGATAATCTGCTTCACTGCAACTTCAGTTTTTGAGAGAAACAACTGAATCTCCTGCCCAATATTTGGCAGACAAGTCATATGGGCTACATCCTCATCACTGAAGCTCCATAGTCTATATATCTTTCCTAGAATCTAAATAACGATGCACAGCTATAGCTCTGCCTGCATAATTAGACTCCCTCTGCACTACTAAAGTCACATCATCTCCTTGTGCTGAAATCTATGACGATGTTGATGCACTGTGCTATCCCTCTGAAGCTCTCTGCATTGCATAAGCAGTACTGCACTACGCTGCTGAAGTCACATCAGCCTCTGTGCTGCTACTGCTTCTACGTTGCTGCTGCTATGCTCTGCGCTACTCCTCCCAATATCCAGATCTACCTCTACCTCTGTTTCATCTATGATATATGCACCCAATTCTCCACTTGTCCCGCTATTGTCTTAAAGCTTTCATAGCTCGCTTGTGATCCAAGAGATGAGCTGCTTAAGGATCCCACCTTACTTCCATGTAGCTCCTCTACATGTCCATGTCACCCCACCTCCATGGTTCATGAGCACTCATGGCTACATCATCTCTGGACCCATCATCTGCCACCGTTGCTTTGGAAGAAGATGCTTCCTTGTCCTTCTTATTTTTTGGACAATGGCTGGAAAAATGTCCCTTTTCGCCACACTGGAAGCACTCGATCTTAGAAATATCCTTCTTCTTCTTTAGCTACTTCTTCGATGCCAAGGCTGCATCTTCCTCCTCTTCCTTCTTATCCTTTCTCAACGTAGGGTTGTGTTGCTTCTTGGTTAACCTTCATAGTTCTTCTTGTCACAGGATCGACCACTAGTTTTCCCAATCGGGGAGGTCTGCTCTGCCCAAGATACTTTGTACAAAGGTTTCCCATTCATCCTTGACTGAATTGAGGGCAGTCCTAACTATCACTGCATCATCTATGGTTGCACCCGTTGCAGTCATCTGATCCCTAATTGACTGCAATCCAAAGAGGAAATGCTCGATGTCTTCTCCCTTGGTCATCATGAATGATCTCATTTGGGCCTCCAACAACATCTTTCTTTGGACTAATTTTCCCTCATATAGGGAATTCAAAGCCTTCCACATCTCATTATTTTTCCTCTTCTCAGCTATTTGTGGCACAATATGGTCCTTATCAGTCGCTTGGCATTCCCAGCAGCTTCTCTATGCTTTCGTAGGTGATCTGCATTTTTCGGTGTGGCCAGGGTCTGCGTTGCATGATCTCTTAGACTATATGCCTCTAGGACAATCAGGATCCTAGCTTTCGATACCAAAATTTTTGAGAGGCCCTCTAGCCTATCCTGATCACGCAGTCCATGAGGATCCATCTGCTCAGAATGTGTCAGAGCTCCTCTTCTCTATGATAGAGATCTTGGATCTAGGGTCCTTTTCGAACTGGGAACTCTCTGCTCCCTCTACCAAATCAACTATGATTCAGCTTCTTCTTTGATCCTCTCACCAAACTGCAAGTTTCCTTTGGAAAGAAACTCTCTGAGAAGCTTATCTCTTCCCAAACTTTGTCACTTGTGCTAAGGTTAAAAATCTAAAAACTTCAGAAGTTTAACCCCACCAGCTCTTCTGAATTTCTGCAGAATTTTTCTGGATCTGATAGATTTAGATCTGAATCACACTGGCTGGCTTCAGACCCAACCATCGTTGTTTCTGAGTTGCCTCTGCACAGTAATTGTGTGGGATTTTTAGGACACAGTGTTGGACAGCATCACCCTTCCCTTTGAGTGAATCTCCTCCTGAAAACTGCATTGTCCCTTCAGATCTGCTTTTCTACTACCTTTCCAGCTGCTTTCTATAGCTAGATCCTTCAGATGCTTCAACTGATGACCCTTCTAGATCTGCAATTGCTCTAATACCATGTAGAAATTTCTGAATCTTAATTCTTATGTAGAAATTATTTCTGTTAATCCGGTTAAGATTCTCCTACTTATACAAGTTATCAAGTGAATAAATTCAAGTTAACATCAAAGAAAAACACATAACAGATCTCTACCAATTCAGATATAGAATAAGCACATGCACACATAGACAAAGTGACATAGTTATATCTAGACAAAATGTCCCCAGAAAAACCCAATGTGGGAAAACCGGTCTCTGGCTGCTCGAGGGCTCTATTATTAAGAATATTTCTGAATACACAACTCTGGGTTCCATATCTGGAAAACCCTACAGAGAAAACTCTAGATCTGCAGCACCTGGTTGATCTAAGACCAACAATACTGACTAATCCACACCCTCAAATGGGATTTACAGAACTCAGCCAGATCTAGGCTTAGAAACCCCAGATCTGCCCCTGAAAGACACTGTGTTAGCCTCAAAATTCTTAGCGTTGTCACTGGAAGGGACTGCGTTACCCTAGACTGGGTGACGCAGTCACTACGCTACCCGTAAGGGTCTCTGCATAACCCCTGAAGGGTTTCCTGAAAATCACGATGTCCTTGTTGTTGTTGTTGTTGTCGTCTGTTGTTGTTGTTGTTATCATCTGTTGTTGTTGCTATTGCCGCTACCTTCCTCTGCATTGTCTTTCCTGATCTCTTATCTGCTTCTTGTGTATTCTAGACCCCGGGATCAGATCATCCCCTTGATATAAATTCCCCTCTATGCAACTGAAACACTTGAGAATTCTTAGCAACCTCGCCTTATAATCTCAGCTTAGCTTCAGTGCTCTGCCTTTGTATGTCTTACAAATGACCCCAAGCCTTTCCGTTATAATTTTCTCGTTGAAAATAAACGGCCAAAATTAAATATTTAATCAATGGCTAAGATTAAAAGAAAGCTTGATCTGTGTGACTTCAGACAATTTCATCACATGTTTAATTAAATTCACTTTAAGTATTTTATTTTCCTAAGTTTTAACTTAGGAAATACATTAAAATAATTAATTAATTTAATATCTCCTAAACCAGATGAAATTTCCCAAATCCATTTCTAGGTCTTGTATATCAGGTGAAATCTAGTCCTTCCTCACAATTTGGGACCTAGAGCACAACTGATGCTACCCCAAATACAAAAAATCTCAACAATTATGCTTATCCTCATGTGAATTTATTTGAATAGTATCTTATGCAGGCTCCCTATATAAAATTTCCATACATACAACTTCAAAAATCTGAACTTGACAAGCTTCTTTTTGAAATGAAAATTCAAAAAATGAAAAGTCTGAAGGAAAACTTGAATGGAAATCCCCTTCCATATGTTGGTTTTTTAAAATCTTAACATTTTCGTTAGACCCAAGGGATAAAACATGAGTTTCCACATCAATATCCTGACTATATTCATTCATAACATGATCACATAAAAAATTGCAAGACTGTGGCAAATTTTCATCAATTTCATGGGATAGGACATAACTATCATCATTCGATTTCAGTTCTCTTTCATCTTCAGCTAGAGAAGAATCTACAACCTACGGAAAATTTTCTTGAATATAATGACCAGTATCCTCTAACCTTTCTTCTTGATGATGAAAAGGGTTTTCATACAAATCTTCCATAATTTCTTCATCCATTAAATCCCCATCATCAACATCAATTCACAAATTCTGTATAAGACTGTCAAAATATCCACAGAAGGTTTCAACTAGCATTATTGTCTATGTAGTTCTTACAGAATATTGTGTAGAAGTCTTTAAGGGAATAAATGTTATCAGGAGACAATCCTTCATCCCAAGATTGGAATTTTTCTTCTAAAGTGATCATAAACATCTTCATAATGTAGTCTTCATGAAAATGAACCTTTAGCTTACGCACATGCATATGAAATCTTATCAAATTAAGTGCATCATCCTCTTTTTCTTGATCTTTTAATTTTGGTAAAAAAGTTTGGCAATCTATATAAGGCATTCGATTGGGAAATCCTACAATATGATCTCGATTCATGGGTGCATACCTTATAGATTGAGAACTCGTCTTGATTTTTGGATCCTGCTGCCAATGGAGTCTTTAGATAAGTTTGAAACTTTTTGGAGTTGCCAGGTGAATGTTCCAACCTTCTTGTGTCTAATCACTTTCCACCATCATCAATCAGATCTGAAACTTGATAGTTTTTCCTAGGGAAGATGAAACCTTGAGTCCCCAGTATGGCCGCCATAATGTATGACTCTGTAATTTTCCTAGGTTGTGATGAAATTATAGAGGTAACCAAAAAACCAGTTATAAAGTTGGGATCTAGCCCTTCCAGCTTCAAAGAGGGATATCTCTATATAATTTAGATTTTTGTCTTAAGATATTAGGCTAGTTATGAGTTTCAGAGGTTGGAATTTTCAAAGTTTTGGTTGAAACTATAAGGAAAGTCCATTGGGAAATGGAGTCATAAATCTTGGGATGATCAAATACAATAATAACAACTTAGAAGTTATAGGGAAAGATAGGCAAGTTTTTGGATCTTTTGAGAATTCGTGAGATGAATAAGATGAAAATGATTAGAAATCAATTAAATATAGAGCATGCTGAGATGAATCCTATATTTAAAATCAGAGTGAAAAATTGAATATTGTTTATAAGCCAGAGCAGAGTGTATTTAAACAAATTCAACCCATTATCTTCTTTAAACAATAGAGATAGAAAAACATATGGAAAACTGGGAAGATAAAAATTTCACATGAGAGGAAACATCAAAAATTTCTTAACACAAGAATCCTAGAGAAAAAATTTTGTATTAATGAAATGATCACATCAGTACAACGCACAATTTTACATCAAAATGCAGACCCTTTCTTCATACAAGTTCCAACAATCAAACATATTCCAACTTCTACTCATTCTTATTACAACATATTTATAGACTTCCTATTGAACTAAATTCAGATTCCAAAAAGGAACTTATTACAAAATAATATTTAACAATTTCTGGAAAAAAAAATATGAATAATAAACTAAAGATAACATCAATCACTACAAATCTGCAGGAAATTTGGAAATGCTGGAAAATATTTACCCTTCGTATCTAGAAATTTATCAACTAACATTGATCCTCTGCCTTGGAATCTGGAGAGGTTGAAGTTGTCTTCACAAACCTATTAGCTACCCTTTCAATCTGATTAATTATGTCACCTCTATCAACTAGTTGTCCCTTTGGGTTCTATTTATGTCGTGTTTTTGCGTTCCTCATGTTTTGAATACTTCATTATTGTCACAAAATATTTGGGAAATATATATATATATATATATATATATATATATATATATATATATATATATATATATATATATATATATATATATATTTCCAAATGTTTTGAGTTAAATATGTAAATTAATTTCATAATTAAAATTTATTTATTTGAATGATTTAATAAGACATCTTGTTTTGAAATCCATGTGCTGTTTTCCCTTCCCATAGATTTTAGAAAACCATGTGTTGTTTTGCCTTCTCATGGATTTTAAAAGTCATGTGTTGTTTTGCCTTGGTTGGGTAAAGTATCTTTACTTTCCATTTTTACTCTTATAAAAATTTTGGATAAGTATTTATCCAAATTCATATCCCGTGCATTTTTACTCAGCCTCTTTTTATTTTCACCTGTAGCCACATTTCACACTAAATCTCCTTTTACTTCCCCCTGTAAATTCATTTCACCTATACCTGTAAATTTATTTCACCTGTAAGTCTTCTTTTAACTTAGCCTCACTTAGCCTCCTATTCGTAAAAATCATTTCATAAACATATGAAATATTTCATTTAAATACTCTCTAGCCAAAATTTCATTTCACCTGTAAGTCTTGTTTTAACTTAGCCTACTATCCATAAAATTCATTTCAATGTAAAACCCGGTAAAGTGAAAACATATTTTATGAGGGGGGTAGGTTAAAGGTAGTGTTATCCAAGATAACACTTAGGTTTGTCTTTGAGTCATTATGTTTAGTTAATTAGGGTTTTGAAATTTAAAAAAAAAAACATCACATGTATAAAGGCATTTTTGGTCTTTTAGTCATTTTGTAGGGTCATTATGAATTTATTAGGGGTCATCATAAATGGGAAAATTAAAAATTTCATGTCCCTCGAGCTTATCTAGTCATTGGACAGCTTAACCAACTTTTGCAGCAACTCCAATTTAAAAATTTCAGGGTTTGCTACGGAAGTTCCTAACACTTTTGTAGCAAATTTTCCTTCCCCGGCACTAATCCCGTTACGGAAGTCTGTTTTTCTGTCAACGGTAGGGAAACGGTATGAAAATTCAAAACGGTTATGATCAGAGGTTATTGAGTCATGATTACATCTTTTTGTCCTTATCTACCATTCCCAAAACGCATAGCTTCATTATCATTTCATTTTCTTTCCACTTTTGAATAGCTTTGTTTTCATAGCTCTGTCTCATCTCCTTATGATTTGCTCTTGTTGTGTATAGTTTTAGCCCCGTTGTCTTGCGGGTTGGTTAGTTGTCTTTAGGAAAAGGTCTGTGAGTGTCATAGTTGGTCTAGTTGTCCTTAAGATATTTACAGGTGTCGAGAAGCTGCTCACTACGTGTTGAAGCCATGGCAACTCAAAGGAATCAATATAAAGGAGGGTCAGTGGTGAGGTATGAGCTAATGGATATGAAATTGCTTGAAGAATACCCTACATTCACCCAAGCATTTTCCGGCGTGGGGTGTCTTTGGTTCTATCAGAAGCTGCGGGCATTTCATGGGAAAATTGCTAAATATTTTTCCATACAAGGACAAGGTCTAAAGTGGACATGTTAAATTTTATAGTGTCCCCTAACACCATTTCCCAAGCTACAAAATTCCCCAGGTCAGGTAAATTATGGTTCATGGTGCAGAAGTTCTAATTGCAGAATTGTGATGAGTTCCTGAAGGAAGAACAAAAAGGCATTGATATGGCTACAGGCATTCCCAAAGCTTTCCTTAAAGACTATTTTTCTAAGTTCTTGAGTAATCCAGAAATACTTCACTTGTGAGGGTAGATTCCACATGGTCTATCAATACCATTTCAAAATTTTGTTGCATTTCACAGGTAAACATCCCTTAGATATTACTTTTTATTTGTTTTGAAGCTTAAGAATAATGGATGACAAGATTCAGGCCAAGCCTGATGCCAGTAACACTTTAGTTTTTCATCATGGTATTATTAAGTTGCTAGAGTTTGAAGAGTTGAATAGGCTAAAGAGAGATTGGCCCACATTTTTTTTTAAGTGGTTATTAAGTGGATGTTGCCACCCCTAGGAGAACTTCAAAATCCCAACCTATAACCTAAGGGGAGGAGAAACAGACTAAGGCAAAGTTTGGAGCTGAGACTAAAACAAAGATAGAGACTATAGTAGGACTTGAAATGGAACTTGAAGTTGAACACGTAAAAGAGCCTGTGGTAGGAGAACAATTTTCTACTAGCACCAAGATGAAAACTTATACAAGAAGGATGACTAGAAGCCAAAGCAAAGGGAAGGGTAAATTGTAATATATCCTGGAAGCTATTGACATTGAAGAAAGCCCCATTGCACAACCTGTAGAGATCAAAGAGACATAAACCAAAAATAAGAGCAACAAAGACAAAAAACTGGATTTTACTCAAGAAGATTTAGGTTTTGTTTTCAAGCCCAGAAAGCCTATCACAAGATCACAGCAACTAAAAGAAAAGATGTTTGAGTTGCCCTTAGAAGAAGAGGTGCCTCCAACAAAGGAAGAACCAGTGAAAAAAGGGAAAGGTAAGGGGCTTGCACAAGAAAAAATTGAAGTGGAGATGTTGCAAGAACAAATGAGAGATGCTAGGAATGAGGTAATAGAATCAAAACTACTTTTTGAAGAACTGAAGACATATCAAAGCAACTTGACTTCTATAACAAGGTTGCAGATGAATCTAGAAGAATGATAAAAATAATTATTCCTTTACATATAATGATGAAGCATTTGCAAAGAGGAACATATTGTTACAAGCAGGTAGGAGAAGGTTGCAAGAACAAGTCAGTTCCTTAGAGACTCAAATTGAAATGATTAAGTCAGGGCTTGCAAAAACAAATATTTTAAATCATTGTTGAGGTTGATGGCACCCCATGAACATGGTAATATCATAAATTTTTCTTATGATGTGGAAAATTAATATTTTTAGTTATATACATGCTTGTATAGGCTACTACAAGTGTTTTGGAGGTTAAAAAATATTGAAAGAGAAAAATCTCATAAAACTGGGCAGTTTCCTAGCAACTCTCCATATTAAAGGCGGAAATTTTCTATGAATTTGTTAAAGCTTTAAATGGATAAAAAGAAAAAGTTAAATCTCATAAGGGGAAGTTTTATAAGCATATGTTTACCCTATAAACATTATAGAATACCCTGGAACAGTCAGATGAATCAGATAACTTGCAAGAGAGTGTTTTTGGCATTTGCTACCGAATTTTTACTACGAAAATTCTGGAAATGATTGTTTTAATAGTCAACTTCAAACTCACTTTCTGAACAAATGGAAAGGAATTTTGGAAATATGAAAGAGGTTATTATTTATCATGAGGTCATCTACAAAAGCCTCTCTCATTTTTTCACATCTATCAGGTTTTGTAAAATACACACTTATCTTTGAGGCCTATTTTACAGAATTTTTCCTTGTTAGATTTGTTGTATAAATTTGAAATTCGACTTGGTGGAGGTCCAACTCAATAGGTCAACAGGTCAAAATCCACGTGGAATCCATCACATCAACCATCTATCACATCAACAGTTAGTTATATTTGATAAGGATCATTAGCAAATTTTGTTAAAGCTCTTAAACGGTGATAGAATACCTTTGTATTCAAAATCTTTTAAAACTGAAATATCCCTAAAAAGAATCCACTATTTTGTAAATCAATTAGAAATAGGAATATTTAATGTGCATCGAGTCTAGACCAGGTGGCAGACTATTATAAAAGATGCCTCACTCTATAAAGGAGGGACTTTCTCACTTTGAAGGTGTTGATGAATAATGAAAGAGCCACTTTTGTAATCTTTTCTTCATGAGCTAATATACAGTTTGCAGCAGATTGTTTTCAAACCTGAGATTCTCCTTGGCTTATGTATTTTTTGTATCCTTATTTTGTATATTTTTATTAGTTTCATGGAAATATGATTACTTGGAATTCATGATTAAATGCTCCAATTTCCTTCATTTGTTGTGTGTTTGTTGTAAGAGTTAATTTTAAGCCAATTTTCCAGTTTCCATGATTACAGTTGTTTTTTATTGATTTTATTTAGTTGAATCCATGCCCAATGGTGGTTGTCATTACACTCTTCCACCTGAAAAAAAAACACATAAATTATAAACATACTTAGCCATCTGCAATTTAAATTTCATCTTGAATATTTTATTGTTTTCTTTGAGAGAGCCCTATCTGACTAGAAGGGATAGCTTCCAGTTTAAAGTTGGTTTAAAATAGTTATGCTAGGTTGATGGTTGACACAACCCAACTTGTCCCAACCTAGTGATAATACGTAACATTAGGAAATTTTAATGCATGAAGTGCGGGGTGGGGCCACAACCTTGTTTGGCTTTTGATTTTGACTTCAGAATTCGTTATTGGCTGACGCATGAAAATAAATGTAGTTCTAATGCTTTATGTATTGGATTTCAAAATAAATTTTGAATTAATTTTAATAATTCAAATATATAATTTCACACTTAGGCATTTTTCTTTGTTTTGTGGTTTTCAGGAGCAAACTTCAACTTACTTTGTATTTTGATCCGGAAGCCAGTTTGAAGCAACGGATATACCATTGGAAAGCTACTTATGAGAATTTTACCATGAAAACACCGGCAACATCTGACCCAGAATTTATATGCAAAAAATTCCCAAATATTTAGACTTGTCTTGGCCACAAGACTTCAAGAACTAAATGGCTCCTTGGATAAGAAAACCTTTAGGCTATGACACCTAGTGATTCACAGGCTAAACTTTACCAGCAAAATCAAAAAATAAATAACTAGATAATCATCAATTTATCACATAATTTATAAGACCCTAATAGGTTGGAGGCTTGAGGCTTGAGACTACATAATGCACAATTTGAAATTTGAGGTTAAGTGACTGCGCAATTGAGGGTTTAAAGGACCGAGGTTGAGGGCTTTAGCATTGATTTTTCCCACTACACATTGCTATAAGGATAGGGAGGCCATGTGATTGCACAACTACACAGTTTAGAAGCTCAAGGATGAGTTTTGAGGGTTGAGACTACGCAATGCACATTTTAGGCCTATTTGGAGGGAAATATTATGCAGTTATGAAGCTCAGGGGTTGGGCTTGAGCACTAAGATTTCACAATGCGTAGTTATGGGAGGAAGAAACTGCACATTGTGAAGTGCCAAGAGAAAAGGTTGTTGCTTGAGGTTTGATAGTGTGCAATGCACAGTTCATGCTAGCTAAAGGAGGTTGAGTCATCCAGTCGGAGAGTTTTCCCAATCTGACTATGTGTCGAATCAGTGAGAAGAAGATAGGAAAAAACATGACTCTGAAACTTACCAAACACTTATATCACTCGAAGATACAACATGTAACACTCAAAACATGTGAACAACATCCTTTCTTTAATGCAACAACTTTGCAATGAACTACACTAAGTGCGACACCAAAGATACACTTTGCAACGACCATGATGACACTTGTGCAACAATGCTTGAAACTTTTGAAATGAGTGTGATACATGTTTACATGGTAAGACCAACTCATTTACACAAAGGTTACCTATTGAAACCACATAAACTAGATTTTGTGCATTATGTGACACTCCACATGCTAAAAGATGACATTTACTATATGAAGAGAAAAGTGCGGATGACACTTGTGATACGTGAATGACAATGAAAGCGAAACATGCCAGAGAAAAGATAGCATGAATATGACATTATAATTAAAGTTAAATAAAGTGAAAGCGATACACAAAAGCATGAAAACGACACTCATGAAAGTGAAGGTGCGCAAAAGGGATAGTTTGAAAAACTCACCAAAATAGAAGTAGAAACACAACCATAAGTGAGGGACTATCAATGATAGTGACACTGATTGTCGATGTGGGTTGAAAATTGCATAGGAATTGTCTTGATGGACTGTGCTATGATTTTTCAAGATTGCATAAAATTATGTGCTCATGAACTTGTTGCGAACTAAGCATATGTGAGTAAGTGACTTCGACTAATCAAGAAGTGACCACGGAACGACCGATTACAAGATCCATAGTAGGCTCCAAAATTCAAGTGTAGGTAAAATTTTGGAGGGTGTTTGTCAAAATGACAACAGACTCCCTTACCTCATATGGTTTTTTCTACTTGAGGGTTGTCAATCGAAAAAGGAAGCACTTTTCTTGCAAAAATAGGGGATAGGATGGAGATGGAGGTATGTGGCTTAATATATTGTGAAAAAGTTCATACATAGACTCCTTTTCCTACTGTAACAATTGCACTTCATTTTTCAATTCTTTCACTTGCAACAATTACTGCTTCATTTCTTTATAAATCCTCACCATGTCTTGAACGTTCAATTTTTAGCTCATGCCTTCTTCATATTATCAACAAATTCCTTATGTTTCTTCAAAGGAATTGCTTCAACTTTCAGTGAGATTGATAATTTTCTCCACTTCTCCAATTCCTCAATAAAAAAGGTTGAATTTGATGGTTCCTTAGGTTTTAACTGAGCTATTTCTATTACTATTACAACGATAGTTTAGAAATATTCTTGAAGCATCAGTTCATTCCCTTTCTCCACCGGCTGCACTATTTCAGTTGTTGGTTCTTGTATGACATTAACATCGTCGATAAGTTATTATGGACCAACAACCAGTTTTATTTCAGTTTTCTCTATTTCAACTACTAGTCCTTATGTAATAGTAGCATCGTAAACAGGTCCTCGTTGAATAACACATTGTTTTTCTCCATCTCGCTCTACTTCAACTATTGGTTCTTGTGTAACAGCAACAATTTGAGTGGGTTCTTTTGGAATAATGGTTTCGAATTCTTCATATTGCTCTTCAACTTGAATCATAACCAAAATAGTGGTTGACATTTCACAATCTACTTCCTCCAAAACTTTCTTACATCCATCACATAATCTAAGTGACATTAATTCTACCACTTCTGCTTGTGTTTCTAATTCATTTTTTTTTTCTAGATTGAAATTTCCCTTCAACCATGGTAAGTGTTTTCCTTAAAATTCTCATTTTCCTCCTTCAATTTATTAATTTTCTGAATAAGGAGGTCAATTTCAGACTTACCTGGTAAAGATACTTCTTTTTATTCCTTTTTGAGCTCCTCCTCTTTCATTTGTTCCATAGGTTCTTTTGATTTAGGTGGAGCAACATGAAATTTAGGTGTTAGGTTATGTTCTTTCACAAATTATTCTTCTTTATATCCCTTAGACTCCTTTGGTTCTATTGTATGAATACATTTCTCAGATATTAGGGTAGTTGATGGCGTAACAATTACCCACACTCTATTCTTGGGATTATTTCCACCTAATGGCTTCTTCAATTTCCTATTTTTCACTATAGTTTGTATAGGAGTAAAATTTTCAGATACTTTCTTAGATTCCTTGGGAATTTTTGTTTTAGGAACCACTACTTCAATTGAATCTATTCCAGGTGCCCCCATTTCAATAGTCTCTGCCTCATAACCTTCTTCCTTGATAGGGCATCCATAATAACTATCCTCAAATTGTCCACTATATATATCCACAACTTCTTTAGTGCATGCTCTGTTTCCTTCAACAGATGTAACAACAAACATTCTTATGGAACTCCATCTCTTAGGGTTTTGCGATGGGGTCTAGGAGGTTTAACCGCTCTTCCTTTTCTAAGAAGTGTAGCTGCTATAATTTGTTTGAGAAGTGTAACAACTATATGTTTTGGTGTTGTTTCAACACTTTCCTATTGTTGTTCACTTTCACTTTCCTCTGTTTCAGTAGATGGTGAATGTGACTTTGCTAATGAACAAGTCCATGGCCTTCCTTACTATTGTAGTGAATGAATTATTATTAAATTGATGAGTGCATGCATGGTTTTTTAAACGATTATTTAGATTTTTTCGATACACACCACCTCTGCCATATGTTGTAAATATTTTAGCAAATAATAGGGAAAATTTATCAATTTTCCATTATGAAGATGTGTCAATAATTGAATACTATCCCAAAATGTCCCTCACAAGTAATGAACTTCTAAATAAAGAAATCCAAATCATCCCAAGTGTGAGTAAGGGATGTTTTATCAATACTTCTCCCTTTTCTCCTTACTCCCTCTTCTATCTGTAAAAAATGTTTCCCTAGTTGTTGGAACTGCTATTTTCCTAGAAAACCAGTGAGCCCATGTCTAAGGTAAACTTGTAACCCTAGAAATTATTTCTTCTATAACAAAAATTTTGAATCCTATAATGTCTTAATGTTGCTACTGCAGATACTTTGTTAATTCCATAGAAATTTTTTCGTTGAAACCCTAAATTTTCTCAAATTAGACTAACCACCTTACATTCCTAAATATTTCTAGGGCTTCTAGATGGTGTAGTAGTGCATCAATTGAGTCAGGTTCATGACGAACCACTACTCCTCCCATGGTTATTTCAGATACTGTTATAAGACCGCACTTTGTACATACCAACATTTTCTAGGGTAGATAATATCAATCTAATGAAATTTGGCAATGGTAGGAATAATTAAGGTCACCCTTTCATTGAATTCAAGATTTTTATCATAAATGACAACTACCAAGAATGATTTCAAAGTAGTCACATTGATCTTCAGAAATGACAGTCACGGAGTAACGATGGTTGTGGGTAATTATTGAATTAGGATAATTTTATTGTGCATTATCAAAAATATAATCACATAAGTGGGGTAAAATGATAGTGTATCATACAATAGATATAGTATACTCCTCCCCCCAACTTAATTACAAAATTTGTCCTCGACATGTGTAACAAAAAAAAGTTATATCATCCCTTAAATCGAGGTCCTACAAGTAAATTACAATCAAATGTTCCTAACTTGGCTTACCATTATAATGAAGCAGGGTTGTACAAGGATAGTGACTAGGTCAATGTTGTACAATATTCCAAGTGTGTTTTAAAAGGAAGCTAAAGTGGACGCTAAAAACATGCCATATTAAGGAGAAAAATAGGGCGTTACATAGGAAGATAAAATAGAAGATAAAAAGGAAGCTAAAGTGGATGCTAAAAACAATGGCACAATGAGGAGAAAAATATTAAATTACATAGGAATCTAAAACGCAAGCTAAAAAGGAAGCTAAAGTGGACGCTAGAAATAATGTCATAATGAGGAGAAAAATAGTATGTTGCACAGGAAGCTATACATGAAGCTACATCAGGATCTAAAGAGTATTTTAAACTTGACATTTATTTCGATGCTAAATTCACGTATTTAGCGCTGAATAGTTGTGATCAATGGAAAAAATGCCAAATAGTGCCATCCCAATAATAGCGCTGATTTTTTCAAAAAGATGGAGAAAAATACACTAAAACAATCAGTGAAAGAAAAAAAGGGAGCTAAAGAGGAAGTTAATCACAGTGATTCGTTGTAGTGATATAAGTAAGGAAAATCAAGGAAAAACTTACCACTCCCCTCTCTCCCATTCTGAAAATGATAGTACTGCAAATTTTGCATTTCGAGGAAATTAATTTTATTATGTATATTGAAACTTGAACATCATGGCCGATGCATTAGAGAACAAAGGATTAACCTTGGATTAGGTAAGGATGGAGCAAGATCAAAGACACATATTATATATACATTTTCCATGAATTATGGGAATACTCCTCTCAATCAATTTGAGACAAATGACGTCAACATTCGTGGACCATGTCGACAAATAATTGAATGGTTGATAAAATAAATACATAAACACTTAATTTTATAGGCGAGTTTTATTTTCCTATTAAAATGGAGAACGAAATTGTGGCCCAATTACACCCCACATAAATGGAGCTTGATGAACGAGTACCCCTGACTTGATGGTACCCACCTTTTTTTAAAACATGGCATAACATGGAAAGACAAGTGGTGATAGGTTTAATGTTTACGAGGTGATGCATGGAGGTTGTAGGAAGGACTACTTATGGCCTTGAAGAGGCAAGCAAGTCAGTTCAAAGATGATTTAAATGCACAAATTCTCCATATAGGCTACTTTCCAAATGATTTAATAGAGGAAAATTGCAACATTGGCACCATGGATCTGGAGGATATGGAATATAATGTCCTTGAATGGTGATCTCGAGTAAGGATTTGGAAAACATACCATGATGTTGTTAATAAAAGGGCAACATTAGTTATAAAACTACAAGTTCCTAACAGAGATGTGGGGAAGTCAGATACAATAGGTATCACTTGAAGCATTTGGGTGCACAAGAGACTTATAATGGAAAAAAGTGACTTGAAATCCCTTGAAAAAGCACATGAGAGGATGAAAAAATTGTTGGAAATATTGTCAGAGGCCATGGAGAACATGTTTAACATTATGAGGAACAAGAGCGACTTAAAAGATAAGGAAAGGAGGGCATAATTGGTAATCCTGGATAAAAAATACGAGTTGTTGCAACGAAAATTTGAGAAAATGAAGGAAATCATGGAGTTTGAAGTGGTTTTTCTCGATATAAGGATGGAGAAGATGGAGGTAGATTTTAGCAAAGGGACAAAGGGCCACCGGGGACGATTTGGACACCACGAGGAAACACCAAGGAAGAAGATCAAAAGCACAATTGAATGAGAATCAAATGCTAAGGTCGATGTTGCCAAACTAGTGAAAATATATCCTGAAGCTAGACCTTCAATACTAATATAATTTTAACAACATTACCTTTTGTTGATGTATTGAAAATTTACATTGTTTTAAGGATTTTATTATAATATATATGTATAAGTTTTTATAGGATAGTGGGTAAAAGAATCCATAAGTATAAGAAATGTATCTTATATACATATATAATCAATGCAACATTAGAGAAAGCTTAATTTTGTTAAGTTTATGACCTAGAATCCAATTTTTTCTTATAATATAAAGTTTCTACCCATTCCTTTAAAAAAATGACCCTACAAGATGATTCCTCCAAATGTTCCACTCTAAAAGGAACAAGATGGTATGATCCAACATGGATTTGAATTGAAGCACATAGTAGGTCCACTCACATATCTCTTAAAAAAAAATCCAATTGTATGAAATGATAAGGCTACTTTAGCATTCTCTCTCTTAAAGGATGCAATGTTTTCTATACTAGTATTAGCAACACATGATTTTGGGAAAACATTCATAGTAGAAATTGATGCATCAAGACAAGGAATTATAGTGTTGATGTAGGAAGGCAGATTGTTGGCTTTTGAAAGCAAACAACTCAAGGGAAAATATTTGGTGAAATAAACATATGAAAATTAAAGGGAAAAAAGTCTACGTGTAGTAAAAAAATAGTGAAAATATCTCATTGGGAGACACTTTAAATTCAGAGAGATTGTTACAACCTAAATTAATTTTTGGAGCAACTTAGGTTGTCACCAAAAGAGTGACAATAATGGGTAGAAAAAATGGAAAGATATGGTTTTTAAATAAGCTATAAGAAAGGGCAGGAGAATGTGGTCATAGATTTTGTAACGCCCCCACCCACATTTACCCGCTTTTACAATGTCTCTAAGGTAAACATGAGATGAATGATACTATAGCATCACTTGACCTCCAAGTTCCAGTGATGGAAGTGGGGCCTACAAAATAACAACTTACTAACATCCCTCATGGACTACATATCACTCAAGAGCCTGAAAACCACCCAAGGTGATCTATCCATGAGTTGGAACTCGATTTCACTGACTTAACACCCCAACCACACCCTTGACACACTGTGCATGTGGTTATGAGGCTCCAACCACACCCATAACCCATATGCATGCATTTATGACCCAAAATACTCAGTTATGTGCATGTAGTCGCAAGATCTATGCCACGTTTTTAGGAAATACTCCAGGCCACTACCCAAAACTACCTGTAAGTTTCTAGAAACATAAATAACATGATAAAAATGCTAACCGTTCAAAACTTGAACAAGATATTAATCAGAACAAGGCTAGTACATGATATACATTTCTTCAAACATATGGTAAACATATTATAGGTCATGAATGCATTTTTTATCATAAAATTTTGAACTTCATCTAAGAATCACCAAGAAGGATCAATGTCATCTTAAGCTAGTTGCAACAACACTTATTATCCCATGCACCCATCAACCATTCAATAAACTATCAAATCAGAGCACATCATAGAACCATGCTTATAACCAACATATAACAAGAATAGAAACCCTAAAAAATCAGCCATAGAATCCACACAATAATAGGAACATTTTCTCATTAATTACATTATAATAATAGCTCATATTAACTTATGAAAAATCCAACCAAGTCAAGGACTTCCACATACCACTCGAGCATAAATTGGGTTGAATAAAATCTTTCTTTCAGCCAATCACCATCGTGGCATATTTGAATCATGAATGTGGGTTCTCATGGGATAAACAAGGACATAACAAAATAAGGGCCCCGGAGGTTAAACCACCTCCACCCTCAAGCTATTGTGATCTCACCTAAACTAGTCTCGAGATCACAAAACCAAACCAAGCTTGGATGCTCAGAATTCCTTCACCATACCTTGAGGAATTTTCCTATCTCCACCTACCTCTAGAGGGATTCTTGAAGAAAATCATCTCCACCCCCAACCCTTGGTATTTTCCTAAGACCACCTCATCAGGTTCCAAAACATTTCGTCAATCCAAAGCTCAACCAAGAATGAATCCTGTCACATTATGGTTATCTAGGAAATGAAAAGGTAAGACTGAAGCCATTTTCAAACCAAGAAAAACCCATGCTAATGACAACAAATGAACCAAAAAAACAAGTGCATGTACCATGCATTCACATCCCAGCAAGGAAATAATACATGCAACTTTTTACCTACAAGATCTTCCTATTGAAGTTGTTGATCCACCATTCTCCTTGCTTTCCTTTGCTTGTCCTTTTCCTTCCTTTGCTTGCTTGCTTGCCTTTCTCCAAATCCAAGTGAATACTAAAATGCTCCAAGAATGATATAAGTGTGCAAGAGTGCAAGAGAGAGAAAAGCTAAACTAACAAAAGCTGTGAACTATTTCTATGATGCATTTTATCATTTATGTCCATTTTTTCTTCATTTTCCTCTAATTTCCCTTGCATGCAAATTTGTATCTCTTCACCTTACTTTTCTCCTATTTTCCTTTATTTTCATAATTAAATTCCAATTATTGGCTCTTTTCCTTTGCTAATTTCCATAGCCATTATTGAACCACATGTGATGCTCACTAAAGTGTTTTCCCAACATTAAGCTTGGAATACATGTGCCATGAACTTGGTCTTATTTTTCCTTTATTATCCTTTATTACATGAAACTTTAACCCGGGATTGTTACAGATTCTCTTTATAGAATAGAAGAAGCCTCAAGTTTATATTCTATTACATCTTCTATTATAGTATAGTTAGAAGAAGCTCACGATGAATGGAAAAATGATCACAATAAAAAAACAAAAAATACATGTATAAAGGAAGGAATAAACTCTCTAGAACATTGGGAGCGGAAGAGAGATATACTATGGTATAAGGGTGGAATAATTTTATGCCCTAAATCAAAGTTGGAGTGATAAATATTAAGGGAGTACCATGAATTTTTTATGGAAGGACATGCAGGGTTCGTTAAAACACATCAAGGGGAAAAAAAAAATTGGGAAGGAATGAAGAAATATATTCAAAAAATTGTAAGTGAATCCCATGTTTGCTAAAGAAATAAAGGAGAGATGGTAAAATATCCAAGGTTACTTCAATGATTACATGTACCTAATCAAATATGATAAGATATATTAGATTTCATTACAGGTCACCAAAATCAAGGCAAGGGTTCCATTTTTTTGGTTGTTAATAAACTCACAAAATATGCATATTTTTGTGGAATTCAAAGCACATACACAAAAATACAAGTGGTAGAAGGGTTCATGAAGGAAATTCATATAATTCATGGTCTTCCCTAAGGTAATAACAAGTGAGAAAGATCCCAAATTCATATTAAATTTTCATAAATAATTATGGATGATGAGTGGAACAAAAATAATGATGAGCTCAATAGATCATCCACAAATAGATGATCAAACATAAATACTTAAAAAAATTTAGAGGGTTATCTAATATGTTATTCTTTATATAATAAATCTTAATGGACGAAGTGGTTTCCTCTGGAAGAATGGTGGTGTAATATTACCTATCAAGCATCTATTAAAATGACCCTATTTTAGGCTCTTAGTATTGCATATGTTTTGCAAGATAAGTTTAAAGTACAGACAATAAATTCGCATAAACTACTACAATTCATAAGCAAAACCTTCAAATGATGCAAAACAAGATGAAGTAGTGAGAATACCAACATTGAAGTGAAAGACATTTGAGGAGGGCGATTGGATATTTCTAAGACTATAACCTTATAAGTAATCTACACTCAAGCAAAAGAAGAATAAAAGCTAACTCCAAAATTTTATGGACCCTACAATATTAGTCATGGGATTGAATTAGTGGTGTATGAGTTGCATTTGCATTATTCTCACATTCATAAGGTTTTTCATGTATCTTGCCTAAAAACGATCATAGGACAAAATATGTCAATGCAAATAGAACTTCGAAAATTATACGAAGAAAGGAAGTTGATTCTTGAATCAAAAAAAGTTATGAATCAACATTATCTATCTCTTTGGAATATAACCATTATGGAGTACCTAATCAAGTAGAAGAATATGCTTCTAAAAGAAACTACATGGGAAAATGACTAGTTCATGAAGAAACACCCTTAATTACAAGCTTTGAAAACGAAGCTTTTTTAAAAGAAGGGGTTATGTTAAGACCTTTGAACCTATATATTAAGGCTCTAATAAGCATTCATTATTATTGTATTTGTTATATTAGGAGGTTGTCTAGAACCTTTCATTGCAATTGTATTTTTTGTCTCACACACACAGAGATATATATATATACACCAACAAAAGCTAATTTTGGGATCATCATATATTCTCTTGTATTGTATTCATTGTAAAATGAATCTCCACCCTCGAAGTGGATTGTATTCATTTCCTTCTTATCGTTTTGAAGATGTGAGGTTCACAACAAAAACCTATTATCGAGCCTTCAAATTTTCCTTCTCACAATTTATTTCTTGATTACTAAGAAAATTTTCAGTGATAATCACATCAAAACTAATATGTCGACGCGTTTCAAACCATGCAGTGTTGTTCATCGTCAAGGAAAGATGGAAAGTGTGGTTCATCGTCAGGGCAAGATGGAGAATCAGATCTTGGCATTAGATTAAATAGCTTGAGTGTGATGTAGAGACAATTGAATCTGAAAACTAGAAAGTAACGATTAATTCTAACAGTTAGAAAGAAACCATTAATTTTGAATGAAGAGAAATAATTTACTCATAAGGGACATTTTAATTAATAATTATTATTATTATTAAAAATAAAAATAAAATAAAATAAAAAGAGCCAACCTATTATAGGTCAAACAAAATACAGTGAAAAAAAAAATCAAGATCAATAATAAATAAATTAGAAATAACAACAATTCTCATTATAATCAAAAGAAAAAGTGAACATTAATAACTAGGGAAGAGAATAAATCAACGAAGTAAAATTAAAAATGAAACAAAACTATATTTATATATATATATATATATATATATATATATATATATATATATATATATATATATATATATAATTCAAAAAAATTAAAATATTAAAGCGAAGAATAATTATTTTCTTAAGAAATAATTAAGGAATAATAGGATGTTAATAAAAGTTAATAAGATATAAAGATATTTATAAATATTTATGAACACCTATATATAAAGAGAAACATTTATAAAAAAAATTATAATACAACCCAAAATTGAAATATTTTTTTAAGGTTAATAGAAATTCATTGGAATAAATATTCGAAGAAAAATAAAATTTAACTAAAATATAAATAAAATAAAATATATACTTTGTCCCTTATTTTCATATCACTATACCTCCATTTTGAGAAAAAAGTTATAGCCATACAAATAGAGTAATAAGGTAAAATTCCATTAATGTCTCAAATCTATATGTTTTACTTTATGAAATTGTTTTGATTAGACATAAGCTATTGAATCTTGCATATTTTGCAGCTTCTCTAACATTTTGCAGTTGATTTGAAGGTTCTAGAGGATTCCATGTGATATAAATCAGCTGAAGTAGGTCAAAAGTTTCCAAATGTTTTTGCGCTCCTGAACCACCTATGAACCACAGGTGAAATTCCATAGGTCAATCACAGTGTTAAAATCAAACTCTCGGTCAAAGCAATGATTGATGCACCTTTAGAAAGAAAAATATCAAGCGAGTGAGATTTATAAACAATATCTGATGATTTGAAGAAGGCACCATGGATTAAAATTAATGATATGTCCTTTCACAATTCGCTTCTCTGATAACGAATCATGAAAGGAAGAATTCTGCTACGATTGAATGACTGATATGTCACTTTAGTTTCTAATTTCTAGCCAGAAGACTCTCAAGATTTTTATGTTAAAAATCTATAAAATTCTCCATTTGGAAGCGAGTAGATAGCTATGAAGTTGATTTACATTTCAGGCTTATTGCTACTGAAAAACTTTGTTTATGCACTTCCTATAATATATTCTTTATTATGGTGCTTATATAAATAATGATGGTAAGATTTAATTGCATGATATGAAGTTTACCATTACTCGTGCATCTCAAGAGGCTTCCCTGCAGAAATACGAGCTAGCAAGTTTAGATTTCATTTCATTTCTCATGCTTTGTTACATTTAGTTACTTTAGATTTATGCTTTGTTTTGATTAGTTAATGCATTTTTCTTTTTACTTACTTTCTTTTTTCCTCTCTTCGCAGGTCAAGCATTTGAATAAAATTGAAAAACAACCAGAAATATTGGTTTCTTTTTTATTTGATTAATCATAGATAATTAGTAGTCATGAATGGTTTTAATCTTGAATACACACAATCTCAATTTTATTTGATAAATGCAATCCCATTTTGGTAATTTGCTTATTGTTCTAGAATAAACCGCCCTTACTATTCATAGTATAAAGTTCACAACTTTCTTAGAAATAAAATTTACTGTTTTCCTAAAATTAGAGTTTATTGCTTTTTAGAACTTGATTTATTAACTGAATTCTCATACAGCATACTTTATGATTTCCATAGCATAAATTGGTTTTATTTTTCATTTAATGCTAAGTAATTTCATTCACAATTAAATTACCCAACCCATATCTTTAATCCTCAAATATTGGGAGGAAGGGTTTAGCTCAACAGTGGACAATGAAACAAATAATCGATAAACTAACTTAACACAAGAACATTAACCTCATGGAATGTAATACCAAGATAATGCAATTAAACTAACATGTTTCACCATGAAATCCAAGACCCAACACAACCATCCATGAAAATAGATCACATGACATCACAAAATATACCAAATAAAGTCACTCAATTGGGCCTCCATAGTGTACATGAGAAAGAGAAATCACTAATCGAGAGGCAAATGTGAAAAATATTCTAAGAGGTAAACTGACCCTTTATTTATATGAGAGAAACTAGGTATATTTATCCTACAAATTAGGTTAAAATCCCCCAAAATACTAAATCCATGATTCAAGGTGGATAGGTCATTAAGCTAACCTTCAAAAATAGCCAAAATAATGAAATAACATAAAAATCATCCCCAATTAACCCACACTTGTGAGTTTACAAGAATTTTTGGGTGACATAATCTCCCCAAATGCATGTTTATATATGAAAAGATGCAAGGTGTGACTCAATGGATTTGTCTCGTCTCAAAATTCATGTTTCTTCAACAAGATGGTTCCTTCTCAGGAAAGAGAAACCCTGAGTTTAAAATCCTCCAAGTGTGATGTAACCTCCCAAAATACATGTCTCTCCATGAAAATATGTAAGGAATTTCTTATGGGGTTTGTTTCATCCAAAAATTCATGTATCCTCATCAAAATGGTACCTTACTATGAAAGAAGAAGCCGCTCAAGACTAATGTGATCCTTTAGAAATCCCACATCATAATCAAACACATCAAAAGTTTGACATCATCATGCTAGGGCATGATGTCACTAGGGTAGAAATTGTGAAACCCCCTCCAAGGGGGTATCAAGTCATCATCACCAAGAGAAGAGAAATTTCCATGAATAATGTACAATGCTAGGTTGGGGTTGTTCTTCCATCTATTTGGCATACTTAATCTCCAAGAAATGTCTTACCCTGGATCACTGACATCTAAGGTCTTGAGGCTAGGTAAAGGTTTCCTCAATTATGCCAAGTCATCCTCAATGTCAACATCCCTCAAAATATTCCCAATGATATTTTTTAAAATAATTTACATCACCATCAAAGTGAATGGTTGGACAAAATTCCTCAAGGAATCCTAGTTGCACTTGGAAGAATCATCTAACACACACTCAAAGAATCAATTGAGATCAACATAATGGGTAAAAGAACCATAAGAGAATCAAGGTGGACCACATTTAATGTAAAATCCATCGAGTACTTCACATAATTATTCATCCTTAAATGTATTCGTAACTTATGATTGTGCAAAGGTTACCATACTTAGGTATGGGAGGGTTATCACATGAACCTATTAGGTACTTCCAACCATAAGGAAAGGAATAGTTCCTAGGTCGACTCTTTCAAATGATGGGTGCAAGTGACAAGTGTTATGGCTCGAGGTTTACTTCATGAAAGGTGTCATAGTCTTATACTAGGTTTTATAAAATCATTCTCCATAAGCGCCTCTATAGAGGGAGCGCTTAGCTACTTGAGTTACATTCCCTCACCTTTGCTTTTAAAAATCCTTTACTTTCCTTTTTCTTTCTTTTATTTGGTTTGTTACACAATATTTATTGATTTATCATGCAATAATGATGTTATGATACCCTTTAATAATTTGAAGTTTATCACTTAATTAGGGTTAGGATGTTTATTGAGAATTACTTTTACTTTTATAGGTGTGATATGCATGAATACTCCTAGGGAAAAGTGGCTATATAAGAGAGGGTAGAGCAAAATCTATGATTTGATTTTGATTTATTTACATCCCTTTCCATTCTTTTTCATTTTAACATTTGCTTCTGTTTTTTCTTTTCTTACAACTACATCAACTTTGAGTATTTCCACCCCTTATTTTCACAGGACAAGGCTAATAGGGAACCAATACAAGTGACTGACAACAACCAATAAAAATATGGGATAAAAAAGTGAGGGGAATGATGAAAATATTTAAGTATTAATAACATGGAATGCTACCATAATCAAAGCCTCCCATTTGTGCCTCTCCTAAATAGTGAAAGAAAGGCCTTAAGGAAAATCACAATAGACTAGGGGAAAATGATAACCACCAAGGTGAAATAACAGAACAAGTGCACAAACAATAGGGATATATAATCCAATTTTAACCTGTGATCCATACTAGAATTCCTTAAACAATAAATGAAATCACTTGTTTGCAAAAATTATTAATATACCTCACGATAAATGACCCACCTTCATTGTATGGGTAGTTTAAATAATTGAATGTATTGATCTAAGAATGGGTGAAGAGAATCCAAGGCTAGAAATTTACACCATAGGAGAAACATTTTCTCCTAGGGTTACCCATGTATGTGGATGCATAACATTTGGCTCCAACTCAGGGACATGTGTGATGGCCCTCAGTATTGCAATAACAATGCTACAACTCCCAAGGGTCTCAACTTTAATTGTTAACCCTAGGTTCATACAAACTTAAGAGGGTTCGAAATTGTTCGTGTAGTATGAAATATATATTTCTCTTGTTGATTTATGTAGTTGTAAATACTAAAATGAAAGCCATATGTGCGAAGACCAAGTTGACTAATCTATTTTTACAGGAAAATTGCAATTGCAAGAAATAACTTGATAAAAGGAAAATGACATGCAAACCTAAGCTACGTGCAATGAAAGAAAGCACATTTTCATACTTTTAGACTATCTACAATGAAATGAAAGCACACTTTCTCACTTCTATGCTATCTACAAGTAAAGGAAAAACACATTACTGAAATAAAAGACTGTAAATTGAAAACTGTAAATTGTAAGAAAAAACAATTTTATAAATCGAATCAATCAAAATAATCTACAAGGTCTCTGTACCTTCAAGTCACATTATCAAGGTTCTAGGAATGTTGTAATATACCAAATAATACAAAACGTGAATTTATTGCAAATCCCAGTGAGATTAAAAGGAAAGTTACAAGCTACTATAGAATTCCTTGTTTTGCTACAAGATATAATCCAGTGAGAAGGTAACCAAGAAAATGTGAGTTTGAGAAGAAAGGGAGCTATGGGGAAGTTAAATCATTATAAAATCAACCTATTAAAATATTTAATACAAACTCTTGCAATTTTAACCTAACACAACTTAGCTCTAAGTGTTTCATGTATCATCACCAAGAGAATAGAAACATCCATCAAGAAGCTACAATGTTAGCTTAGGGGAATCATGTCATCTCCTCGACACACCTAATCTCTAAGCAACATCCTAGCCTAGATCACCAATGTCCAAGTTTTTGGGGATAAGGGAAGGTATTATCAATTGTGCCAAGTCATCCTCAAGGTCAAAATACCTTATATTATGCCCAACATCCTTTGTAAAGGTGCTAAGAATCATCATCAAAGGTGACTACACATAATCTATGAAGGTCTATAGAAGTATCGTATCATCCCTCTAAGGATCTTGGCCAAAATTATAAGAATCATCTAACACATACTCAAAGAATCAAGTGATATCAACATCATGGGTACAAGAACCAAAACAGCATCAAGGTGGACCATATTCAATGTCAAAGGCATCAAAGTACTTCACACAAGACTTCATCTTCAAATATCTTATTAGCTTAAGATTGTGCATAATTTACGATGCTTAGGTATGGGAGGGTTGTCGCATGACCCTATTAAGTATTTCCAACCCTAAGGGGAGGAACAATTCCTAGGTCAACACTTTAAATTGATAGGGGCAAGTGATAGGTGTTATGGCTTAGGTTTTACTTCATGAAAGGTGTCATAGTCTTATACTAGGTTGTATAAAACCATTGTCCATGAGTTCCTCTACAGAGGGAGAACTTAGCTACTTGAGTTACCATCCCTTGACTCTTTTTTACAAGCCCTCTTATTTGCATTTTATTTTATTTGATTTGGATAGTTTAACAAGATTTATTATTTTATCGTGTAATAATGATGCTATAATACCCCTTTAATGATTCCTAATTTGTCACTTCATCAAGGTTAGGATGTTCTATGAGAGTTCCTTTTACTTCGATAAGCATGATATGCATGTATACTCTAGGGACGAGTGGCTATATAAAAGGTAGTATAACTCAAGAATTAATTGGTTTTGATTTCTCTACAACCCTTGACATTCTTTTTCATTTGGACATTTTTCTTATATGTTTTTTTTCCTATAGTTTCTTTAACCTTGGGTACTTATCATTGGAAAAGGAAAATAGGGAATCAATATGAGCGATTGGAAACAACCAATCAATAGATGAGATAACAAAATGATGGGAATGATGAAAAATGTTAAGTATGAATAATGTGAAACATTACCATCATCAAAGCCTCTTGTTTATGCCTTTCCTAGATAGTGACTTGAAATACCTTAGGGAAGGTCACACTGGACTAGGGGAAAATGATAACCACCAAGGTGAAATAAAGGAATGAGTGCACAACCTATGGTTTTTTATAATCCAATTTTAACTCTTGATTCATACTAAAATTCCTTAACATTAAATGAAATCACTTGATTGCAAAAATGGTTAATATACTTAATAATAGATGACCCGTGTTCATCGGATAAGTAACATAGAAAAATGAATTTACTAGCCAAATAATGGATGACAAGCATCTCAAGATTTCTATCTGTGGATTGGAGCAGATTTGCTAGCTGGCAAGCCACATCATAGGAGAAAAAATTTCTCCTAGGGTTACCCATGTATGTTGATGTGTAATAGGTAAATATCACCCCAAACTCATTAGGGTCCATATGCACTACATATGACAACTCATTCATGATCAACTTCCTAACTTTCAATTTTATCTTTAAAAGCATCAAATTACATATATTTCCATTAAGACATTGATTGAAGCCAAGTTCCTTCATATTCAATCCCTGCTATGGATGAAAGAAGTTGTATTTACAGGGAGGTAGAAGGTAAACCGTCCTTACTTCCCTTTAACTCTAAGTCATTCTTACAGGGGCACATCAATGAATAATTATTTGTGTACATATAATAATAAATTATGCATTATAAATATATTTTTAATTATTAAAAATAAATCATTGTATTTATGAGATAAGATTAAATTCCTTTAGTTAACTTATCTTGATCTTTCCATGCATAGATAGATAACAAGTTGAATTAAGTTTAACTTGGAGTATCCATCTATTTTTTTCATTGTTAGTTGAATTGTAGCTTAGTCAATATAAATAAGTGGGTAGGTAGTATGCACACAACCTCACTATAAAATTACTGAGGCCCTCATTGTACATAGTTGATTCATTTAGAAATAATAGACCATTTTCGTTGCTCCATGTACAATCCCTTTTGATGGTTTTTTCACATAATATATTATGGATTTTGTGATTTATTATGTTTCTTTGATCCCAGGACCATGTGTAATTCAAAATAAAGAGACATGAGAATCTATTCCCAAGTGCCTCCTCATCTTCTCTGCAGATGACCTTCAAATACTATGAGTGAAATCCCTAATGAAATCACCTCTTGTAATGGCCTTCAGGTGTTATAATTTTCTTTTAAGGTTATTATTTCCCATGAAAATGTAAATTGGGCTCATTTATTGATTTTTTGGATGGTGCATGTATCAATATCATTTGTTCCCACATCATTTTCTAGGTAGGAATGAATCTTATTTGTCTTTGTATGCATGCATGATTTTCATCTCTTGAGTCTTTTGATAATGCGAAGGTGAGTTTATCACCTCAACATTCCTTTTGTTATACCAGTTGGTTGCATGACCCTTTTCTTGTGTTTTGACGGTGACTCCACATCTATTCTTTTCTCCACTTTCTTTGCACATAATTCTTACTGTAGAGGAGTAGAGGTAACAATTTTACTAAAGCCTTACCTAAGCCCTGCATACATTTTTCCCTTTCATCACTAGATTTTCATGCCTTGCTCTGCATAACCCTTAGTTTTTGCAAATTGTGGAATTTATTTCATCCTCCACAATGAAAGATTTGGACCATTTTTTTAACTATTTTCATGGTTCTTTCTTTGTTATGGAGCATGGAGGCAACATCTTTGCTTTGAATCTTCCATTCCTTCACATCGATAGAGCTCTACATTGCTCACCTTATCCATTTTTAGAGGAACTCACAAAAATTTCAAGGCTAACATGTTATTACTAAGGTTTTGGTGAAGACTTTACAACCATTAAACCTATGAATCTAGTGACTCTTCCATTTTTAACTCAACCCACTATTTGAAGTGAAATTGGATCCATTACCTTGCCCCATTTCAACATAGAAAATTTCCATAAGGAGGTTAGAAGATAAATACAATCCAATATAGTTTTGCTTCATGAAACTATGATAGTTGTAAAGATATATAGGACATTTTTAAGTCACTTCTTTTCAAGTTGGTACTTTGAATTTTGGGAGCTATAAGAGGAGTAGGGGGATCGATAAAAAGATAGAATAATTCTTTAGAAGTTAGGGACTTCATTCTTTTAAACTCAACTATTTCCACATGTTTCTTTTCTAAGAACTTACGAAATGCTAGCATCTCCATATGCACAAAGTTGGAAGGATCATTAGGAATCATTACTATATGAAAATATATTTTAGAGGAATGACTTGGTTTGTGGTGGAGACTTGAATTTTGTAATGAAGAAAGAATAAATATGGGGAGAGGAAGTTAGAGATGATCCTTTGGTATAATAATTCACTCATAAATTGAAGGGGATGTGATTGATCAATGTTGAGCCAAACAAAGTACCTACTTAGAAAACTATAAGCTTTGATCACCCTTGTTCTTTAATATTATGAGCAAGTATTGGTAATAGTATATTTAATCATTCATGTGGATGACATCGTATGGGTGAAGTTTCATGAGTGGTTCTTTGTCATGGTAATTAATGAATACTGACAATGGTAATTTAAAACTCCTTTGCTTTGAATCAACAATACAAAACCATATATTGGAAATAAAACATGATTTTAAAATTATGATAAGTAACGGATATTTATTGCAACCATGTTTCACAAATTGAAATGGAAAAGTTAAGTTTGATTCAATTATTTATTCATGTAGAAATTATGATGTATATTTGCAACTTCTCATGAGGTTTTAATCAAAATCACAAGATACAAACCTACTCTAATGCTCTGCGGAATTCAATTCATAATTTAGAACAATAATCTCAGACATGCAATAAGAAATAACACACATGCATGTAATATTTTTTTTCGGGGAAAGAAATATGATAAAAACCCAAATGCATGCTTGCATTAATCTGATGAATATAGATGTATTACAATTTCTTTTATCAACTAAGAAAAACCTACGAGTGAATAACCTATCTCTATATCCACTCAGAAGCTTTGACCCAGGCTTAGTCAATTTATACCTCTGCTTGAGCACATATTTCCTTGCACAAATCCTTGATAAATTAGGCCCCTATTATTTATTTAATTCCTCCAAATTGAATATAGATGTATTACAATTTATTTTCTCAATTAAGCACAACCTACAAGTGAATAATCTATCTCTCTACTCACTAAGAAGCTCTAACCAAGATAGTCAATTTATGCCTTTGCTTGAGCCACTATTTCTTTGCAAAAATCCTTGATAAATGAGGCCCTTATTATTTAAGAAATTCCTCCAAAATTATTGCATAATTCCCAAGGTTGATCATCTAACTGCATACAACACCTGTACACTCAAGACTAGTCTATAACTAATGCTACATTGCCTTGGAATTTCCACCATAGTTGGGGAACTCGAATTCTCTGCATGCACTAGATATTTTGGGTTGATTGATCGGTTAAATAGATGATCACTGCATTTGATCGAAGTCCCACTACTTAGTTGGCCTTCCACTAGTTCCTTCAACAATTAGAACTAGTTTAATTGAAAACAACCTGAGATAACTGACCTTGACTTCTACAAATTAGTAATCACACATGCTTAACTGAACTCTAAATCCTCCCACACAAATTTACTGAGATAACTGAGTGACAAGAGCCATGTCACCTCAGTTAACTACATCCAAGTTGTCTATTGATCTGGAAATTCGAATTTTCCAAATTTGACCAAGGCAAAATCATTTTGAGAATTTATTGCTGCATTTTTCAACACTCCCTCTAAGCAAGAAAGGGATAATCAACCACTCTTACCCTGCACCCGTGGAACTCAAAATTCCCTCTTGATAAAGCCTTTATCAAAATTTCAGCATCTTGTTCCTCTATCGGAATGTACTGTTGCAACATTATTCGCCTCTGTACACAGTCCCGTAAATGCAAGTGATATCAAATATCTATATGCTTGGATCGATCGTGAAATACATGATTCTTAGAGATATTGATGCAACTCTTATTATCACGATAGATCTTAGTTGGATCCATCATCTAACCAAATAGTCCCACAAGTATATTTCTCGTCCAGCCTCACATGTTGCTTGACTTGCAATCATGTATTATGCTTCTATCGATTTGACCACCACATATCTTTGCTTCCTGTTGTACCAGAAAACCACTGCAGACCCAACATTGAAAATTTAACCTAATGTACTCTTTCATTCTGGTGGATTCCCCGCAAAATTTTCATATATGAAGCCACACAAATTCACTCCCTCTTTCCATCTGTACCATATTCCAAACTGGCTAGTTCCTCTAAGGTACCGTAGAACATGTTTAGTTTCCTTTCAAAATAATTTGGTTGGCCTAACCATAGTTTGTATCAGTTGGTTGACTACATAGCACATATCTGGTCATGTTTTCACAAGATACATCATTGAACCCACTAGATGTTGATAAATGGTAGCATCCACTTGAGTCACCTAAAGTGGCATCCTCCTTCCTCCAATTGGTCACTATAGTTGTCTCCATGGATTTGAAACTATCCATGTGGAATATTTGCAGTATCTCATTTGGATACTTGCCTTGAGACACAAATATTTTTCCCATCACCTTGCCATACTTACAATTGGGGAAGCAATGCATGAGACCTATGTCCTTCATTTCAAATTCTCTTGCAAGTTCCTCCTTGAAATATTTGATCAACTTATCATCGCCAATTAAAATTAAATCGTCAACATATAAGACAATAATAAGAAATTTACCTTCTACCAAGATATGATAGAGGTTTACATCCGCCTCACTTTTGGTGAATCCCAAATCGGTGAGATAATTATCGATCCTGAGCTTGAGTCTGCACACATGAGAATCTAGATCAAAATTCTCAAACCCTTCTAGTTTCTCAATGTACACCTCCTCCTCAATAAACCTACTGATAAATGTTGTTTTTACATCCATCTGGTGGAACTTCCACCCCATCTACGTAGCCAGAGAAATAATTGATCTAATGGATGAGTACCATGCTACAGGAGCAAAGGTCTCCTCATAGTAAATTCCTTCACCTTGAGAGTACCCCTTGGCCACAAATTTGGTCTTATACTTCTCTATTCTTTTTTTTGCTTCTTACTTAACCTTGAAGATCCATCTTGAACCCACAACTGATTTATCTATTGGTCTTAGGATCACTTCCCAAACATTGTTCCTTACAATAGATTCGCATTCGTCCACCATTACATCAACCCATACAGGATGCTCTACTACTTCCTCGAAAGAGGATGGCTCAGTCATTAGCGCCATGTAGCCAATGTTCTGCATTAGAGGAAATTTTAGCCTAAAAGTTCCCATGAAATTTTCACGTAAATTCCATGTCATAATATGTAAACCAATCAAAATCCTTTAAATTTAAAAGAGCTACATGTTAATATTTTGGAGGGAAAAGAAGAAAAACTAATTTTTTTTAGTAGTATTTTTAACTTATCTCCTTATAGGTTTACTCAAATTCCAACTATAGACAAAAAAAAAATACTTTTTTGATTGTATTTTAACTTATCTCCTTATAGGCTTACTCAAATTCCAATTGTAAACACTCATTGGATGCAGAATTAAATTCTGCATCCAACGAGTACCCATCATGCATACTTTTGAGAAGACCCACATTGATTAAAAAAAATAAAGATACATTAAAAAAACTTCAAAACCTTTTTTTAATGCATCTTCAATTTTTATCAATGTGGGTCTTCTCAAAAGTATGCATGATGGGTACTCATTGGATGTAGAATTTAATTATGCATTCAACGAGTGTCTACACTTGGAATTTGAGTAAACCTATAAGGAGAGAAGCCAAAAATACAATTAAAAAAAATAGTTTTCTTCTTTTCCGTCTAAAATTCACAACTCTTATTTTATTTTTATTTTATTTTCCTTAGGAGGCCACTTTCAAGCTGAAATTTCCTCTAATGATCAAGTGACCTTCTTTGCCTGCGCAAATTTAAAGGAGCACCCACATTCTCCCTCACATCTTGCATAAGTATCTCAGCTTCCCTAGTTCTTTTTCAACCTTCTTTGGATGGTTATGCTTGAGTGGTTGTCTCCACTTTCTGCTCCTATATTTTTGGTTGCTCCACAACTTCTTGAGGCTCCTCCTTTGGAGATAAAATCTCCTCTTCTAGTGGGATGTGAAGCTCCCTCTCAAGAGAGCACCACTTTGCTTTCTCCTCATCACATTTTATATCTTCGCACAAATATCATTCTGAGGGATGGCAAGTACACACAGTAGTCGTGAGGATTTTCTATGTAACCCAAAAATACCCCCAATTATGTTGTCAGCTCAAGCTTCTTCCTTGATTATTTGGAAGTATGACACATCTGAATTTCTCCCTGAGAAAGCCTCCTCCGGTGTAATCATGCGTAGAATTCGATGAGGACTCCAGTTCTGTAAATAAATTGTTGTGTTGCATCCCTCAGCCTACAAATTCAATGGTAGGCCTTGGTCATGCAACATCACCCTCGCATTTCCCACAATGCCATGGTTCTTTCTCACATCCACCCTGTTAGCACATGAATAAATTTTGGAAAAATGTATGCCCTAGGCCTGCTATGTTTGGTATGTAGACTCTAAGGCTCATTTGGGAAGGTTTCGCAGGTCACATTCCTGACACGGGCTATGAAGCAGTCAAGCTAGAAGTCATGTAGGGACTTGGTTGAACAATCACAGTTTCCAACAGGTGAAGTAGTTGGACAAGGTTTGCAGCAACAACTATTGCAGTATGTGCAACTTTCGAATATCAGCCTGAGAGAGATGACAAAGCTCAAAGAGGATATGGATGACATGGAAGTATCAATTCGATAGGCAAAGGTAGAAAAATCATCGTTTAATATTTCATTTGTTGGTCAATGGAAACATGGCATAAATTCCATCAAATGTAGTGTGCAGCCTTTTTCTCTCTCGTGGTTTGGGGTGAAAATCAATTCTATTCCCTTGAGAAGTTGGCAAAGATCACATATATTTGCAGCTCAAGGCCTCTTACAAAAAATGATTTTGAGTGGACAACTTATTGGGAAGTTTGCAAAGATGCATGGGTGTTATGTTGTTGGGAGTGCTAGAAGTATATGATCAAAGGAGGAGCATGAAATTTTTTTCTCAGGGAATGGTACTTCTTTGTTTAAATAAAGAATACACAGCACACACATGATTTTGCTTATAAAAAGACCCCATCTTGAAATCACTCAAAGAAAAATTCAGAAGCATAATGATTGGATCCTCCAACCTTTTGATGTTTGTTAGGGTGAAAATATTACTACCATTTTAAATTTGCATGCTCTCTTTCTAACATGGCCACTATTCCACCTTTACCATAATGCTCTTTGAGTGAATGGATCTGATGCAAAAGCATATGTGACTTAATTTTTCTCTGTTGGTGAGATGGTTACAGCCTTTGTTGAAAATATAAAGAAAGAATATGTTTGGCTAGTAGTTTCTCTACATATGAGAGGGAAAATGTTCATATTATATTCTTCTTTGGAAGCCTCTGAGCTTTAATCCTTTCAAAAATGTTCAAAGTTGGCCAAGCCATTTTCTGTCATATATCTAATGTAGACAAGAAAAATGGGATACTAGATCTTACCCTGTGTAGATTATCTTCATGTAATGAGGTACATCATGGTGAATCAAAACATAAGTAAATATTAAATAGAGAATTATCCCTGGAAGTGGAGGGCATCCTAGTTCGGCTTAAATTCAGCCCAGTGGAAGTGTTACTTTTGAGCACCAGAATCTAAAAGGATTGAATAAGTCTATTCTCAGTGTTGCAACATCAAACAACATTTTCAATCCTCAGGATAACTTGGGTTTCAAATGGAATATGTTCACACTTATTTCTACGGTGTTCTAGATCCTCTGAATCTCATTTTTCGTGCAAGTTGTTTTAATAATAGGAAATTGAGACCTATATTTACTGATGGGCCAGGGCTTGAATAGGTTCCTGCGACATGTGGGTTGATTAAGCAGGCTTCAAATTAAATATAATAGAGAATATTAACCAGAAAAGTAAATTCACGTATGGAATGGTCATGGAAGAAATCACAACTCATGATGAAATTAGTATTGTATGCACCTATGGAGCTTGATTTTTTCCAAATGGGGCACGAGTGTAGAGGCTTGCCCATATTAGAAAAAATGGTTATGGAAAAGTGTATAGCTAGATTAGATGTTTTTGCGTTAAATTTTATACTACGCCAATCAGAAAAAGAGATGCCAATTGATCCCATATAAGATCTGATAAGTAATCCAAGTGTTCTTCCAATACCTGTTGGCAACCTGAGCTTTGGTGAGTTATGGTGTTGGTGTACAACTAAAAAATGCAGTTGGGAATAAGTGGTGACCCTCAAGATGATAATAATGAGGATGTGGAAGCAACATTCAGTTCTTTCTCTCTTCTCTCTTCTCAATGCAACCAGTTATTTATTATTTCTTCTTAAGGATATGTTTCTGGACAAGACAATTAGAAAAGAGGGCGAGGTATATTCAACCTACAATTCTCTATTGTTTTCTCTTTCCATTTAGTACTCTTCACCTCCTACAGCATCTGTAAGAGAGAAGATTGGAAATGTAAGTAGCCATATCCACCTTGGAAGAAATGCATCGATTGTACTAATGAAAGGGTACACTAGTGATGATGGAGCATAAAACCATTATGCAAATATTATGTTTGTAAGTATACTATGCATTTGTAAGGTAAGTAGTTTGTATTGATATTATAATTAATGGTTGTTTACACTTCTTTGTGGCAGTGTTCCCTTATAGGCATTGACTGGCCATGAAGATAAAGAGTCGCAACTATTAACTTCATGTTTCTTCATAATTGAGTAAGACATTAATTAATTTAATTATCCTAATTATTTAATATTCGTTATTTTATTTATTTTAATTGAAGGCTATGAATATTTCTACTCATAACATTTCCACCCCCTTTAAAGATGCTTTGTCCTCAAAGCACTACCAGAAAGGTATTCTCTAGTCAAACATTTTTGTGATGGAGTGACATCCCTCTGTTGATTGGTGCTTTTATCATGAGTACTTGTAACTTCCTTGGAACTAGAAGTATTAACCCATCTTAATTTATAATTTCATCCTTGCCAATTAAACTCCACGAATTTTTCTTCAAGATTTGTAGTATAGCTCCCTAGTTGTATTAACCATTCTGCACCTAGAACTACATCCATTCCTTTTAGTGGTAGGGAAAAAAGATATGTTTGTAGCTCCAGTTCCTGTATTTGGATTGAAACTTTTTTACACTCTCTTATTTCCTTGATTTTCCTTCCAGTAGCAACAGACATGGTCAGCTCCTTGATTGGACTTGTACATAGAAGAAGTTGTTTAGCAAGGTCAATGTTTATACAATTGTGAGTGATACCAGAATCTACAAGTATACTAACATTCTTGTTTGTTATGAGTCCTTTGAGTTTTAATGTTTTAAGACATAGCCTCTTCCTCATGTTGGTTGGAAGAGTAGTAGGCCTAATGCTCCTTCTTGGAGATTGGTTTATCTTCTTCTGACGATATGGTAGAATGTATTTTGTGATTGATTGTTGTTCTTGATTTTCTGGGGAGTTTTCATCATGGATTTTCCAGTCACATGATATTGCCGCTAATGATCGTCCCTCAGAATATGAATCTTCACTGTGAGTGACAATGCTTTCTTCATCACATGCCTGAACTTCAACTTGCTTCCCTCCTTCTATTTTATAGTAGCACAAGGATGCGTCTTCACATTGATATTCTAGAGTCCAATGCTCTCCACATTTGGGACAACTTTTTTATTTTTAATCTTATTTTTTGGTTTGTTACTTGAAATGTCTCCATCTCTTTTGAACGAGGTAATTCTGAGCTTATGTTTTCTTTCAATAATTAATGGTGTGTCTGGCATCCTCAATGGTTTGGGGTTTATATATTTTTAATTCTTCTCGAATGTAATCCTTAAGCCCACAACGATACATTATTAATAATTCTTTGTCTGAAAACCCTTTTTGTCTTATTGCTAGTACTTCCCACTTGTGGATGTATTCACTTACTGATCCTTTCTATTTGAGGTGTACGATTTTCTCGTATACATCATCCTCTTCCTTGTCATGAAACCTTTTCAAGATAGCATTCTTAAAATTTTCCCAGTTGAACGAAATACCACTACATTTAGAGGACCACCACATAAACCAGTCGTGTGCTTCTGCTTCTAGATAGTTTGAAGTTGTTACTGATTTTTCCTATGAACCTAATGGTGGGTTTGATAAAAAAATAGTGTCCATTTTGTTTACCCAAATGATGGCGCCCTTATGGTCCTTACCATCATATTTAGGTAATTCATTTTTAATTTTTAGGAGGTTCATTTCGGGAGACCTAGTATAGTATCGAGTAAATTCAAAGTGCACTTGTGGTATTCGTGTCTGTAGATTTCTTAGGAAGTCGTGCTCTGGATAATTTTCGTCTTCTAGGGTCTTAGGGATTTGCATGGCTGAAGGTGGATTCTTTTCCCCAAAATGCTGGCTCATCATTTCTTTCAAATCTGAAATACCTTTGGCCATTTGGTCTGGTTGCTAACTGCTTTTTCGACATTATCTATATGCTTGTTTATTCTACTAAGATCCTCTTGATTTTTTTTAGCTCATCGTTGTTACTGACGCCTCCCATTTTGTTTCTTTTTTTCTTTCTTAAAATACCTTTTTTTTAATTATAAAACAAATTATATCCAATATATTTATAAATTATATATATAATATAGAATTATAAAATATATAATATAGAATTATAATATATATAATATAGAATTATAAAATAAATATATATATATTTTATAATCCGTCACCACCTTTTTTATTATACGTCTACCGTATAATGTTCATGTACAGCTGGTCCTCCAAAACTCTAATTATAGCCTAAGCCATGGACAAATGGAGGTCAGCAATTTGTTTGTTCTGAGGAAAAATGGAAGCGATTAATAGGGTCGCCACCGATTATGCCCAGAGTACTAATAGGACGCCGACTATACCACTGCTGATAGGGTGTGGTCACAACCGTGGGCTCGCCCAACTACTGAGAGGGACGTGGTCACAACCGTGGGCTCGACCAACTGCTGATAGGGATGTGCGGTTGATTGGTGAACAAAACGAGCCTTCAACTTTAACCTTGATTTTAATTTATGTTACGTCGATTTATTACAAACCACCAATGCAACATTTAATGAAATCTTCCACAACTTCTAACTTTCATTGTATCGATGAAGCCACTAGGTTTTACACGCTTAAGTCACGCTGAAAACAGTCAACGATTTGGTTTTTGTGACACAGATCCTTACTGAAAATTAGAACACATCGGATAATTGGTATGCACATAAAGCAGTGGAGTGGGGAGGATGTGGAGCAGCGGCATGGATTTTATGCAGTGGAGTGGGGAGGATGAATGGGCAGTGGAGGGGGCATTAGGGCCGATAGCCCGCAGGTTGGGCATGTTGCTTGCCAGAAGGTCGTGCGCTCTGATACCACTAGAGCATAAAACCATTACGCAGTTGTTATGTTTGTATGTAGATTGTGTATTTGTAAGGTAAGTAAGTAATTTGTATATATATTATAATGAATGGTGGTTTACACTTCTTCGTGGCAGTGTGCCCTTATAGGCATTGACTAGCCATGAAGATTTAGAGTCACAACTATTAACTTCATGTCTCTTCATAATTGAGTGAATCATTAATTAATTTAATTATCTTAATTATTTAATATTCATTATTTTATTTATATTAATTTAAGGGTTAGGGCTATGAATATTTCTATTCATAACATATGATGAATTTGATGAACAAGAGTCCTCCCTCCTTTGCTTAGATGAAACTATGCATGGAGTTGCACCCTAGAAAATCTCATCGTAATGGAAAATCTAGAGTGATTACAAAGTAGCCAACTAGAAAATCAGGGAAAAACATTAGTTATAGAAACAATTCAAGAGAATCATGGTCTAGAAGAAGAATCTAGTAGGCTTTTCTAGGAGGAAGTTTGAAGAGTCCTTTTACAAATTAAATTTGATCCGGAAAACATTATCCTTCAAGAATTTTTCTCTTTGTGAATAATCTTCCACGCTAGGAGCATAGGTGGACAAATATATCCCATATTCTCTAGCACAAAATTAGTAGATAAGGGACAATTCCATATTTACAAGGCATAGTTGGCAGTTGGAAAACAAAAGAACGGATTATGGCATGAAATCAGCAATAGAGGATCATTCCAAGGGACATGTGACCAACCATATTCACTAGTTTGAGGATTTTTGCAACCAATTCCAACTCGTTTTATTTTTAGTTGTTTTTTAATGATTTTTAGTTGATTTTATTTCCAACGAATCAAGCAAATTGTTTAATGAATAGTACTTTTATTTTTCAAAAGCTATCTTAAAATATAGGCCTTGTATTTTGCCAATTTATTGAAGTTTGTTGTGATTGAAAAGGGTTTAGTTTTGACGACTCCTTGGGGCCTGTGTGTTTCTAGAATTTAATCATAAAGATACAAGATCAAAGGTGTTTGATCTGCTGGTGGTATGGATTCATGTGCCAACTTCTTTTCAGTTAGTCTCTTCTTATGTGATTTGTGCTTCTTTCCTTATGAGTTCATTTTAATGTACAATATTCAAGAATTTGAATGAGGTAAAGTGATGTAGAATTCATTTAAATTTAATGCTCTCTATCAAGGCATTCAAATATTTTCACTTTTTCCCTCTAAAGCTATTCTAGGGTTCATCTTCTATGCCTTGATATAGTGGATTGTTTTCTACCCTTCTACTTTCAACTACAACAACATTTAAATTATAGGAAAGAGTTGTCTATCTTGCATATGCTATTCAGTAATCATACAAACATCATCTTGCAGAAGATTTTTTGTTTTTTCATATTCTTGACTCCATCTCCTAATGGATATCTCTCTTGCCCAACCAATATTTCTTTTCAAACCCCCTCACTGAAGAACTAGCCATTGAGCCAAAGAATATATTCAATCAGTCTTGATTGAACTGTAAGAGAGATCCTCTCTAGATTAGAAGGGTAGAATATGATCTAAAGTTTTTTTATGGTTACTTCTTCAATTTCCTCCTTGACCTAGGAAAATTACAGAGTGATAACATTCTGGCGATCGTATGAGGGAACGAAAGGTTTCATCTTCCCTAGGAAATACTTTCAAGTTTTAGATATGGTTGTTGATGGTGGACAATAGTCAGACATATGAAGGCTGAAACATTCACCTGGTGACTCCAAAAAGTTTCAAGCTGATCTAAAGACTCCACTGGCAGCAGGATCCAAAAATCAAGATGAGTTCTCAATCTAGAAGGTATGCGCCAATGAAACAAGACCTTATTGTAGGATTTCCAAATTGAATGCCTTGCATAGTTTGGTGGACATATTTACCTATATTAAAAGATAAAAAAAGGAGATGATGATGCTTTGCATATGATTAGGTTTCATATGCATATTTGTTATCTTAAAGTTAAATTTCACGAAGATTGTCTTATGAAGATATTCATGGTATCCTTAGAATAAAAAGAAAGATCTTGGCATTGTTTTAAAATTCGGCCGAGTCAATCGAGCCAACGCCCTGGTCTGGCCGGCTCGATATAAAAACCAGACCGAAGGCCGATTTGTTACCAAACTAGCCAATCCAATCACTGACTCGGTCGGTTCAGTAACAAACCGGCCTAGTCCGAGTTAAACTAGTTGAGCCACTCACAGTCGGTCGTGGACCCTAAAAATCGACTTAAAGTGGACCCAAAAATGGATTTCAATTGCATTTTAAGTTTTTGGTATGGCTTTAACCTCTCCCAAGCCTATAAAAGCTACCCAGCCCCTCTCATTTGCTCACAACTATCTCATTTCATTTGAGTGAGCATTTGTGAGGAATTTGCAAAGAGTTGTGGAGTTGGTTTTTGGAGCAGCATTGAGGAGTCCCTTGGGAAATCTTTGGAGAAGTAGAGAGGAGCTTCTTGGGCAGTCATTGGAACAACATTAAGGAGGCTAGAGCCTACAGGTTTTTTTTTTCACTTCTAAAATCTGCCTTCGCTTTTTTCTTTTTCTTTTTGCAATTCTGGAAATTGAAAACATTTTTTTGTGAAATAAATGAACATTGAATGAGTAGTTAATTTGTGTTTCCATTTTTAGATTTAAACCTTTCATTTCCAAGTCAAAATATCAGTCCAAAATGGCTCCTATGATTAAAGACGTTGCTTGGGCATATGCTGAGATGATTGATAATCAAATTCATTTCAAATTTTGTAAGAGAAAAATTAAGCGGGGTGAAGGAGGCATTCATAGGCTGAAACAACACTTGGTTGGTCTTAGAGGCCAAATTACTACAGGTGAAGCACCAACAGAACAAATTTGGGAAATTAGGAAGGAGTTGAGAGATAAATTTCAGGAGTCGTGAATGAAATTATTTAAAATTATTTTTTTTATAAAAAGAATAAATATTTAATGTATTTTTTACAAATACCGAGTCATTGAAATCGAACCGGCCGAGTCGATACGGAGTTGGAGTCGGAGTCGACCCTTGGCCGGTTTGGACACCGAGTCTGAATTTAAAACATTGGATCTTGGTATGAGAAATTACTTCCTTCTAGTCTTTATTCTCTTAAAGACTTTCACACAATATTTATTGAGCATTATAAAGAATCGTGTCCATCTATGTTACTAGTCCAAAATTGTTGTGATCATTTTGAAAACTTTATTCAAAACCTTGAAAATATTTATGGAGATGATAAGTTTATGAATGAATAAATTATGGAAGCTTTGTATGAAAACTCATTTCATCATCAAGAAGAAAGGTTAGAGGATATTGGTCATGATATTCAAAAAAAAATTAGCAGGTTTTGGATTCTTCTCTGGCTGAAGATAAAATAAATCATGAGCTTGATGTGGATATTCATGGCCCTTCTCCTGAGATAGGTGAAATTTTGCAACCTTCTTATATTTTAGATGATCAAGAGGAGAATCATGATAGTCAATCCACTTTTCCCAAAAACCTCTTATCTCCTTAGTCACTCATTGAAGAGAAGTTTGTTTTAAACTCCCCAAATGATATACCAATTATTCATGAGTCTTCATCCTTGGAGTTGACAAGTTTAGAAATTTTAAAATATCAAAACAACACTTTGGTTGAGTTACCTGACAAGTCATTTGTAAATATTCCTTTTATTCAATATGTAACTTCAATTGAATATTTACAAGAATATACAAAACCAGTCCCTAACCTTGATAATGAGAAGGTCGAACAATTCGTTGCCATATAATCTGAGCATGATTTTGAAAATGAAGGTATAAAACAAGGACAAGTTTCAACTATTAATAACTAGAATGCTTGTATTTTTGTTTATCTTCAAAACGGGATTATGTTCCATTTTTTTCAAGATCCTTCGAATAGTCAATTGGAATCATTAGGAAAAGCTAATTTTGCAACATTTTTGGATCATTGGGGCCTTTTCATTTGGAAGTTTGAGTTTCTATCTTTCAGTCTTTTATTTTCTTTTTTAAGAAAGTATCAGCAAGATTATGTTTAATAGTCGTCTGATTGATTGGATTTATTGGCATTTTTAGATTTCTTGAATCAAGAACTTGGATCTCATATGATAGAGTAGGATTTTCTGCACATAAATGAGCTTGTTGGGAAAGCATCTTTTTCCACATTTTGTTTGCATTTTGTAGTGTTCAAGTACCATTTTCAATTTATACAGATGTTTGAGTTTCAAATCAGGTCACAAGTTGTAGGTTGAGGGGTTTGATAACTATTGAATGGTCAGGCATTGGAGCTGAAGTGCTTTGCTGCCCCGCGGGGGGCCAACATCCCCAGTTGGAGCCGACATTAGCTCATGAATAATTTTTGGAAAAATTTATGCCCTAGGCCTGCTAATTTTAGTATGCAGACTCTCAGGCTCGTTTGGAAAGGTTTGGCAAGTCACATTCCAGACACATGTTATGAAGCAGTTAAGTTAGAAGTCATGTAGGGATTTGGTTTAACAGTCACAGTTTCCAAAAAATGATGCAGTTGAACAAGGTTTGCATCAACAACTATTGCAGTATGTGCAACTTTCAAAGATCAGCCTGAGAGAAAGAACAAAGGTCAAAGAGGATCTAGATGACATGGAAGTATCAATTCGACATGAAGGGGTAGACAAATCATCGTTTAATATTTCATTTGTTGGTCAATGGAAACCTGGCATAAATGCCATCAAATGTAGTGATCAACCTTGTTCTCTTCCATGGTTTGGGATGCACATCAAGTTGATTCCCTTGAGAAGTTGGCAAAGATTGCAAATATTTCCAGCTCAAGGCTTCTTACAGAAAAGGATTTCAAGTCGAAAAATTGTTGGGAAGTTTGCAAAGATGCATCAGTGTTATGTTGATGGGAGTGCTAAAAGTATATGATAAAAGGAGGAGCATGAAAATGTTTGCTCAGGAAATGGTACTTCTCTGTTTAAATAAAGAATACTCAGCATGCACATTTTTTTTCTTATAACAAGACCCCGGCTTGAAATTACTCAAAGAAAAAATTCAGAAGCATAATGATTGGATCCTCCAACCTTTTGATGTTTTTCAGGGTGAAAATATTACTACCCTGGTAAAGATGCATGCTCTTTTTGTAACGGGGCCACTATTCCACCTTCACCATAATGCTCTTCGAGTGAATGGATTTGATGCAAAAGCATATGGGGCTTCATTTTTCTCTGTTGGTGAGATGGTTATAGCCTCTGTTAAAAAGACAAAGAAAGAATATGTTTGACTAGTAGTTTCTCGACATATGAGAGGGTGAATGTTCATATTAGATTCTTCTTCAGAACCCTCTAAAATTCAGTCCTTTCAAAAACCTTTCAAAGTTAGCCAGGCCATTTCTTTCATATATCTAATGTAGACAAGAAAAATGGGATACTAGATCTTATCCTGCATAGATTATCTTCATGTAATGAGGAACATCATGGTGAATCAGAAACTAAAGTAAATGCTGAATATAGAATTATCCCTGGAAGTGGAGGGCATCCTATTCTGGCTTAAATTTAGCCCGATGGAAGTGTTACTTTTGAGCACCCGAATCTAAAAGGATTGAATAGGTATATTCTCGGTGTTGCAACATCAAACAACCTTTTCAATCCTACGGATACCTTGGGTTTCAAAATGGAATATGTTCACCCTTATTTGAACGGTGTTCAAGATCCTCTTAATCACATATTTCGTGCAAGTTGTTTTAATAATAGGAAATTGACCATGTATTTACTAATGGGCCAGGGCTTGAAGAGGTTCATGTAGCGTAGCTTGATCAAGTGGACTTCAAAGTAAACATAACATAGAATATTACCCAGCAAAGTACATTTATGTATGGAATGGTCATGGAAGAAATCATAACTCATGATGAAATTAGTATTGTATGCACCTATGGAACTCAAGTTTTTCCAAACAGGGCATGAGTGTAGAGGCCTACCCATCTTAGAAAAAATGGTTATGGAACAATGTGTAGCTAGATTAGATGTTGTTATGTTAAATTATATACTACACCAATTAGAAAAATAAATGCCAATTGGTCCCATATCATATCTGATAAGTGATCCAAGTGTACTTCCAATACCTGTTGGAAACCTGAGCTTTGGTGCTGGTGTACAACTAAAAAATGCAGTTTGGAAATGGTTTAAATGGTTGATAGAAGTGGTCCGTATTGATGCAGAAGATTCACCTCGAGTAAGTGGTGATCTTCGGGATGATAATAATGAGGATGTGGAAGCAACATTCAATTCTTTCTCTCTTCTCTCTTCTCAATGTAACCAATGATTTATTGATGCTTCCTAAGGATATGCTTCTGGACAAGTCAATTAGAAAAGAGGGTGAGGTAGATTCAACCTACAGTTCTCTATTGTTTTCTCTTTCCATTCAGTACTCTCCAACTCTTGCAACATCTATAAGAGAGAAGATTAGAAATGTAAGCAACCATATCCACCTTGGAATAAATGCATCGAATGTACTAAGGAAAGGGTACACTAGTGATGATGAATTCGATGAACTAGAGTCCTCCCTCCTTTCCTTATATGAAACTATGCATGGAGTTTCACCCCAGGAAATATCGTGTAGAGTAATGGAAAATCTAGAGTGATTACAAGTAGCCAGCAATCAAAGCAGGGACAAACAATAGTCACAGAAATAGTTCAAGAGAATCGTATTCTAAAAGAAGTCTCCAGGAGGATTTTCTAGGAGGAAGTTTGAAGAGTCCTTTTAAAAATTAAATTTGATCAATAAAACCCCATCCTTCAAGACTTTTTCTCTTTGTGAATAATATTCTAAGTCAGGATCATAGGTGGACAAAGAGATACCATATTCTATGGCACAAAATCAGTAGATAAGGGGCAATTCCATATTTATGGCATAGTTGGCAGTTGGAAAACAAATTAGCAGATTATGTCATGAAATCAACAGTAGAGGATCATTCCAAGGGACATGTGACCAACTATCTTCACCAGTTTGAGGATTTTTGCAACCAATTCCAAATCATTTTTTTTTAGTTGTTTTTTTATGAATTTTTTTTAATTTTATTTCCAGCAAATCAAGAAAACAATTTAATGAATTGTATAATTTTATTTTTATTTTGCAAAAGACATTTTCTTCATAAATAAGCCTTGTATTTTGCCTATTTATTGAATTTTTTTGCAATTTAAAAGGGTTCGGTTTTGAGGACTCCTTAGGGCCTGTGTGTTTCTAGAATTTAATGATAAAGATATAAGATCAAATTTGTTTGACATGTTGGTGGTATGGATTCATGTGTCGAATTCTTTTTAGTCAGTCTCTTCTTATGTGATTTGTGCTTCTCTCTTTGTGAGTTAATTTTAATGTACTATCTTCAAGCATTTGAATGAGGTAAAGTGATGCATAATTCATTTATAGTTAATGCTTTGTGTCAAGGAATTCAAATCTTTTCACTTTTTCCCTCTAAAGCTATTCCAAGGTTCATCTTCTATGCCCTGGTATAGTGGAATGTTTTCTACCCTTCTACTTTTAGCTACAACAACATTTAAAGTCTAGGAAATATTTGTCTATATTGCTTATGCTATTCAATAATCATACAACCAGCATCTTGCAAAAACATTGTTGATTTTTCATATTCTTGACTCCATCACCCAATGGATGTCTCTCTTGCCCAACCAATCTTTCTTTTCAAAACCCCTTACTAACAATATAGCCATTGAGCCTAAGAATATAGTCAATCAATATTGATTGAACTGTAAGAGAGATCCCTCTCTGGATCAGAAGAGCTAGCTTCTGATCTAAAGTGGTTTTATGGTTACCTCTGTGATTTCCTCCTCCGCCTAGGAAATTTACAGAGTGATAACACACCCCATTCTAGTTTGGGTTGTGGGGTTTTTCCAACTCTCATCGAATGCCTTCTTTCGCACATATATTTTTAAATTCACTCAACATATACTCTCCTCCATTATTTCTCCTGAAAGCCTTCACCTTCTTGTTGGTTTATTTCTAAACCAGTGCCTTTAATTCTACAAACTTGGAGGATGTCTCATATTTCTTTTGCATGAAAAATATCCAACACTTCTATGAGAATTCATCAATAAAAATGACAATATTTGTGTCTGGCAATGGATGTTGTCGAGAAATATCCACATAAATCATAGTGTATCCTTTCCAACACTGCATGTGCTTTGTTGTCCCGATCATGGAATGTGGATTTTGTGTACTTCCCTAAGGTACGTCCTTTGCATACATCTTGATGCTCAATTTCTCCTTTGGGGAAACCTGTGGTTATTTGTTTCATAATCTTTAGGGTGCCATGGTGCAAATGGTCCAGTGTTCTATGCCAAATTTTACTGACATCGTGAGTCTGCACCTTCTCCCCCTTAGTGCTTAATGCAACATTGTCCTCCACATCAAGCTTATACAGTTTCTTCACACGAACCTAAATCTTCTTCACCTGTCCTGTGGCTATGTGTCTCAGGAATTCCTTTCCTTTGCTGAAGATCAAATCATAACCAAGATCTTCCAAAACTACAACAAAGATGAGATTTTTCTTTAGGCCCATAACGAACATGACATCCTTGAGCTTGAGAAGGGAGCCTGACTCCCTCTGAAAGGTGACTGTACCAACCCTGATCATGCTATATCTTTCGTTTTCCCCCAGCTCAATGTGAATCTACAAATATTTTTCTTCCAAGTCACTGAAAAACTCTCTACACCCTGTCATATGGAATGATGCACCTCAGTGCAAGTACCACACGCTCCCCATCATTGTGCTTTTCATGCATGTAATAAGGGTAAAGTAAATCTTGAACTGTGAAGCCAAAGCTTCACCTGATACTCCTCTTTAAATCTTCTTTCTCTCCTTTTTGTGTGGACACTTCATGTTATAGTGCCTGAATTCCTAAAATTTGAAGCCTTTAATTTTTGAAAAATATTTCTTCTTGCCCCCTTGGCTGGATTCTAGTTTAGATTGAGATTTTTCCCTTTTCCCCTCTTTCCCTTTCCAACCAATGTGAATTTTTCCTCATCCTCTCCCTTGGATTAATTCCCATCTCTCATATTCCTCCTTATTTCCTCCTATACCAAAGCATACCATAAATGTTCCCAATTCGGAAGTTTCTCACTCTCATTCATCGAATCTTGATAGTTATGCCAACTCTTTGGAAGGCCCATAAGTGCTAGGCTTACCAAATCATCTTCTGAAACATTAACATCAACCCCGCCAAGTTGATCATGAACTTGAGTGAACCTGGTCAAATACTACAGAATAGTATCATTCTTCTGCATCTTGATATTTCGAAGTTCATCCTTGAGCGCAAGCTTCCTGTGGTCACTACTATTCTCGAACAATTTAATCAGTGCTTTCCACATTGCGAACAAAGTTACTTTCCAATGGAGATTAGTGATAATGTGAGCATGTAATCCATGCAAGATTATTCTCCTCGCCTTGGCTACATCTTTATTCCACTCATAAAGGTTCAGGGCATCAGATGCTTGTGGTTTTTCAACATATGTCTTGATGTATTCTAGCAATCCATTTTCATCCAATACCGCCTCCATGCGATCCTTCCATGCAATGAAATTAGAGCTGCCTTCCAAGGAATACTCTAGCCTCAGCCTATTGAATGTCATCTTCTCAACTCTAAAGAGATCCTACTGCACTGAATTGCAAATTCGATTCTCCTCATAAACAACTTCGAAATTACTGCTCTAATGTGAATCCTGCTCTGATAACATGTAGAAATTATGTTGTATATTTGCAACTGCTCATGAAGTTTTAATCAAAATGACAAGATGCAAGGGCCTACTCTACTACTATGTGGATTCAATTTATAAAAATAATCTTAGACATGTAATAAGAAAAAACACACATGCACTCAATATTTTTTTGTGGAAAGAAATATGCTAAAAACCCCAATGTATTCTTGCATTAATATGATGAATAGAGATGTATTACTATTTATTTTCTCAATTGAGCACAACTTGCAAGTGAATAACTTATCTCTATATTCACTGAGAAGATATGACCCAGGCTTAGTCAATTTCTACCTCTACTTGAGCATCTATTTGCTTGCGCAAATCCTTGAGAAATTAGCCCCCTATTATTTAGGAAATTCCTCCAAAATGATTGCACAATTCCCAAGGTTAATCATCTAACTGCATGCAACACTTGTACACTCGATATATTCAATAGGTCATAAGCCAAGTACACCAGGAATTTATGACTTAGTAAGGGTTGATACTCCACGAGGGTGGGGTAGGCTAATCCCTGAGTCTTATCACAATGGGACAAAGATGTACCCCTGTGGGATCTAAGTGGAGGGGATAACTTCCCATTGTGCCAACCACTCGATCATCCCATGAGGAAACAAATATCAATTCAATTTTGAAAATATATTTTAAGATAGGGGAGGCAAGAGTGGGAGGGGTGATCATTTTCCCCGAGGAAAATCAAAGATTCGGTTATGCTTGGGGACTGTGTATTTCAACTCATAACCAGGTTGAATTTATGGCTCCTTGGAAAGGATTAGATAAGGGGAATAATGGTCTTAGGGGACTCGATAATTTTCATAAGGAAAAGCTTGAAGTCTAAGTCTAAGAGAGGCCCCCCCCCATTCTGCAATTTTGAACAAGATAGCTTTGCAACTATTTTTTTCAGGAGATTTCTCTTTTCCATATTTCATTCGAATTGGATGGTTAATTCAATTTAGTCATAAGTGATATAGCCATCTTCGATATCCTCAAACTTGGAATTTTGTAGTATTCAGTCTACAATGCGTGGAGTTTTGGAGTACAACACGTCCCATCCACTGAATTCAAGACTTTGTTGATTAGAAAAATGGCCAGGGATTTTGACTTGTTTTAAATGGGATTTGAAATGGAAAACATTTTCAATGATCCGGCCACAATTCTCCATTGCTATGGTCTTTAATACTTTGATTTTAATTCTAGATCTAGACATTAATTTCATGGTAGATTTCATGCTTTTTGAAAGATCCTAGATACTGGTAGATCCCTAATTTATATATTTCCTTGGGCATTTCCTCCTCAAGCTTGATGAATTGTTGTTATATATACAGGGGTTGCCTAGGAATATCTCATCTTTTTATACTACCCCATGGCTTTCATTTTGGTTTAACATGATGAGAATGGAAAGTATGGAAGTATCTACCTGTGAGGATCTTCCTATTGCGAAAGACTTGGAGCATTGAAAGAAGTCAGTGGAAATTTTATTCAAGGTATTAAAGGGAATGGTTGAAATATCAAAAAAAATGTTGGATCTGGTGGAGAAGGTGAAGGAAGCTAGGTTCGATCTGTTGGAGAAACACTGTGAATGGTTTTAGCTAAGAATGGACTAAAATCCTGCAAGGATGGAGGCTGAGTTGCTAATTCTGAACCTGCAAGCCAATGGGGACACCTCGTCAAGTGGTGACCTTGGATTCAAGCTGCATAATATCGAGTCAGGAGATGGCAAGCATGCGACTAAGGATAGTGGAGTCAAAGCATGTGGAGAAGAAATGTATTGCAGTACTTGAGGGAATTTGGTAACTACACCATAAGCTAGGCCCTCCAAGGTTTTTAACTTTCTTATGTTTTTATGTACTGTAAATATGCAATTTTTTTGTGAAAATTTTGTAGAATCTATGGAAGATACCAATGTAAAGTTGTAGTTCATAAATTCTTCATAGGAAACATGTTGTGGTAATGGTTTTGGCCACCGGGGTAAACATGTGATGAATATTTACCATGATATGATTAACCTACCCATTTATAGTTAAGGAAGTGGAACCGATAAGACAAGACCAATCTAACCTTCTTCAAATGCTACTGAACAATTAGGAGCCAACCAACCCTTCAAGGTGTCCAACCCCTAAGAGAAATTGATGTTTGACTAAAGCCCTAGTCGCATTGATGACAGCCCTCCATGTGGCTGAAACCCTCCAGTCGCATGCACAAGCCTGCATCCATGCTACTGTAGACTTTTCCAGATAGTTCTATGCCAGCGACCCCATATTCTGAGCCAATTTTTACGAGCTAGGACTCAGGCCTCTGCCTAGAACTTCATGAAACTTTTAGAAATGATAAATAACAAGATAACAAAGCCTTAAATACAAAACTTGAATAAGGACCTTACCTGACAAGGCCTAGCCATGACAAGAATTCGGTCAAACGTGTCACAAACATGTAATCTACAGGTCATAATAACATATCTAAACATAGAGATCTCATACTGATTTAAGAATCTTCAATAAGGATTGGCTCCTTCTCATAACAGCTGCAAGATCATCTATTAGGCAATGAATTCATTAACAGTTTTTCTACTAATCAAAACATGATGAGAGACATAACTCAAGTCTATCATAAACCATGCTTATAACCAACATATAACCAACATAATAAAAATGATATAACAATCATTAAGATTACATAATAACAAGTACATTTACCCATAAAATACAAGAGGAATGGAGCTCATATTAGCATTGCAAAATTCCATATTCCAAGCATGGATGTGGGATCTCATGGAATAAACCAAACAAAATAAAAACTATGGATTCTAGAGGATAAACCACCTCAACCCTCAACCAGTGATTCCACCTCACAGTCGTACATCACTAATGATCACCATATCAGTCTCTACCCAAGTTGTCTAGTGCTCTAGAGCGTTTGTTCCAACCAAGGCTTCCAGGACTAGTAACTCAACCCACTGTTGTTGTCGGTCTTCCAGAGTGTTTTTCCAACCAGGGATTCCAGGATTAGTAACTCAACCCACCAAGGGCTTCCAGATATTTTGTCCAACAAAGTCTTCCAAGACTAGTAACTCAACTGAAGCTGTTATAGGGCTTCTAGAGTGTTCGTCTAATCAAGGCTTACAGGAACTAGTAACTCAACCCACATCCATAAGGACATGAGCAACAACTAGAGAACAAAATTAAACCCACAACACCATGGATATCTAGGAAATTCCAAGGCTAGGAAAAACTGTTTTCAATCCAGGAAATCCTCCATTCCAATGATATATCATAACCAAGAAACAACATGCATGTGTCATGCATGATAAAACTAGCAAGGAAACCATACATGCAACTCAGTAATTGCATGTAACAGACCCATGTTAAAATTTCATGTAATAAAAGTTATTAAGGGAAAATAGAAGACCAAGGTTAAGGGACACTTATTCCAAGCTGAGTGTTGGGGCATCACTGTATGTGTTTATGTCTAAGGGGAACTTAGCAAAGACAAATGGCTAAGGTTTTGAAAAGGAAAAAAGTATTTTTGGCACATTTATTTATGAAAATAAAGGAAATTAGAGAAACGGAAGGTGAATGATCATATGTTACATGTGAGGAGGAAATTGAAGAAAAATAATGCAAAACGCAGAAAATAGAGGCCTAATTGATAAAAATGCTTCTCAGGATCTGTTGGTACATTTTGTTAGTTCAATTTTAGAACTCTCTATCTATTCTCTCTCTCTCTCTCACTCTTGGACACACAGAGTTTTCTTGTAGCATTTCAACATTGGACCAAGAAAGGTAAAATCAAGTAATGGAAGGACAAGGAAAGGAAATAAAATCAAAGAACAAGCAAGGAAGTGCAGGATCAAGCAGCTTCAACAGGAATACTTGCAGGTAACATATTGCATGTATTATTTCCTAGTTGGTTTTGACATGCATGGTATGTGCAGGTTTTTATTTGGTTCTTTTGTTGTCGATGGCATGGTTTTGTTGGGTTTTTACATTGGTTTTAAGCCTTTCCTTGCATTTTTCCAGATAGCCATGGTGTGATGGGATGATTCTCTGTTTTGAGCTTTTGAATTGTTGGATGGTTTCAGAATCCGGGGCGGAGGCAGTCTCAAGTTCATTCCCAAAGGCCTAGGAATCCCTTGACTGGTTTTAGCGAGATACATGGTAAATTTGTAGGGCTTCGGTAAGGGCCTAGTGATACGGTGTGGATTGGGGTAAATCCTAGAGACAATGAGACTAAAAATTCCTCAAGGATACTAATGAGATTCAGAGGCATTCCAATCCTGGTTCGGTTATGTGATCTCGGTGCCAGTTTAGGTGATATCACGGTATGGCGAGGGTGGAGGTGCTTTAACCTCTGGATCCCCTTGGTTGTTTTTGGATTGTTTTATCCATGAGATCCCACATTCATGCTTGGAATATGGCACCTGGGTGACTGGCCGAAAGAAATATTTGGTTCAACCATGTCTATGGTCGGGTGTGTTAGCACTGGTATTTTCATCCCACCCATCCCGTCTTCCTTTACTCTGCTTTCACCTCATCTGTGTCATTATCATTGACCTCACTTCATTTTTTAACCATTTTTCCCAAGGTTGCCCAAGTCATCATTGTTCACAAGCACTAAACCCTAATTTCCTCTCCCACTGAGCTAGGGTTTGCTATGGAATCAGAGGCATCTGAGCAGAGGAGGCATAAGGGAGGTCATTCCAGCAAGTATGAGGTCATTTCAATACATAAACATCATGTCTCCTGTTGCATATTAAGAAACAATCCCTTGGCTATGGTAAGGAATCATTGCTCAACACAATTATATATATACGTCACAAAATATGATATCATATGGTCTTTGCTTAATCACCTTCAAAAATTAATTATTAAAACCCTCAAGAATCTGATGCAATAAATGCTTCACAATGCCATTATCTGCTGATATTAATTGGAGTGATAAGAATAACATGAAGGAAGCTCAAACTGATATGTTGATAAATAGAATCTATCACTTCAAACTTTAGTAGAATTTTATGAAAGTGGAATAGTTAAAATGAAGGAGGTCCCATTAAGGATATTCAACTCTTATTCACATATGTAAAAAGAGACTTGCAGCTACATTACTTCATTTTATTCATAGAACGAAAAAGACAGAATGGAAACTGGAAAACGTATCAACAACAACAGATGCAAGAATCTTGATCTTCATTCATTAATCATCAGAAAATTGAGTACAAAATTTGCACTAGTCCAAAGGTCCAAAACTCATAACCTTTTCCTTTCTTCTCTTTCTCTTTAAATACAATGTAAAGCAGTTTGTAACTGTTGAAACTACTCTTAACTGCTCAAACTACTTGAAACTGCTTAAACTACTTATTAAATATCATCAAAATGTCACTTTACAATTGAAATCTCTTAATAAAGATAAAATAAAACTAAAACTCTAATCTATCTGTTGAATATTAATTTTCTCCACTGCTGCTACATTTCCCTGATTATCTGACTTGTCATTTTTAGAAGATGAGGGATCATTCAGTAGAACAACCATCAAAGCTCTACATTTATTCCACACTTAAATATTTGTCTTAGGTGAGTTGATCAGCTTGTGGTACTCCAGCCTAAAGGTAGTGATCCTGTTGAATGATGGTCGCTCTGTAAATAAGGTCTTCACCATCCATAATAACTGAAAATGCCTCTGAAGAAAGTTAATAACTATTGTTCCTTTCAGGATCTGAGTCTTCTCATGAGTGTTATCCACCTTAATTTTTGCCAATACCAATAATGGTTCATAGGAATCCCATGATAAAAGACTGCCTTTAAGGTCCCAGCATGATGGCAATCCTGTCCTAGCTCTTTTTTCATATAGATTATCAAATTTGTTCACTGCTTCTTTAACCTCTGTCAACTTCTTTTCAGTGGTATTCCTGCAACTATTTTTAACAATCAACTTGTTAATCTCTACATCATATAGGATCCTACCTTTAATATCATTTTCTTCTAACTCCTAATCATTCTTTGATTCAATAAAATCAATAAAATTCTTTGCCCATATGGCTCTGCTAATAGTCTTCTGCTTTTCTGCCATAACTTTCTCCTCAAAATCTCTGACAATGCTTTTCTCTTCTGATACAATAGTCAAAGATCCCCAGGATTCTTTCATTTATCCAATGATTTCATTCCAAATGATACCTTTAGCCTCTATTAAAGTTATATTTCCCTTCAATATTTCCTTTAGACTCTTAGTTTCAGCATTAGTTGTTTGACAATATTTCTTGTACTTATCAATTTCTCCATCCTTGGCCTGCATTATTTTTGTTATTGTTTCCAAATCATTTTGTGCCTTTTTGAGATCTTTCTCTACCATTTTCAGTTCAGTGTTTAATTGAGATAACTGTGCTACTGGATCATCATTTCCAAATGGAAAAATGATGGTACAGGAATGGGAATCAATCTGGTTTTGCAGTTTCAGTACAGTTTCCTTCAACTTAGAAATTCCTTCTTCTTTCGGTAAGAGCTACTAAAGAAGGCTTTCTTTTTCACTTTCCACTTCTGCCACCTCTGTTGCCATAGAATGCTCCCCTGTAGGTAACTTCGACTTTTTCTTCAACACAGAAATATTTGATTCTGCACTTTGTAGTAATTTCTGCACAGCGGACCTATCATTTGGATCTACTCCAATCTTCACAATTATCTTCTTGAGCTCTTCATTTTGGGTTGTCAAAGCCCTCGAGTTGGCTTTCTCCAATTTCAGTTGCTTGATCACCTTCCCCAGCATATTATCTGCCTTAAGAGCCATTGCATTAGTTTTGGTCAAATCATTCGCTATTAATTGACCTGTTTGCATGTGTAAATTGACTTTATCAAGCAATGGAATCTTTCTCACATCAACAGTTAAATTTACAGTATTGAAATTACTTGATGACTGTATAGTCATATCAGAAGGGTGAGAGAGAGCAATATTAAACTGATATTTTTCTAGATCCATGGCAATCAACAATCTTGTCTGGTCTGGAGTTACTTGATATTCAGCCTCTGCCTCCATGCTAGCCTTCATCTTTTGATTTCTTTCAACAATTTGAGCAAATACTTTTTTAATCAAAGGTATTTTCTCCTAAGCATCTCCATGTCTTCTTAGTGAGGCTGGAACATTATGTTCATATCCCAGTTGAAGAAAAAAACCAGGCTGAGCACCTGTTATGTCTTCATTGAATTTTGTTCTCTTTTCAGCTCTTTACTCCTCATCTTCAGAATCTATAAGTACCTCTTTAATCCTCTTGCTTGATTTCTCATATATGATAGGAGTCTATATATTAGAACCAACAGAACCTGCAAAACCCTTATTGGCTAGCTTCTTTATGTCAGGTCTACTTTCATGAACAAATGTTGGGTAGCCATTTTCATCTCTCATGTTTGAAATTACTTCATGAGGGTCATAAGCCCATTTATATCCTAACAACAAGTGCATACCATCTAACATCTTATTAACCTCATCAGTTGCTTGTCTCATGTTAACTATAAACGGACCCACAAACATAGGTAATTTAAACATATGACCCTTTTTCATAGGTACAAAATGTATTTGATAAACATTCAAACTCTGCCTAATGAATTCTAAGGAAAATAATCTCATAGGAACAAATGTGGGAAGTCTATATGGCTCTATCCCAGCCCCATAAAGTCTGATCTCTGAGTAATCTTCATAAACATACCAATCTCCAAATTTACAATTTGTACCCAACGGCAGAAATTCTTGAGCCTTTGGAAAAAAACATGGGGGAGAAACCCCATTCAAAATCTTGTAGGAAATAAACATGAAATGATTTTCAAAATCAAAGAACCCCTCCTCATTTTGTTCCTCTCTTACTACATTAGTCCAAAACACTACTGATTGCCTCTTTTTATTTATATCCATGATGTTTAACCTGAATGATAAGAGATAAATGATAAGATAAGTGAACTTGAATGATCCAGTGAGTGATAAACTCATGAGTTGATTATTTATGACCTCCTTCTAGTAAGAAGGAATATCTAGCACTACTCCCAGCTTCATCATCAAAGCAAATACTCCCATAACTTATTTGTCAATTATTCTGTCGTCCTCCTTTCCCAGTATCTTTAATATACACCTCAGCATTGATCGAACTTCTACATCAAATTCTTTACTATTTGGTGCAAACCGCTTCATGTCTGGCCTTAGGAAGAAGGCGAAATGGGTGAATTCTTGACCTGCAAGATTATCATAATGCGTTGCCAATGATTCATCAGTGAATTGAACATAAGATTCAGATTCTGGGTAACATAAGGCTTGACAAATTAACTGGGCCGAGACTTGTAGCACATTCTCTCCTAGACAATTCATTACAAAACTCAGGGAAAATATGAGTCCTAGATATACATGCAGACAATGTGCCCGACTTGACCATGGCAAAGAAAATAGGACATGCTTTTTCATTCAGACAGACCTAATGATAAAATGGGAGGTGTTCTATAGAGCAAACAGTATCTTGAATATCCCTCTCATTGTCCATGAGAGGAATATGACTGGATGAGCCAAAAATGGATGAACGTTTATCCATGAACTGCTCAGCATGGTGAACAATGATGGAAGACACTGGTGTAATTAGGTTGACAAATACAGAGGAATAACATTTAACTTGTGAAAAGAAAAACAGGTTTAAATAGATGGCACGAGGTCTAGGAATTAAATGTTGATTTGATGCACTAAAGACCATTAAATGGTATCTTGACGTGGTTGAAAGTTTTCACCAGCTAGCAGCTTACGTCATTGTGGGAGGCCTCTGGGGTACGGAGTGCTCATCAGGGCCCTGCCCCCGTAGTGAATCCAGACCATTGATCAAGATCAGCCGATCAGTCAGCCGGGTAAACTATGGAGGCACCCTCCCCATTAACCCATGTGTTGAATGTGCCTGCAGGTTGCCACCTTTATCCTCTAACAAGAAAATCCTCAAATCCCACTTGCTTACTTGCTTGAACCTTAACCAAATCATTAGGGCCCACCTTCGCGTATTCTTCAAAGTGTTGAAATTGAAATTTACAACAACCATACAATTTTAGTTAAAGTATGAGAAAGCTATAATTTAACACATATTTTACATATTTTCCAATTTTTGTATTTTCGAAAAATTAAAATAAAATATGTTGCAAATGAGCCACAACATCTGGCTCCACCTGGGGATAGTGTTTTTTTCCACGAAACACTAAGAACTGCAAATTAGTTCCTTCACTTCGGGCATGGAGTCAAACGATGTTTGATGAAATATGAACAATGAGAAATCCGAATATGTACAATGGTGGACCAAAACATCTCAATGTTGGAAATAATGCTTGAGATACTGCCCATTCACAGGCAGCTGGACCGTCTCTCCATCAAGATTCTCCAGAATAAATGTGCTATTTGATCTAACCTCAACAATCGTGTATGGGCCATACCAAAGTGGATCAAACTTACCATGCTTTCCCTTCTCTTCTCTTCTGGTATCCCATCTTAATACCAAATCTCCAGTTTGAAAAAGAATCTCTTTTGCTTTTCTATCAAAAATGGACTTCATCTTTTCTTGATAGGTGATCAAATTTTCTCTGACTTTGTTCCTCCTCTCACTTGATTATATAACCTTATTCAACCTTCTCACCAACGCATTAGGTTCTTATTGTGCTTCTTGAAGAAAATAAATTACTGGTCTAGCCAACTAAGTAGGAAATAAAGCTTGAGTTCGATAAACCAGTTCATAACGGGACTTACCTGTAGATCTTGTAGTAGTTACTCGCACTACCCAAAGAGAAAATGTCAATTTTGAATCCCATTTTTTCTAATTTTTATTAATTGTCTTCTTCAAAATCTCAACCAATGTCTTGTTGGAAGATTCAACTAGCTCATTCCCTTGAGGATGATATGTTGTAGAATGAGATAGAATGACATTATATGTTTGACAAAAATTAATGAATCGAACTGAGTTGAATACCTGGGCATTAATGTCAGTTACAATCTTGATTGGACACCCAAACCTGTTGAAGATTTTTTCTTCCAGAAACTTCATTACCACCTAGGCATTAGCCTTTCTGGTAGGTATTTCCTCCACCCACTTTGTGAAATAGTCAGTGGCAGTAAAAATCCTTCTGAACTGTCCACTTGATGGTGGATTAATTTCCCCAATAAAATCTAATCCACATTGCCTAAGGGGTTCTTCAATGAACATTGGGAGAAGAGGTAGAGGAGCTAACCTTTTCTTTTCTGCAAATAACTGGCATTTCTGGAAGCTTCTAATTAGTTTGTACACATCATAAAATAAGGAGGGACAATAAAAACATGATTTGAGGATTTTATGACCAGTAACCTTCCAACTATAATGACCTCCACATATATTCTCATGATATTCTTTTACAACTTCCATTGATTCACCTTCTGTCAAACACAACAACAAAATGCTAGCAGGATCCTTCCAATATAACTTAGCATCAATTATGACATATGGTTGTGATTTGAGCTTAAGAGCTCTGTACTTTGTTCTGTTTAGTGAGGTTGGACAAGAGAAAAAACATAAGTAATGAACAATATCCTTATACCAATCAGAGCACGGGAATTTGTATTTAATTGTTGCCTTTGTACTACTCTGACTCCTTTCATCAATAGCTTCATCTAAGGGTGCTAGCAAATGAATCCCCAAAGCTTGAAAATTTGACTCTGCCAACATTTTTTCCAAACCCTGACCTTTGACCAATTTGGTAGGCTTGATATCTAAGTCATACACTTGGATTTTAGCTATCCACTTTCCTCTTTTACCTTCCACATCACTTTGAGCTAACACATCTTTCACAAGAGAGTTAGGAACATAAGAAACTATCTGATACTGGAACACATAAGTCCTAAATGCTTTTAATGCTTTAACTAAAGCATACACATTTTTTTCCAAAATTTTGTATTTAAGTTTGGCATTCTGAGAACTTTACCGAAAAATACCACAGGTTGTTCTTTACCATCTTCATTCTTCTGCAACAGCATAGCAGCAATGGTAGTAGGTGATGCAAATTAAAATATTTGAAAAGCTTTTTGATAGTCTGGATTGATTAGTACAGGAGCTTCCTAAAGGGCTTCTTTTAATCCTAGCAAAGGATTATCTAGCATCCTTATCCCACTTTACTTATACATTCTTCTTCAGCATATTTGTTATGTTTCTGACAATTTCAGCATAGTTTGGGACAAATCTTCTCAGGAAATTTATATTTCCCACAAAACTCTGAATATCCTTTTTACTCCTGGGAAAGGGAATTGTCTGAATAGCTTCTACTCTTGTTGGATCAATTTTTACTCCCTAATTTGAAACTATATTTCCTAAAAACTTTCCTTCCTCCAAAGCAAATAAATATTTTTTGGGATTCAATGACAACCCAAATTTTCTGCATTTCAGGAAAGCGTTCTGTAAATGCTTCAAGTGTTCGTCATATAAACCTGAAAAAATGGTCACATCATCCATGTAGGTTTTAACCCTGTACAGAAATTATCTGCAATCGAATCTTAAAAATAGAAAATAAACAATAGCGAGCATAAAACTTAAAACAAATATACACAAAGATTTTCCCCTAGATCCCAAATCGGGACGACCAGCTTGATTTTTCATTATATTCCTTTTAGTGTTACAACACATAGATATACATGCCGAAGCATACATAAACCCCAATCCATTAACCCTGGATTAGAACATAATCGTAGTTCCCTTGACCGGATCTACAAAATACCAAGGGCCAAAAACCATCATGCCCCAAAACCATGTGCAAAACCATGCACAAAACCATGGGCAGGTCCGCCCACTGAAAAATAAGGACCAAAATTTTTTTCCCAGGGTGCTGCCCTGGACCCAAAATAGGGGGGGCTGCCACCCCCCCTGTGACCCCCCCACTGCACCCAGCGCAACGTACAAGGAGGGCTATCGCCCCCCTCGCGCGTGACTAGTCGTGGAAAGAATATAAAACATACCCAACATTCTCCCACTTGTTGTTTTCTTTCCGCAGGGAGCCACAGGAGATCTTAGTCATTAGCCCAGCTCTGCAACACCCATTGTTTCTCTACACCAAGAGAACTTCTGAGTGCTCACAGACTTCGTCAATGCATCTGCAACATTCTTCAAGGTGTCCACCTTTACCAGAAACACCCTTTTAGCCTCAGCCATATCTTTCACAAAGTGATATTGAACATCAATGTGCTTTGTCTTTGAATGATAAGCAGGTTTCTTAGCCAAGAAAATTTCACTTTGGTTATCACAGTCTATCCTTATAACATGTTGCACCAACCCCATACTTGAACACAATCTCTGCAACCAAACTGCTTCTTTGCTTGCATGAGTGGCTGCTATGTATTTTGCCTTTTTAGTTGAAAGAGCCACTACAGACTGTCTTTTACTCATCCAACTGACTGCATCTCCAAATGGGCTAAACACATACCCACTTGTAGATATTCTTTGGTCCAGATCTCCAGACTAGTCTGCATCAACAAAACCATGAATATCCAACACTCTTTCCAATCCTGGTCTTCCCTGGTATCATAAGCCATAATCACTAATGCCACACAAATATCTGAAAACCTGCTTCACTGTTGTCCAATGCTCCTTCCCTGGGTTTGACATAAACCTGCTCAATACTCCCACTGCATGTGCAATGTCTGGTCTAGTATAGACCATTGCATACATCATGCTACCCACTTCACTTGCATATGGAACATGGGACATGTCCTCCTCTTCTTCTTGTGTCTTGGGACACTTTTCACCAGACAGCTTTGTACCTACAGGAATCGAAACATTCATCGATTTACTATCCTGCATATTGAACCTCTGCAATATAGTATCGACACACCTCCTCTGGTTTAACCAGAGCTTCCTCTTTTCCCGATCTCTCTTAATTTCCATGCCCAAAATATAGTTTGCAGCACCAAGATCCATCATGTCAAATTTGGAGAATAGTTGGGTCTTCAAATCTTGGATAATTTCTTTTTCATTTCCAATCAACAACATATCATCTACATACAAGACCAAATAAATAACACGGTCACCAATTAATTTAAAATAAACACAGTGATACTCCTTGCTTCTGGTGAAGCCAAGTCCCCGTATATAGGTATCAAATTTCTGATACCACATCCTTGGTGACTGTTTTAACCCATACAGAGACTTCTTCAACTTGCATACCAGTTCTTTCTTCCCCTTCACCATAAAGCCTTCAGGTTGTTTCATGTAGATCTCCTCTTCCAGATCCCCGTGAAGAAATGTTGTCTTCACATCCATCTATTATACCTCAAAATCAAATGCAGTAGCAACAGATAAAAGTAATCTAATAGAAGTAATGGCAACAGGAGAAAAAATATCACCAAAATCAATTCCCGGCACCTAGGAATAACCTTTTTCCACCAACCTAGCTTTGTATTTCTCCACCTTGCCTTCTACATTCATCTTCTTCTTAAACACCCATTTGCTCCTGATGGGCTTCCTTCCAGCCGACAACTCCACCAAATCCCATGCTTCATTTTTATGCAAGGATGTCATTTCATCAACCATGGCCTCCTTCTAGAGTTTTCCATCCTTTGAATCTATGGCCTCCCTGATGGTTCTGGGGTCATCATTAGTTACAGTTAAAGAAAAAAATGAATAATTTAGTCCACGGGAACAATTTATTCCGCATGTTATACAGCTTTTTCTGCAGGAACAATTTATTCACCAGAGACTTAGATTGGTACAAATTCCCAAGTTTGTCCCACAAATTATTCACCGTAGCTTCCCCAGATACATTCAACAATACCGAATCTGAGACACACAACCATATTGTGCTCTTCGCCTTCCGATCCAACTTCTTCCAGTCTTCATCTGACATTGTCGTGGTTTAGTACCTGGATCTACTACGATCCAATATTCTTTATCCACCAGAAAATCCTCCATATTGAGCTTCCACAACTCAAAACCCTAACCATTAAATTTCTCAATCTCTATCTTTCCACTGCTCTCCATCTTCTTTCACTGTAAGAATCGATCCTGCAGATCTCCCACTAAACAGGGTCTACCACAAGCCCGAGCAAAAAACCCTCAGCAGCAAAGGCGTGCCCTTGAGGCCAAAACATATCTGATACCAAATGTAGGTTTTAACCCTATACAGAAATTATCTGCAAACGAATCTTAAAAATAGAAAATAAATAATAGCGAGAGCATAAAACGTAAAACATATATACACAGAGATTTTCCCCTAGATCCCAAATCGGGACGACCAGCTTGATTTTTCATTAAATTCCTTTTAGTGTTACAACACATATATATACATGTCGAAGCATGCATAAACCCCAATCCATTAACCCTGGATTAGAACATAACCATAGTTCCCTTGACCGGATCTACAAAATACCAGGGGCCAAAAACCATCATGCCCCAAAACCATGTGCAAAACCATGCACAAAACCATGGGCGGGTCTGCCCACCGAAAAATAAGGACCAAAATAATTTCTCGGGGCACTACCTCGGACCCTAAATAGGGGGGGCTACCACCACCTTGTGTCCACCCTGCTACGCCCGGCGCAACGTACAAGAGGCTCTATCTCCCCCCTGTAACCCCCTCGCGCGTCACTAGTTCTGGAAAGAATATAACACATACCCAACAATCCAAATATATAACTACAAACCTATCGCCCACAAATTCTATGTCCATTTCCATTTGAAAAGTGGCACCTATGTTCTTCAGGCCAAATGGCATTCTTGCATACATGAAAGTTCCCCAGGGTGTGGTAAAATTTGTTTTCTTCTGATCTTCTTTTTCAACCGCTACCTGATTGTACTAGGAGAAACCATCAACCATAGACAATCTATATGCTCATGTCACTTTCTATAAAACTTAGTCCATCTTAGGCAAAGGATAATTGTCTTTAAGTGATGCCTTGTTTAAATTCCTGAATTCAACACATAACCTTATTTCTCCATTATTTTTCCACACGGGAACTAGGTTAGAAACCCAGTCTGAAATATCTGAGTGGGACTGTAATTATTTCCTATAACAATTTATTCACTTCTTTTTCAATTGGAGCAAGGAGCAATGGATTAATCTGTCTAAGTTTATGTTTGTGAGGCTTGATCCCATCCTTCAATGGTATCTTGTGCTGAATAATATCCAGGTCATATGTTTTCAAATCCTCATAGGACCATACAAACACATCCATATGTTTTTTAAAAAGGTTAATGTATCTTTCTTTATAATTCTTAGGGACACCCTTGAATAACTTGACAACCTTGGGCTCTTGTTGAGTTCCCAGATTACAATCTTTCATCTCACCCTCTTAAGGTACCTTCTTTGGATCCAGTGCTACATCATTTGAATCAAACAATATTTCAAGAGGAACTAATCCCCTGGGCAATATATTATCTTGCAACTAGATTATTTTCTGATCACCTATTGATTGCTTAAGATTTTTCAAGTCTTCATTCTGATCAACATGTTCACTTTCTTGGTCTATTTCAGTATCTTCAAAATTTTCAATCATGGTCAGAAAATTATTTATCTGCTCATCATCTTCAAAAACCTGTCAGTGCTTAACATTGTCAGGAATAGACGGTTTGTGCCTCAGTTCAATTTCATACCTCAGTTTTGGATTTATAGGTGGCTTGAAAGTACTAGTTGAACTACCATTGAATCAGCCATTTTTTTTTCTTCTCTTGGAATGAATTGAAGATTTAAAGCTTAAAAATAATTCTCAATCAAGTCATATACTTCGTTCCTATATGATCTTAGCCTTGGATGCTTGCAGGTTTGACAAAGGTTTTTAATATTTTTTATAATTAGCTCAGAATCACCAAAAATTTGTTGAGAGTCAACAAGATGATGATCTTAGTGAAAAGTAAGCACCTTCACTAAGTGGAGCCTGCAGGCTATTTTTAGGTGTATGTCTATTTTTAGACATGGTGAGCATATTCTATAATTTGCAGGATGCTATTTGTAGATGGTTGGTCAAATGTGAAAAATAGATGAAATTATGTTTTTAGAATATTGGGTGAAGTCTATTTATAGATCGTTGATCTAACAATAGATGCATGTCGATTATTATTAGCTCTTAATAATAATCCGACAATAAACATCAACTTATTCTCTTGGAGAACTTTATTTCAGTGAACAGATTTGGAAAATCAGTGGGCTAAAGGAATTAAGCAATTCCTAGGGTTTATTGGTGGCTCATGCATGGAGGACTTAGTTAGAACTAAAGTGGCAAAGTTATGACAGAGTTGGAAGAGTAGTTTATGGAGTTCTTATTTATTTTAACTCATTTAAGTGAGTTAAACTCAGTTGAGCTAGTTGTATCTAGTCTAACTGAAAGATACACTAGTGAGAGTTAAGTGAATTAATTAGTTAATTAATTCAAAACTAATAACTCACTAACAACTGAACAGAAATAGCAGTTAACTACAATGCATGTCAGTCCCAGTGGAGACTCAGTGGAGAGATAGGTGAAAGGGTGAGATGGACTATCTGTTGTGACTATGGTGATCCATTCAATGCATCTGACACACATTGGAGTTTCCAATGAGGATTGCGCAGTCAAGGCAAGGTTAATTTGAATTCATTCAGGGGTCTTCTTCAGCAGGGATTGCGCAGTGGAGGCAGGCTGTCAGGAGGCAAGAAATTGGTGCGTAGATATGAATATTTCTGCATGACAGTGTGTAATGATTGTTGATTGTACTAAGAGCTTAATGTACTAATATTTGTATGATATTATTACATGATTCCATTGATATACATAATATATGATATTTGTGGTTTTTAGCTTTAAGATTTCTCGTTAAAAAACTGTGTTATGTGCGATTGAATTTATTCACATGTGTTTGCAATTGAAATTTAAATTTCCGCAAGTTTAACAGTGGAAGGATTATGTATTTATCAAGAAGATAAATATTTTTAGATCAGGAGAATCTAGTAATACATCAGTATTAATAAATTTCTACATGGTATCAGATTAGTATTGATCACTGGAGATTTCAATTGTGAATAAGTGTTGAGTTTTGTGCTAGTGGACAATTCGAATTTGCTGCAGAAATTTCTTGGTGCAACAGTTGAGTATTCATTGACATGTATTTTAATGGGTTGCGATTAGAGTATGCCCTTGAGGGTAGCTTGAATTACATAGCCTGGAAGGATAGGATGGAGGCAGTGCTTGAAGGTAATGGGCTGAAGGAGTTCATCGATAGCAATGTTCCTAAGCCTACTTCTAGCGATGTTGCAAGACTTGACGCATGGCAAAAGAAGGTAGCAAAGATAAGAAGAATTTTGTTGGAAGGTGTGAAGGACCATATTGTGTCAAGCCTTCATGGGAAAGCCAATCCATTTGCAATGTGGAAGGATTTGACAGATCTTTTCCAAAGAAAAAGCTACCAGAGGAAGTTGGCACTGAAAGATAAGCTCAGAAAAATAAAAATGGAGAAGGGCGACAGTATTCCAAAATATCTCACAAAGTTTGTCCACTGTAGGGATAAACTAGGAAGTGTGGGGATTACTGTTTATGGTGATTACTTGGTTAGATTGGCTCTCCTTGGGCTTCTGAAGATTTGGCATAGCTACGAAGACCCTGTCAATGGACAGGAGAAACTGCCAAGTTAGGAGCAACTTTGGTCGGATCTTGTGCAGGAGGAGATAAGGCGAAGTACCAGGAATGGCTCTTCATCGAAGAATGATGATGAATAGAATTGCGCTTTGGATGCTAAAGTAAGGAAAAGAAAGGGGAATAAATCCCATCCAAAATCTGAGGCTAAAGGCAAGAAACTGGATTTGTCCAAAGTGAAGTGTTTTCACTGTCACGAACATGGGCATCTCGCCACTAACTGCCCATAGAAAAAGAAGAACAAGAAGGATATTGGAGCTGCAGCTGGAGAGGCCTTAGCCTTGCAATTTGAACTTGATTTCTCTTTGATTTCATGCTTGGTTTCAATCTCAATGGGATCGGTGTGGTATCTTGATAGTGGTGCATCTGTCCATATGATGGGAGACAAGGAGTTGTTTAGTGACTTGGAGGAGAAGGAACTCCAAATGCATATAGATATGGGCAACGATGGCAGATACAGTGCGATTGGAATTGGTACCATTACCTTTGAGAGGGAGTTAGGTAAACCATTTCTGTTGAATTATGTTATGCATGTTCCAGGTATGAAGAAGAACTTGGTCTCAGTCGCAATGTTGGAAGACAGAGGTTATGACGTTGTTTTCAGCGAGGGAAAAGCTTTCCTGCGACATAAAACAACGGGTCAAACCAAGAGGATAGGAATTTGAGTTAAGAATATCTACAAGCTAGAGGTAGATGGTTGCACTACAATGATGGGCAAAGCAGAAGAAGTGGTGAGTTGGGATGAGGGTGAATTATGGCACAGGAGATTGGGCCATCTTCACCATGGCACCTTAAATATTTTGCAACATATTTCTACTGGACTTCCCAAGGGAACCCTTGCGCAGTCAGATCAGTGCAAGGGATGTACTATGGGTAAGTTTGTGAATACCGCCTTTCATAAGAAGGAGAACCGTGCTTCGGTGATCCTAGAGAGAATTCACATAGACTTGTGTGGACCTTTCTCGGTTTCTTAAACAGAAAAAAACAGGTATTATGTTATATTTATTGATGACTATTCTCATAGATGTTGGATATTCTTCATGCAGAAGAAGAGAGAAACATTCTCAAATTTCTGTGAGTTTAAAGCATTGGTGGAGAAGGAGTCAGGGAAGCAAGTGAAGGCTCTACGGAACGATAATGGTGGTGACTATATATCGAACGAATTCAAAGACTTCTATAGCAAAGAAGGAATTTGAAGAGAACTCATAGAGCCTCATAACCCACAACAGAATGGGGTCACAAAGAGGAAGAGTAGAACAATCGTGGGTGCTGCACAAGCTATGCTGCATGACCAGGGCATGTCGATGCAGTTGTGGGTGGAAGCATGCAACGTTGCGGTTTATGTGCAAAATCGTTGTCCTCATAGAGTACTTGGCATGAGTACACCTAAAGAAGCTTTTACTGGTAAGAAGCCTGATATTTCTCATTTGAATATTTTTTTCTCATCTATTTACATTCATGTGACAAAGGATGCCAGGAAGAAGCTAGAGCCGACTGCAAAAGTTGGGATATTTGTGGGGTACATAGAAACACCCCATAATTATCGTGTGTATTTTCCAAACAGTCGAATGACTATTGTGCGACAAGATATAAAATTCAATGAGGTGAAAGCCATGAAGTTGTCGCTTGAGAGGGAGCTATACTTGCATGCAGAGGAGGAACTTCTTATTCCCAAATATGACCCTCCAGATGTGGATCAGCCACAGGAGGAGATTCGTGGAGTGGAGGAGTCCACTCATGCAGAACCAAACATCAGAACAGGCAGAAAGCATACCACAGAAGCTGAGAGACTGAAGCTTGATGCGTCAGAGAATGTAGGAGTCCCTACATCACAGTGCAGACAAAGACAGTCACCTGACCGATTTACTGGATACATGGCTCTTATGAGCAAGTGTATTGTGACAGAGCCATCTTCTTTTGAAGAAGCAACGCAGGAGCCCACATGGGTAGATGCCATGGTGGATGATTAGGACTCCATTTTCAGGAACAATGCTTGGGAGATTGTTCCAAGGTTAGTGGGTAAATTAGTGGTAGATTCGATATGGATCTACAAGGTAAAGAAAGTTGCTGATGGGAGCGTCAAGAAGTATAAGGCAAGATTTTTTTCCCGAGGCTTCGCACAGATTGAGGGGATTGATTATGAATAAACCTTTGCACCTGTCGCACGGTATTCTTCCATAAGGACCATCCTTTCTCTCTCAGCACAGATGGGTTGGCACATTCATCAGATGGATGTGAAGACTGTGTTCCTGTTGACGGGAAATTTTGTCCGGCCAATAGTAGGGGATCTCCCCGGTTAAAAGTCCCAACTAGACTCTAAACCGTTTGGAATAGGGATCCCGTCCGGGGTGTGGGTCCGGCTACCGCTTAGGTCTCCTTTCTCTTGGTCTCAAAAGAACTCAATGAACCTGCAGACACACACTTATTCCAATGATACCAAATGCATGCTTGATGAGTTAAACCATATATCACACTATGCGTAGCGAGATAAATTAATAAAGCATAAACGCCGAAGGAAATGTTGTTAACAACACATCATTGGGGTTATGCTTGTAAGTTGTTCTGACCACAAAAGAAACAATTCTTTATGGCGAAAACGCCCTCTACTTCCTGAAATATTTAAATGATAAAACAAATGCTAATAAACAAAGTCATTAACATTCATGAGAAAGCGAAAAGAGCTGAACATCATTAACACAAATACAGAGAACTATAATGCATAAATGATGCCATTAAAAGTGCAGCTTCATTAATCAAAAGATGTTTGAAACTGTATAAGAAATACTCATAGTGTTCACACAGCAAAACACATCAGATCCAAAAGGAGTTTTGAAAAGTATCTCATTCATATGCAAAAGAGTGTTATCCTTCAGTACAATGCTCTATGACTCTCGAGTCCCAAAAAAAAGGATCTATTACAATCATCCCGGAGGGAGTTTTATAGGTCAAAATTTGCCCTTTGGGCTTCTTGACTTTTCATCTGCCCAACTGTTGAGCTGCCTTGCGACCTAGAAGGGAGCTGCGACTTGCAACCAAGCTGAGAAGTGTGACCTGCGACCTGGTTGGGAAATGCGACCTGCGACCTGCTGCCATTTGATCATGAGGATGTGCGCGTGATCGTGAGGTCGGGAACATCAACTTGTTGTTCTTTGAGGAAGTTTTGCCAAGCATGGTAATCTGCTGCTATGGGGGAAATCAAAAGAACTTCTTCTCTTAACCGATGGAGACATTCCAAAGCGTTTGGGATTAGATTCTCTCTTTTCAGTGTGACCTGGTTGGACAGGGAGGCGAACTTGGTGTAGATCTAGAGTGGTGTGACAAGAAACTTTCCCAGGTTCTCCTGTGATGCTGCGAGATCGGCAGTGGCAGCGGCTTCCTTAATGGGCTGCAAAAATGTCTAGATTTCCTGATCCACTTGTGCCCATGTCTTCTCTTCATCCAATGTGCCTAGCGATGGAATGTGATGTAGGATGTGCATTGAATCGATGCCGCTGATCAGATGTTCGTATGCGGACATCACCTTATCAAGGTCTTTGGATAGCTTATCCTTAGACTGCATTTTAATCTGGATCTAGACCTTGGCATCTTGTGTGTGGATCCAGTCTTTCTTTGGCAGGTTTTCGAGAGCCTGGGGGTACCGGACTGTCCAATCTATCATTCTATCCAAGGCGGTTGAGGCTTCCTTCAGCTGCTTGTTCCTTCGCTTGGTTTCTATTTGGGCTCTCACCAAAGGGGCAACTATCTGTTTTATAGTAAAAATTTCCCCATAGACTTGTCTCATGGTGGCCTCTAATATATCCAACTCCCTTTGGATGGCGAGTGGAGCTTCATTGATAGGGATAGTTTTTCTTTGGATTTTTTGAATCTCTTCTCTCAATGCTACCTTTTCCTGTTCTGCCCTTGCCTCCCTCTACTCCGCTTCTCGTAACCTGTTTTGTAGAGAGAATATCTCTCTACTCATTCTGTTTAAATTCTCTTCTGTGGTCGTAGGGAAAGTTGTGCCAGTCGATGCTATCATCACAGTATTAGTCCTAGTGTCTAGGACTATGTCTTTCTCCGTTGCGACTGTGGATGAGGAAAAAAGGATTTCGTGCCAGGCATCTTCTTTTCTCTTATCGGATCTTAAAGGAGAACTGATCATACATGAGCCTGGTGAGATCGAATACCTCCTCCTCTTGCCCTTGGTAGGAACTGACATCGGAGAGCGTGGCACATGTACTGACTAGAGGTACCTCAAGCGGTGGTAGCTCTGTTTGTGATCCTGCGCCCTGGGGAGATACCTGTATGTTCTCTAGAATTTCATCCTCCTCTTCTTTCTTTTTCTTCTCCTCCTCTTCTCTTCGAAGGCGTTCGACTTCTGTTGTTTCTTCTAATTCGGCTTTCCTTTTACGCTTAGCTGTTGCTGCTTGTTATGCTTTCTTCTGGCGTTTGGCTTCCACTTTATCTAATTCTTTCTTGAGTTCCCATTCCGCCGCAGCTTCCACCTCTTGTTTCTCCTTTTCCTTCTTGGCCTCCTCTGCCTACTTCTTCTTCTGCTCTGACCTTAGACTCTTCTTGCGCTTATCCTCATCTTCTTCCATCTTCTTCTCCCTTTCTTGTTGGGTAGAAGTGTTGTGCCCTGTACTGGTCCGAGGATTTTTAGCCAGAGAAGAAGAAGCGCCTCCCAATTCATGGCTCCTGTCTTCCAAGGTTTGGTCATCCGGGTCTTCTTAATCAGAGTACGCCCCCGGAGCAAGTTGGTGGTCTGCATTATACCAATTTCTTCTTTCATCTTCGCCCAGGCATTCCATGTGCTGGTAGTTCCATTTGAACTTAGCCCGCTTGCAATGATCAGGGACTATCCTTTCCGGGTCATATGTCTGGTTGTCCAATGCCCCAAGGTGGTAACTTTTCATCTCTTCCGCTTCTGCCTCTACCTCTCTGAAATATTTGATTGCTTTGATTGTGTAAGCACTGATAGTGAGGGGTAGCATAGGCCACGACTTCTTCTTACCCCTGGACAGGACCCTGGAGAAACCAGAAGACATTTGGAAACAGACTTCTTGCATGAGCATTTTGTCTGTGACATATCGAGGCATAGCATGTGGGGCCCTGAACGAGCCAAAGACTTGGATGAATGTGTACTCGGCAAATGGGAACCAATGTGCCACCTTGCCTAGCATCTCCATGGCTCGCCAAGACATGCAAGGAGTGTCTTGGCTGAACAATTTTCTGTAAAGAGCTAGGATGAACACTTGAGAGATCGGCTCTATGTCTTGCTTATACCTGGAATCCAAAAACACCTTGGTTTGTAAGTGGGTTGCACGGGTCTGTTTTGGATCCCATTTATGCACCCATCCCTCAAAGTGGCACCTTTAACAAATGGCATCCAACAAATAAGAGGCCATGTAGAATTCAGAAGGCAATCCTTCATCTAGTACCAATGCCAAGGATATGTTTGTATGAATGGAGGTCACCAATATGCTGGCCCAGTTGAAACGAGTGTCATGCACTGTGACATAATCCATGAGAGTTGCCCATGTGCTGCTGAAGGTGGTGGCATCGGGGCACCCGTACAATCTACAAAGCATGGAAGCCACCCATTTATACACTTTCCTAAGGCCCACCACTAGATATTCCTGATCCTTCTTGACCTTAAATTTCTCAGGCTCCTCCCACCACTTATTTAGAGTATCAACTATAGGGACTGCATGGGCAATGGCCCAATCTTCTGTGAAGTCCTCCTCTCGCTTAGGTAAAGAGTAATAAACATGAGCGTCTGAGCCTTTGAGCGTCGCGAAAGCCTTTCCTTCACTGTCCCTAATTACGAACTTCTTGGGGTCAATTTTCTGTATAATCCAATCTATCATCTCTGGGCATGGGAATACAGCCGGATGGGCACCTACAAGATGTAGCTTAGAACTTTTGACCTGTATGTATATTTCTCGATCAGAGAGGTCCTCTGGGAATTCCTGTCTAGCGAACTCTTGGTACACTTGGTACCAACGCATGATGTCCCCTTTGGCGAATGTGCACAAGGTATCTCTGTAGATCGGGGGTGGGGACATTGGCATGTCCATATCTACGTCCTCTACTGCCAGGCTCTTGTCTTTTTTCCGAGATACCGGAGGTCCCATGTTGCTTGAATTTGAGGGGACAGGTATACACTCTAATTCTGCTTCAAATTCACCTGTCATATTCATGAAAGAATCCTAGGATAAGAAAGATGCCATGATGATGCAAAACTAGGTATCGCTTATTAATTATTTCAACTGGGGACACAGGCAGAGCTGAATAAATGTCCTACTAGGTCGCATGGTCGCATGGTCGCAAGGTCGCGATGTTGATATTTTGAAGCTTCTGCGAATTTGCAACCTTGCGACTAGGTCACGGGGTCGCTAGATCGCAAGTTGTGAAAAATTGGTAGAAGTGCAACCTTGCGACCTTGCGACTAAGTCGCGGAGTCGTTGGGTCGCAAGTTGTGAGAAATTTGCGGAAGTGCGACCTTGCAACCTTGCGACCAGGTTGTGGGTTGCTGGGTCACAAATGCCAGAAAACCGGAGGGAGAGAAACTCTGCGGCCTGTGACCGAGTTGCAAGGTCACTAAGTCGCGAAGCTGCGAAAAAACAAACGGAAGAGCAATTTGTGACCTGGCGACTTAGCGACTGGGTCGCGGGGTCGCAGGGTCGCAATTCGTGCTAGGGCTTGCCGGGGTTTTGGCGCGTGCCACGTGAATTTCTTTTCTCTTTAACTTGAAAATGACAGGACTAAATGGGTCCAGAAAAAGCAAGAGGATAGCTTTTGGAGCAGGATACAGGCCATGAGAGGCTGGATGAGGAACTGTGATAAGTTTGGGCAAGCAGAGTGAATTTTATAGTCAAAAGGAAAACCCTAAGTGACAAATGAAAACAATGGCCAAAGGCAGGGGGCAATTTAAAGGCTGAGGAATATAGAGATTAGGCAAGAATAACCAAAAAGGAAACAGCAGGAGGAAAACGGCAACTTACCCGGGAAAATCACGCTCCAGTCGACCTGTCAGAGGCGTTTTTTTTTCTATCTGCTGCATATGAAAAATGCGACCTAGCGACCTCCTATATATAAAAAGGTCACACGTGCGGGCCATTAATGAGGTCGCGGGGTCACATGACGCAGTCATCTGAGAGAGTTGCGACCTCGCGACCTTGTGACCTTGCGACCTCAGGGTCGTGGGGTCGCAAGGTCGCAGTTTTCTACAAATTCGGAAATTTGCGACTCAACGACTTAACCCTCCCAGCTCTTAACTTAACTTTCATTTGTGCTCAAGGGGCTCCAAAACTTTTAAAGTGGGGGTTTTTTGGAGGGTGTTGTAGAGGCTACAACAAATGGCAATTCACTGGTCGAACTCAGAGTCTCTGCCGATGGTTTGCCTTGGAGGGGGAGGGAGGGACCTTGACTAGCTGTTCTTTTCACCTTAAGGTCAAGACTACCTTGCCTTTGGCACCTTGCAAGGTTGCTTGGCCTGTTGGCTTGTTTGGGTGCTGGTTAACTGACTTTGATTTCTTCAGGTTTCCGGACCGAAAATGTTGGAGAACTCTAGGCGGCTACAGGGTCCGGTACCATTATTTTTTCCTCATCGTGTCGCTCCGCTGCCTGCGAACCTCTCGGTCCCGGCGGAGTCACTGACTAGGAGTCGTGAATGTTGCTCCACTGCCAGCGAGCCTGGTCAGTACCCTGGTGGAGTCGTTACATCACCTCTCTGCGCAGGAAGCCTTTCTCAATCCTTTACCCTTTATTGGTGTGCTATTGCATTTATTTTGAATGTGCCTAAGGCACTTATTTAGATGTGCTCATGGCACTTATTTGAGATGGGGAATTTTTTTCCTGGGCGGATGAGGGATCCCGACTTATTTTACTTGTAGAGAGGTTTCTCCTGGTCTGATATGAGGACTTTGGTTTTTCCCAGATGTCCTGACGTCACCCGGAGTTAACTATGTTCCCTTCCGATCTAGTTGCCGCTGTATCGCACCTTCTTTTCGCAGACACCCTTTCAAACTTGCTAGGTGAGCTCCCTACGCTTGATGGCTTGAGCTAGGTCATGTGCTACCTTTGGGTGCCAATTACAAGCAAGATTTTACCACCTTCGTGTCTTTCAGGAAAGGCTTCCCATCAGTATAGAACCTGTCGTAGTGTGCCAATTACGTGGCTCCAAGAAGGCCTTCCATTTCTTTAAAAAAAATATTATTATTATTATTATTATTATTATTAGTTTATTTTTATTTTTTTATTTTTATTTTGACAAAAATGGAACGAAAGCAGAAAATATGGTACAGGGGTAGGACAGCCCTCTAAGGGCTACTAAGTGAAGTAATGTTTGAGGTCGTGCCCGTTTACCGGGAGGACCTCAACTCTTCCCTCAAGAGTTTGTAGTCTAAACGTGTGGGAACCCAATTTCTCCTTAACCTGGAAAGGACCTGTCCATAGTGCTTGGAACTTGGAATTTTTTCCCTTCTCTTCGTGAGATTTATCCCGCTTAAGGACTAGGTCTCCTACTTCAAATTTTTTACTCCCTGCGGATTTTTTATCAAACCATCTCTTGATCCGGCTTTGGTGGATGGTGAACTTTTCTCGGGTTTTTCGCCTTTCTTCCTCCAACTTCAGTAGTGTGTCGATCCGGGTCTGCAAGGTGGGGCATGGGGTACCATGGCATTCTTGGGAAAATTGAAGTGCAGGGAGAGATAAGTGGGGAGGAAGAACTGCTTCTTTTCCATACACGAGAAAATACGATGAGGTGCCGAGTGAGGATTTGGGCGTGACACGGTCGGCCCAAAGAGCGTAGTGAAGGGCATTGTGCCAGTTGCGCTGGTGGGACAGCAGAGTCTTCTTAATGATGCAGATAATATTTTTATTAGTTGACTCAGCTAACTCATTTCCTTGGGGATAATAATTTACAGAATGTTTAAGCACAATACCATTTTCCAGAGCAAAATCCTTCAATTTAAAAGATAAAAAGTAAGTTGCATTATCGAAAACCAAGGAAGTTGGAATGCCAAACCTGGTGATGATAGAATGAGTGAAAAATTCTATTACCTCTTGATCATTGATTTGGCATAAAGGTGCTGCTTCGACCCACCTGGTGAAATAATCGGTAGCAGTAAGAATATACTGATGTTGCTTGGAGGAGTGAGGTATGATTTCACCAATCACGTCCAAACCCCACTGTTGAAAGGGTTCCTCCACTGCTACTGATAGTAGGGGAGCGGCTGGTCGCGCTTCCCAGTTTGCGAATTTCTGGCATTGAGTGCACTTTCGAACATATGCATGCGCATCTCTGAATAGGGTTGGCCAATAGTATCCTGCACGCATTATCTTGTGGGCGGTGGTATCGCCTGCAAAATGCCCTCCATCTGGTCCGTCGTGCAGCTCGGTCAAGATTTTATGTGCTTCATCATGTTCCAAGCAGCGTAACAGAACTCCATCGTAATGTTTCTTGAAAATCTTACCCTGGATCAACTGGTAAGATGCAGCTTTGAGCCTTATTGCGCGTTTCTGCTAGGCAATTAAAGCAGGGTCCAGGATGCCATGGGCTAAATATCCCGAAATGTCAAAGTACCAAGAAGGGCTTCTCTGCTGAGGTGCATGGTCACTCTGATACATGTCGATTTCCTATTCCCAACACTCTTCTTCAACTCCATGTGAGCTTGCAGCCTCCGCAGCCATTTGGCATAGTCCTTGTCCTTTAACAATGTGTGTTGGTTTAAACTCTAAGTCATACTCTTGCAGGCATGCCACCCAGTTGCCTCGTCTCTCGCCTAGCTCCTGCTACACGAACAGTGAGTGGACAGCTGGGTGGGGAACGAAAACCGTGACATGGTTTTCTAAGATGTATGGCCTGAAATTATTGACTGCTTTGTAGACTGCATAGGCTTGCTTTTCAATTTTAGGGTAGTTCAATTCAGCTCCTTGTAAACTAGTACTCATGAAGGATATAGGCCGTTCAACATTGTTGTTGTCTTTCTGCGTGAGGATAGCTACAAGTGATGAATTTGAAGTGAAAGTATACAGGATAAAGCTTCTGCTAAAATCTAGACTTTGGAGGGATGGTGATTCAGCTATAGCCTACTTGATTTTGTTGAAAGCCTCCTTCTCTAGTAGATTCCATTTGAAAATCGCATTCTTCTTGATCATCCCCTGCAAAGGCCTGACTATTTGGGCGAAATCCGATATGAATTTACGTACAAAATTGATTTTCCCAAGGAAGGATTGCACAACCTTTTTACTGCTAGGGGTGGAATCTGGGCAATGGATTTCACCCGCTCGGGATCTAAAACAATGCCCTTCTTATTTATAATGTGGCCCAACAAATTCCCTTCTTTCACGGCGAAGACACTCTTCTTCGGGTTGAGTGAAATCCGGTACTTCTTGCACCTTTCGAAAATTTGCTTGAGGTGGCGTAAATGATCACCTCAGTGTTTCAAAAATATGGTGACATCATCCAAATAGACTACCACACTTCGCCCTATCAAACCATGGAAAGCTATATCCATGGCCCATTGGAAATTTTCCCCTGTGTTTATTAATCCGAAGGGCATGCATCTGAAAGCGAATGTTCCCCATTTGGTCTGAAAAGTAGTTTTTAATCTGTCCGGCTTAGCTACCAGCACTTAGTTGTAGCCGGAGAACCCATCCAATAAGGAGAACATCTCGGATCTGGACACAGCTTGCAATATTTTTTCCATAGGCGGCACCGGGTAATTGTCTTTGTCTGAGGCCCGATTTAAATTCTGGAAATCCACGCACAAGTGGATCTCGCCAGACTTCTTCCGTACTGGGACCAAATTTGACACCCACGTGGATTGGCGAACTTTGAAGATGATGTGTGCATCCAAAATCTTCTTAAGTTCTTTCTGAATCATCGGTTCCAAAGTAGGATGCACTTTTCTGAGCTTTTGTTGGAAAGGCTTCACTCCTTCCTTCATGGGTATCACGTGCTGAATAATACGAGTATCGTACGTACGTAAATCATCGTACGTCCAATCAAATATGTCTCGATACTTCCAGAATAGATGGGTGAAAGCCTACGTCTCCTGATTGGAACAGTCTTTCCCAAGGTTGATGAACTTCGGGTTCTCATCTGATCCTAAGTTCACCTGCCGATGTGCCAAGGTGGAACTTTGTACTTTGGTATTTGGGGGACCGCGGAAATGGCTTTACAGATCAAAGAGCTTTTCAAGTGACACTATCCCCTTGGGCATGGGGTTCTCCTTTCATTTATCATGCTCTTCCTGCAAAGCTTAATCGTGATCCGCCTCATCTATTACCGCGTCTTTGAATACTTGCATAGCTTCACAGATGCAAATTGGGTAGGCAACCCAACGGACAGAAAGAGCACATCAGGAGGGGTTTTCAGTATCAGATCTACAAAATTTTCTTGGTACAGCAAGAAACAAAGATCCATGGCACTCAGTTCAAGGGAAGTATAATACATGGAAGCAAGTCAAGTTGCATGTGAGGCTATCTGGATGAGGAAGATCCTGGTCAGTTTTTTCGGTTCACATTTAGATCCTACAGTGATACATTGTGATAACCAGAGTTGCATTAAAATCTCGATTAATCTTGTGTTTCATGATAGATATAAACATATTGATATCCAGTATCATCATATCAGATATTGTGTGCAGCGGAAGATCATGTTGCTTCAGTACATTCCTATGGAAGATTGGGATGCAGACATTCTGACGAAGGCGCTCGGCAGGAGAAAATTCGAATACCATAGAGGTAGGATCGGGGTGAAGGATAATCCCTATCTTTTTGAGAGGGAGTGTTGAGATTCAAAAAGATGATGAGCTTAGTGAAAAGTAAGCACCTTCACTAAGTGGGGCCCGCAGGCTATTTTTAGGTGTATGTCTATTTTAAACATGGTGAGCATATTCTATAAGTTGCAGGATGCTATTTGTAGATGGTTGGTCAAATGTGAAAAACAGATGAAATTCTATTTTTAGAATATTGGGCGAAGTCTATTTATAGATCGTCGATCTAAAAATAGATGCATGTCGATTATTATTAGCTCTTAATAATAATCCAACAATAAACATCAACTTATTCTCTTGGAGCCCTTTATTTCAGTGAACAGATTTGGAAAATCAGTGGTCTGAAGGAATTACGCAATTCCTAGGGTTTATTGGGGGCTCATGCATGGAGGACTCAGTTAGAACTGAAGTGGCAAAGTTATGACAGAGTTGGAAGAGTATTTTATGTTGTTGTTATTTAGTTTAACTCAGTTAAGTGAGTTAAACTTAGTTGAGCTAGTTGTATCTAGTCTAACTGAAAGATACACTAGTGAGAGTTAAGTGAATTAATTAGTTAATTAATTCAAAACTAATAAATCACTAACAACTGAACAGAAACAATAGTTAACTACAATGCATGTCAGTTCCAGTGGAGGCCCAGTGGAGAGATAGGTGAAAGGGTGAGATGGACTATCTGTTGTGACTATAGTGATGCATTCAATGCATCTGAAACACATTGGAGTTGCCAATGAGGATTGCACAATCAGGACAAGGCCAATTCGAATTCATTCAGGGGTCTTCTTTTGCAGGGATTGCGCAGTGGAGGCAGGTTGTCAAGAGGCAAGAAATTGGTGCATAGATATGCATATTTCTGCATGACAGTTGTAATGATTGTTGATTGTACTGAGCGCTTGATGTACTAAGCTTTTTGTGAGATTATTACATGATTCCATTGATATACATAATATATGATAGTTTGGGTTTTTAGCTTTAATATTTCCCGTTAAACAACTATGTTATGTGCAATTGAATTTATTCACATGTGTTTGCAATTGAGTTTTAAATTTCTGCAAGTTTAACAGTGGAAGGATTCTATATTTAGCAAGAATATAAATATTGTTAGATCAGGACAATCCGGTAATACATCAGTATTAATAAATTTCTACAAAATGGAAATACACTGGATTCCCATTTGTTTAGAAGTTTGAAGACTTAAAATTAATGTCGCATACTCAGCTACATTATTTGTTGATTCAAATTCAAGCTTAAAAGAAAAAGGTAAAAGATTACCTTCTAGAGTTATTAATAAAAATCCATCTCCTGTGCCATCTTTTGAATAGGCACCATCAAAATAACACTTCCAAAATTTTTTTGAACACAGCTCATTATGTGCAATTGCTAAAGAGAGTTGCTTCTCTAAGTCTTCAACAAACTTTTCATCTTCATGCAGCATAAAATAGGAAAGATCTTCTTTTTCTTGACCATAAATAGGGGAATTTCCTGCATCTTTCTTTGTGGTAGTTTTAACAAATCCTATTTCTCTATATAACCTTCTTTCTTCCCCATTAAAGACAAGAATAATAGCATATGTGAAGTCCAGTTTTAAAACTCCTCCAAGCTTCTCTCCCCAAGATTTGGACAAAAGCATACGAAACGTAGCTGGAATATCTACGACCACTACATCCATCATGATACTTTTGGCTGGAATTTGGGCTAAGGATACCACCATGTCTTTGTTAAGCCCAACACACTTCACCCTTTTTGAATCAAATAAATATAGGTCCCTATAGGGTTTAGTAATTTCTAAATTCAATTCTTTCATTACAGATAATGGCATGAGATTATGTGAAGCACCTGATTCCAACATGCAATTATGAAGAATGAAATCATGAAGAAGCAGTGATATATAAAATGGGGGAATAGAATAATCTACCTCTTCCACATGTGGACCAAAAGTGACCACTATCTTTTCTTCTTGCAAATTCACAGTATCACCAATGTCATCAAACTGAGAAAGATTAATGAATTCTGCAATTTCTTTCTTGTAACCTAGTGTCTTAGCTAGCTCAAGAAGGGGTACTTGGATTTTGACCTTTTCTAGCTCTTTTGATAAACTAAAAGCCTTATTTTGTTTGACAATTTTCTCAGATTCTTCTTGATTTATACTAGGATTAGAAATCTATTCAGGGACAGTAACAACCTTCTCCATATTACTAGTATCAATAGACTTGTTTCGGGAAGACTCCACCTATTGTATCTTTGTTCCACTTACTGGATCCATAGGTTGTTTCCCCTTATCTGATTTTTTTACTGATTTCTTTTATTGTGGAATCGTCATTGGAGAAGGTACTGACTCCTGTTGTTGTTCTTCATCATCCTGTGTCCTTGATCTCTTTCTTGATCTTAAATCATATTTCTTATGCAACTCTGCTTGCATAAAGTCTATAAATTTCCTACAATAATCATCCATATCTTCTTGGTCAAAGGATACCTCAGCTTCGATATATTATTCTTCACATTCTTCCTCTTCCTCACCTTCTTTAATGTACATGGCAGATATTTGATCTTCGACTTCCCTTTCATCATCTTCAGTGGACTGTGAAGGTGCTGCTTTTATATACAGTGGTGCCTGAACTTGGTCTTGGTCTTTCCTTTCCCTCAGCAAGATTTGCAAGGGCTGCTTTCTAAATTGAGGATTGAAAACCCCTCTGTTTTTTTGTGTAGGCCTTTGGGAGTTTTTATTATATAAATCCATCTTTACTAACTTATTCGACAAATTCTTGATGACCTTTTTCATGTCATCAATCCTCTGATCCTGTGGTGATTCTTCTTTGGCCTTGCCTTTCTCTTGAACTCACTGCTTTTCTTGTGTTTTCCCAGCAGCAGTCATGTTTGCTTCTATTATCACTCTAGTAAATTTTCTATCAGAAATATTTAAAACTTTGTAACTTACTAGAGGTAACCACAAACCTACTTTTGAAATATAGGATCTAGCCCTCCTAAATTTCAGAGAGGGATCTCTTTTTATGATTTAACTTTGTTTTGGATTAAATTTTAGGCTAGGTATGATTGGGCACTTGGTTTTTGTTTGAATGCTTGGTGGCAATAAAAGGTACTTCAAGGTAAACTACATAGGGATATACCAGACCATTGGGCTATGGAGTCAAATTTCTTGGCAAGAAGAGCTAGGAAATAAGGTCAAAAGAACAAATATACTAAGGACGGGGTAGATGACCTTCAAAGGGTTTGGAAATAGGATTTTTGATGAAATGGTAAGATATGAACAAAAGGGAAATGAAGAATCCTTAAGTTATAGAAAATAAGATGAAAGAGGAGAATTCGAATTTGATCCAACTTTTAGTTGATGATGAGGCATCCAAGTCACTAATTGTTTCCTTTCTTTGTGCATTCTGCTCCAGCAATTCTGCAAACTTGGGGTCCAATGATACCTTTTTATTTCTCAATAAAAAATATATATGTAAAAAGTGAAATAGGTTATTTTGGATTAATATGTTGGTGAGATAAACCTCTTTCAGTTCCCTAAAATTATTCTCCAGCTATTCACAATAGACTCTGCAAAAATATGTGTAAAATAGAGTTTTACATAGTCTACACAATAAGTTGTAAAGATGTGAATGTATATCCTGTTATGTAATACATGTGAAAAAAGTGAGATAGGTTTTTTTAGATAGGGCTCTTAGGAAGAAAAACCTCCTTCAATTTTTTATGATGTATTTCTTATTGGCCACAATCTTCTTTGAAAAATTATGAATTAACAGGAATTTTCTGCAAAAAGAGCTTTAAAATATTGTTTAATATTTCCAAATTCATAATGTCTGTTAGAAAAGTGAGAGAGGTTTTTGTAGTTAAGAATATTAGGAACAAAAACCTCCTTTAGTTTTGAAAAAATCATCTTGGATTGGTCACAATAATTTCTGCAAAACAATGACTTAAACATGAAATTTCTGCAAAAATGTTCCTTCTTGTTATGTTTTCATCTTTTCACCTTTTTTGTTCTTTTAACTGTTTTACTTTCACTTTGGATAAAATTCATTGTTGGTGAAATTATTTTCATCTCCTTTTACCATTTACTGCCTCTGTATTTACTTTTACTGTTTACCTTTGATTGTCTGTAACTTTGTTTTAACTTTCACTCTGACTTTTACCTGATACACTTTAACCAGTGATACTCTTTAACTGTTATGTTTTCAATGTCATTATGAATTCTGATTTCACTTTTACCATTCACTGTGAAAAATTCATCATTATGATCTATCTCTGACTTGATTTTATTTTTTCTTTGTATACAAACTGTTTGTTGAATGAAGCTTTTGATTTAAAATTTGAGAATTTGGAGCAAACAATTTTGTCAACTAGTATTGAAACTGATGGCCCAATTTCTTATTCTGATAATAACCTGCAAAAATCAAACAATTTGTTAATGAAGCAGAGGTCTGCAAGGAGGTGATTGAAGGCTTTTGAAAGACATGTGGAATGAGATCTGTCTGTGGAGGTTTAACTCTGTTTTTAGGCATTCTAGCTTCTTCTGTAAGATTAAATGGTTTACAGAAGTAATTTACTTTAAACAGAGGGGTAACTAAGAAATTTAGGCTAAGGATAGCTTCTTTTGGGATTTTTTTTCAATTAGGTTTATTCAGAGGATGTAAACTAGGATAAAACAGAAAACGAGGGTTTTCTAAGTGGATTTGACTGAGAGAAGGAGTTTCTAGGGTATATTCAGATTTTCAACCCTTTAAATCTTTGAATTTTGGTCTTTGGAGCTTAGAAATGGAGGAAAATGGCCTTTAAAAGACTGGCTCTAGAACACAAAGCTCCCTCAATTCGCAGGTATTTTGATGTTTTGATAGGGTTTCTGAAGCTTCTGTGGTCGAATTTGGACTTCTGTTGATTTTGTTGGGGCCAAAACAATGTACTTTGTTATGTCAACAGGGTATCTTCAATTGAAACTGGATCTTTGGCGCTACAGAGGATAGCTTTAATGGTCTTTCAGATGCAGTCACAGTGGTAAAGTTTTAGCTTCGGGGCTATAAATTGGTCAACAGAGGCTTAGAAATCATTTAAAATAGTCGAGGTGGGAGTTTAACCAGTCGGGAATGCAACTAACAGATATAACAATGATATATTAAAGTTTTAACCTTAATAAACATCATCATATTCAACGTTTATTATAATTTCATTCAAAGGCGGGAGGCGGATTTGGAATTTTGAATGCGAAAAACAGTTGGTTGTTTTCACGTTGCATTTGGATGGTAAGTTGTTTTGGAAAATATGAACGCGATCGAATAGAATTTGGACACGTAGCAATGGGCGGTTTAATGAAACTACTTTTATCGCGTGAATTTCATCAAACTTCAATCGATCAGTTTCGGCATGCGATATGAGACCCGCACTGTTAGATTTTATTTCACGATGCGAATGGTCAGGATTAGTGTTTGGAGTTGCGGCGGACAGGCGGGTGGGACCGAGATTTATTATGGGCCATTGATTTTATATGAAAAGGATCAATGGTCATGACTCTACACGACGAGAAATGGTGGGGCATGAGGCTAGGTTGATCGTGCTAAGTGTAGACCGTTAGATTAGGTATATAAATATGATTGGAGGGTGATGGATGAGCGCGAGGGCGCTGGGTTATTTGTTTGGATAATGAGGATTTTTATATATATAAGGAGTTTATATATATGGAGTGGAATGCATAGGGGCGGGTTAATATAAAGTTTAACCAAGGTTTCAATTGTAGTATAAAGTATGAAACTTTATTCATCGGGAAATATGGGTAAGGTTTAACCTTGGGTAAAGCTTATGCAGGGAAAGGTGAATGTATTAGCGGAGGTTTTGGTTAATACATAAAGCATCGGTAAAGCTTTTTATTTATCATTTGATATATCAATTCCGATAACTTTTCCTTTATATTTTTATTATATAGTTATTTCAAACCATTTTGGCTAAATAACTATTGGGGAGTTGGGATATTTCATTATGGATAATATTTATGTCAAAGGGATAGTTTCAGGATTTATTTTAAACATGTGAATAATAACTTTGACATAAAAATCTTATAATAAGGGGTTTTGGGGGATATTTAATAAAAAGGAGTTATATTAATAGGACTAGGACTTTATATAGGGAGTTAATAAAATGAGTTAGGTTTTAATATGAAAAGGGACAATGAATACTCAAAAATTCATAAATAAAACTGAGGAAAGTGAAAATTAGAGTAAAGTTTCATTTTCATAACTCACTCACTTTTACTTAGTATATCATGTCTTTTGAGGGTTTTTTGCTTCATGAGAAGTAGGAAGTTAATAAAATGAGGGTTTTAAGCATAGTTAAGTAAAAATGAGGTCTTTACTTATGATTTTTCATGGTAATGAATGTATGAATAGCAGATGATGTAAATTTTGGGATTAACATAGAAATTTAACATTTTCAACTAGCCAATCATTAAGCCTTGGGTCCGGTCCCAAAAAAAGCCAGAGAAATGCTCTCAGCCTCTTTGACTGAAAGTTTAGAATGTCAAATAGCTATAGGGGAGGGGAAATTAGTGATTGTTGCCCAGTGACAAATATTTTCAATGATTTTCCCACCTTCTTCTACCTACCCAATCTTTAATCTAAAATTGTTTCTTCCATTTGTGCAGGTGCATTTGAGCTAGCAACCTTGAACATTTTGTTCTTTTGAAAGCAGTACAAACTATCTAATTCTACCTTATTTCATCCAAGGACCTAGATTAAACTGTTGGGTTCCTTTTTACTCTATACCTATCTACTGAATTATCAAGATTAATCTGTCTGACAACTCTTTATTCTCTATCTAAAACAAGTAAATTGAAACATGGCAATTCAAGACTAAGAAGTTCAACTCATCATGGATTATGGCATTTATTAACACTCTACCATAATCAGCTACAAAAAGTAAAAATTAGTGGCATTTATACTTTCATGTTTTATTCATCTTTTTCCTTTTGGGGTATATCATTTTTTCTAAGTCCTTTGATTTTTCTTTTAGGACTTTTACCCTCTTTTTGATTTTTTTTATTTTTTATTTTTTACAAAATATGGGAAAATAACTTGCACAAAGCAAAGTTTGTACATATTTACAAGAATACCATCAGTCAAGTCAAAATTATGAATCCTATATTTATAGGTTACTAACATCGGCTTCACATGGGGATGGAATCTCCTTGTGAGATGTCAAGAACACCGTTGACTAGTAGCCTGATCCATTGGGCCAATCCCAAACATGCATTTGTTGTGGCTGAAAATCTTGAACTGAATATAGTCCTTTTTCTGCAAACTGAAATATGATCTGAAACTAAAAAAAAAACATATTGCAATTCTCAACCAAAATTATTAGATCTTAAATATCTTTAGGACCTTCTCCTTAGATTTAAATCTTAATGAATTATTCCAAAACTAGCTAAGAACTGAATACTGAAAAAGAAAATGCCCATAGCTTTGAGCTTATTTTCACTCATCTACCTACTCTAATCTACTGTTAATTTTGTTGAATCAGGTAATACAAAAATGCCAATGAAGCCAGTCAAGTATTTGTAGCAATGAATGGATAATTTGACTAATTTTCATCAAACTTGGAAGTATAACTTGATCATGTGTCTTCATTATCAATAATATGATGTGAAATGGCAATTGTTGATATATTTGATCCTCATAGATGAAACATGTTTGCAGATTTGAGCTAAAAATATTCTCCATATAATTTGCTATAGGATCATTAAAAGCATAATGTATGATTTGTGCTTCTAGGCCTTCAATGACTAGTTGTTCAGTTGTATTCTGAATATTAATCCCTGAAACTATTTCTTTAATCTTATGCTTGAAAGAATACTCATCCTCAATCTACAAGTCAAAAGGTAGTATAATTTCCTCTTGCTTTGGAGAAGGAAGATTTTCCAAGAATTCTTTAGGATCTCGGAAATTAGAAGACTGAATTTGAAAATATAAAAGTTTAATTTCATTTTCATAATTTTCAGAAATTATCTCAAGAACACATTTTTTAAGTTGAGGAGAATATTTTCTTGATTTCAAAATAAGAAAGATAGCTCTTAGAAAATCCCCATCAAGCTGAAATTCTAATATCTCATCCCTCAAAATAGCTAGTGATTGTTCTGCGAAATTAGCTTGAATTTGGAGAACATAATTATCATCATACTGATCATACTTAGGAAAATATTTAGAAGAAGGAATGTCATCAATCATAAACATTAGATCAGCAGATTTCTCTTCCAACAATCCTAATATATCTTGATTAGATTGGTTGCATTCTATTTGAAAGTCATTATTTTGTTCAATAGGAGTGCTATCAAGCAATGGGCCTTTTTGGGAGGGTAGAATAACATGAGCATCAACTTGTTCTTCTGTTTCTTCATGGATAAAAACTTTAGTACATTCATCAACCTTAGAATAAGTAGAAACAATTTCTTCATTATGTAAATATTTTGAGGATGGTTGCATGTTTAGAAGCAAATTGATTTCTTCTTCAGTGAGGGGGGGTGGCAATCTCTGAATTGTTAGATTTGAATAACAATTGTTTTTTTTCTTATCTAAAAATTTATCATGAGGTTGAATATTTTCTGAAACACCATTTGTTATCACAGAGGGGATTTTTGGATCTTTATTCATCTCCTGATCTATTTCATCTTTTTTTAACTCCTCTTGATTATTATGACATTTAACTTGAGAATGAAAATTATGGACTTCTTCTAATAAATCTTCAGGAAACCGATTTCCAAAATCTTCATCAATATTTTTAAGGTAATGTATAAGATCTTCAGCTTGATCACAACAATTTTCAGCTAATGATAAAGATGGAAAATCTTCTTTGTAATGCTCATAAAATACCTTATGAAAATATTTTAGAGAAAATAAACTAGCAGGTTTGAGAGCTTCGTACCATTCCCTTGCTTTTCCTTCTAAGGTTGCCATGAATATCTTCATGAGGCAATCCTCATGCCAATCACCCTTCAATCTTGATGAGTGTATATGAAATTTAATGAGATGTAACAAAGGATCATCAATATTCTCATCTTGAAACATGGGCAGATTTTCACCCCAATTTACCTTTGGTAGTTTGTGTGGAAATCCAGGTATGTGATCTCTGCTCATGGGAGCATATCTTCGTTTTATTCTTGGATCGTCTTGAAAATTAGCCATAACGAAAGGCCATTGTTTCTGTAAAACTAAGTTATATCCTTATAGAAAATACAATATATATTAAAAAACTTTCTTAACAAGAAAGAACATAATGTCTTGGATTAAGATCCAAGTTGAAAGCCTGATCTTTCCATATTGTTCTTCCAGGTTCATTCCTCCAGTGGAGTCTTGATTGTGAAATTGATGTGGAGTCGCCAGGTTGATGATTTTAACCTTTGTGTGTCTGATCACTGTCCACCATCATAGATTAGATCTGAACCTGTAAAATATTTCTGAAGAAAAAGGTTAGTCTTCCCCAGTATGGTCGCCAATATGTTATCACTCTAGTAAATTGTCTATCATAAATATTTAAAATTTTGTAACTTACTAGAGGTAACCACAAATCTACTTTTAAAATATAGGATCTAGCCCTCCTAAATTTCAAAGAGGGATCTCTCTTTATGATTTAACTTTGTTTTGGATTAAATTTTAGGCTAGGTAAGATTGGGCATTTGGTTTTGTTTGAATGTTTGGTGGCAATAAAAGGTACTTCAAGGTAAACCATAGAGGGATCTACCAGACCATTGGGCTATTGAGTCAAATATCTTAGCAAGCAGAGCTAGGAAATAAGGTCAAAAGAGCAAATGTACTAAGGGCAGGGTAGATGACTTTCAAATGGTTTGGAAATAGGATTTTTGATGAAATGCTAAGATCTGAAGAAAAATCCAATGAATAATCCTTAAGTTACAGGAAAGAAGATGAAAGAAAGAGGTCCAAAGGGACTAAGAGCAGTTAAGGATTCTTAAGTTCAGATATCAGCAGAAAACATATCAATGAATAACTAGTAAAAAAGAGGGAGCTTTTGACACTAATATTTTATAAACGTTCCTAGTCAATAATTTAAGACAGAAAACATGTAAATGTATGTATGGAACTTAGAAAGATAAACAGTGAAAACAAGAAAATACTTGACTTATCTTATCAGCACAAGAATCGTGAGTTATGATGTCTATTTGACTTAGTTCCAGTCTGCTGCTTTACAAATCGACTCACATAAACTCAAATGTATTCAAAAAAAATGTCTATATTAGTCTTGAAAATTTTTATTCCACCCAAAATACTTCAAAGAGTGAAGTATTTATATAAATTCTAAACTAGAATATCTTGAAAAAATATCAAGATTGTTTTACAAATATCTCCAACTGTTTTACATAAATAGAACTTAAGTAAAGGACACTCAAAACTAATGCATCTATTTGGCACTATTTTTTATGGATAGGTGATGACAAAGAGGAGAATTTGAATTTTATCCAACTCTTATTTGATAATGAGGCATCCAAGTCACTAACTGTTTCATTTCTTTGTGCATTCTGCTCCAGCAATTCTGCAAACTTGGGGTCCAATGATACCTTTGTATTTCTCAATCCGAAATAGATGTGTAAAATGTAAAAGAGGTTATTTTGGATGAATATTTTGGTGAGATAAACCTCTTTCAGTTCCCTAAAATTATGCTCCAGTTGTCCACAATAGGCTCTACCAAAAGATGTGTAAAACAGAGTTTTACAGAGTCTGCAAAATAAGTTGTAAAGATGCGCATGTATCTCCAGTTCTGTAATACCTGTGCAAAAAGTGAGATCGTTTTTTGTAGATAGGGCTCTTAGGAAGAAAAACCTCCTTCAGTTTTGTATGATGTATTTCTGATTGGCCAAAATATTCTCTGCAAAATGACAACTTAACAGGAATTTTCTGCAAAAAGTGCTTTAAAATATTGTTTAATATTTTCAAATCCGTAATGGCTGTTAGAAAAGTGAGAGAGGTTTTTGTAGTTAAGCATCTTAGGAACAAAAATATCCTTTATTTTTTCAAAATTAATCTTGGATTGGTCACAATAATTTCTGCAAAACAATGACTTAAACATGAAATTTCTGCAAAAATGTTCCTTCTTGTTATGTTTTCATCTTTTCACCTTGTTTGTTCTTTTAACTGTTTTACTTTCACTTTGGATAAAATTCATTGTTGGTGAAAGTATTTTCATCTCTTTTTACCATTTACTGCCTCTGTATTTACTTTTACTATTTACCTTTGACTATCTGTAACTTTGTTTTAACTTTCACTCTGACTTTTACCTGATACTCTTTAACTGTTATGTTTTCAGTGTCATTATGAATTCTGATTTCACTTTTACCATTCACTGTGCAAATTTCATCATTCTGATCTCTCTCTGACTTGATTTTATTTTTTCTTTGTATACAAAATGTTTTTTGAATGAAGCTTTTGATTTAAAATTTGAGAATTTGGAGCAAAAAATTTTGTCAACTAGTATTGAAACTGATGGCCCAATTTCTTATTCTAATAATAACCTTTAAAAATCAAACAATTTGTTAATGAAGCAGAGGTATGCAAGGAGGTGATTGAATGCTTTTGAACGATCTGTGGAGGTTTAACTCTGTTTTTAGGAATTCTAGCTTCTTCTGTAACATTAAATGGCTTACAGAAGTAATTTACTTTAAACAAAGGGGTAACTGAGAAATTTAGGCTAAGGATAGCTTCTTTTGGGATTTTTTCTCAATTAGGTTTATTCAGAGGATGTAAACTAGGATAAAACTGAAAACAAGGGTTTTCTAAGTGGATTTGAATGAGAGAAGGAGTTTCTAGGGTATATTTAGATTTTCAACCCTTTAAATCTTTGAATTTTGGCCTTTGGAGCTTAGAAATTGAGGAAACTGGCCTTTAAAAGATTGGCTCTAGAACATAGAGCTCCCTCAATTCGCAGGTATTTTGATGTTTTGACAGGGTTTCTGAAGCTTCTGTGGTCGAATTTGGACTTCTGTTGATTCTGTTGGGGCCAAAATAGTGTACTTTGTTATGTCAACAGGGTATCTTCAGTTGAAACTGGATCTTTGGCGCTACAGAGGGTAGCTTTAATGGTCTTTTAGATGTAGTCACAGTGGTAAAGTTTTAGCTCTGGGTCTATAAATTGGTCAACAGAGGCTCAAAAATATTTTAAAATAGTCGGGGCGGGAGTTTAACCAGTTGGGAATGCAACTAACGGATATAACAATGATATATTAAAGTTTTAACCTTAATAAACATCATCATATTCGGCATTTATTATAAGTTCATTCAAAGGCGGTAGGCGGATTTGGAATTTTGAATGTGAAAAATCGTTGGTTGTTTTCGCATTTCATTTAGATGGTAAGTTGTTTTGGAAAATATGAACGCGATCGAATAGAATTTGGACACGTAGCAATGGGCAGTTTAATGAAACTACTTTTATCACGTGAATTTCATCAAACTTCAATCGATCAGTTTCAGCATGCGATATGAGACCCGCATCGTTAGATTTGATTTCACGATGCGAATGGTCAGTATTAGTGTTTGGAGTTGCGGCGGACAAGCGGTTGGGACCGATATTTATTATGGGCCGTTGATTTGATATGAAAGGGATCAATGGTCATGACTCAACGCAACGGGAAATGGTGGGGCATGAGGCTAGGTTGATCGCGCTAAGTGTAGATCGTTAGATTAGGTATATAAATATGATCGGAGGGTGATGGATGAGCGTGAGGGCGTTGGGTTATTTGATTGGATAATGAGTCCTTTTATATAAAAGGAGTTTATATTTATGGAGTGGAATGCATAGGGGAGGGTTAATATAAAGTTTAACCAAGGTTTCGATTGTAGTATAAAATACTAACCTTTATTCATCGGGAAAGAGGGGTAAGGTTTAACCTTGGATAAAGCTTATGCGGGGAAAGGTGAAGGTATTAGCAGAGATTTTGGTTAATACATAAAGCATCGGTAAAGCTTTTTATTTCTCATTTGATATATCAATTCCAACAACTTTTCCTTTATATTTTTATTATATAGTTATTTCAAACCATTTCGGCTAAATAACTATTGGGGAGTCGGGATATTTCATTATGGATAATATTTATGTCAAAGGGATAGTTTCGGGATTTAATTTAAACATGTGATAATAACTTTGACATAAAAAGCTTATAATAAGGGGTTTTTTGGGATATTTAATAAAAAGGAGTTATATTAATAGGACTAGGACTTTCTATAGGGATTTAATAAAATAAGTTAGGTGTTAATATGAAAAGGGACAATGAATACTCAAAAATTCATAAATAAAACTAAGGAAAGTGAAAATTAGAGTAAAGTTTCATTTTCATAACTCACTCACTTTTACTTAGTATATCATGTCTTTTGAGGGTTTTATGCTTCATGAGATGTAGGAAGTTAATAAAATGAGGGTTTTAAGCATTATTAAGTAAAAATGAGTTATTTACTTATGATTTTTCATGGTAATGAATGTATGAATAGCAGATGATGTAAATTTTGGGATTAACATAGAAATTTAACATTTTCAACTAGCCAGTCATTAAGCCTTGGGTCCGGTCCCAAAAAAAGCCAGAGAAATGCTCTTAGCCTCTTTGACTGAAAGTTTAGAATTTCAAATAGATATAGGGGAGGGGAAATTAGTGATTTTTTCCCAGTGACAAATGTTTACAATGATTTTCCCACTTTCTTCTACCTACCCAATCTTTAATCTAACATTTTTTCTTCCATTTGTGCAGGTGAATTTGAGCTAGCAACCTTGAACATTTTGTTCTTTTGAAAGCAGTAAAAATTATCTAATTCTACCTTATTTCATCCAAGGACCCAGATTAAACTGTTGGGTTCCTTTTTACTCTATACCTATCTACTGAATTGTCAGGATTAAACTGTCTGACAACTCTTTATTCTCTATCTAAAACAAGTAAATTGAAACATGACAAGTCAAGACGAAGTAGTTCAACTCATCATGGATTATGGAATTTATTGACACTCTGCCATAATCAGCTACAAAAAGTAAAAAGTAGTGGCATTTAGACTTGGACACTTTCATGTTTTATTCATGTTTTTCCTTTTGGGGTATATCATTTTTTCTAAGTCCTTTGATTTTTCTTTTAGGACTTTTACCCTCTTTTATTTTTTTTATTTTATTTTATTTTTTTTACAAAATATGGTAAAATAACTTGCAGAAAGAAAATTTTGTATATATTTACAAGACTACCATCAGTCAAGTCAAAATTATGAATCTTATATTTATAGGTTACTAACAGCTTCAATTTCCAAAGCATCAGGTTAGATTTGTTCAAGAGTAGGAGATCTCCTTTCTCTTAAAGTGAAACTAAAGTCTGACTCAAAGGCTCCAACAAAAACTACCCTTGCTCTAACAGGAGGGGGTTTCATTTCTATGGGTAAACTATTATAAAATTTGTTGAATCTTTTAATAAAATCAGTCATGTTTTCATTAGAATTTTTCTTGATTGCATTAAACTGCATCAATGAGTAACCATGATCTCTTTTTTCACCCCATCTTCGAGTGAATTTTGTTTGTAATTACTCCCAATTATTAATTGAGGCATTTGGTAATCCTTTAAACCATTTTCTTGCCTCTCCATTTAGATACTATACAAAAGTCTCATCACTACATCCAGATGTTCTACATTTATATTCTCAGCAAAAGTAAAAAAAAATGGCAAGTGTTTTTATGCAGTCACTTCATCTTCACCAGTAAAACGAGGAAGCAACTTGAGGTATTCTTGCGGCATGGAATTCATAGGTTGTGGAAGATTTAACGGTGCATACATGTTCATTAAGAAAGTAGGGGCCGCCATGTTTACGCTTTGGTTAACCGCTCCTTGAGTAGGTGGGGTTAGTGAACCAATTGTGAATGTGAATGAAGGGGATGAAACGACTGGTATGGGAAGGGGTTGATGATTGATGGCAGAAGAACTAGAAAATGTATTTGGTTGAGATTGAGTGAAGGTAAATGAAACAAACTCAAAGGATTTTTCTTCTAACCTTGGTTCTTTAAAATGGATGAGTGAAGAAAAGGATTCTTGTTCCGAGAAAGTGAGTTTCCAGGAAATATCCTTAGATTAAGGTTTATGTGAACTGTTTCCAGGTGCAAGCAGTGTAGGGTCAGGTGTAGAAATATTTTTTGGTTTCTGAGCCTTTTTAGAAACCAATTTTTTGGGATTTGATAGAATAGGAACTTTCTGTTGCGAGGTATCTAACCTCGTATGATGTCTTTTGTATGCCAGAATTATGGAACAAAAACACAACCTGATATTTCCTCCTCTTTGAACAACTAGGGGAAATATAACAAGAACCTAGGGAATGAACTTCACTTCTTCATCCCCAACAACAGCACCAAAAAATGTTGTATCTTAAGAAACAATCCCTTGGTTGTGGTAAGGAATCAGTGCTCAAGACATATATATATATATGTCACAAAATATGATATCAGATGGTATTTGGTTAATCACCTTCAGAAATTAATTATTAAAACCCTCAAGAATATGATGCAATAAATTATTCACAATTCCATTATCTGTTGATATTAATTGGAGTGATAAGAATAACATGAAGGAAGCTCAAACTGATATGATGATAAACAGAATTTATCACTTCAAACTTCAGAAGAATTTTATGAAAGTGGAATAGTTAAAATGAAGGAGTGCCCATTAAGGATATTTAACTCTTATTCACATATGTAAAAAGAGACCCGCAACTACATTACTTGATTTTATTCATATAAGGAAAAAGACAGAATGGAAACTGGAAAACGTATCAACAACAACAGATGCAAGAATCTTGATCTTCATTCATTAATCATTAGAAAATTGAGTACAAAATTTGCAGTAGTCCAAAGGTCCAAAACTCGGAACCTTTTCCTTTCTTCTCTTTCTCTTTAAATACAATGTAAAGTAGTTTGTAACTACTGAAACTACTCTTAACTGCTCAAACTACTTGAAACTGCTTAAACTACTTATTACATATCATCAAAATTTCTCATTACAATTGAACTCTCTTAATAAAGATAAAATAAAACTAAAACTCTAATCTATCTCCTGAATATGAATTTGCTTCACTGCTGCTACATTTCCCTGATTATCTGACTTGTCCTTATTAGAAGATGAGGGATCATTCAGTAGAACAGCCATCCAAGCTCTGCATTTCTTCCACGCTTCAATATTTGTCTTAGGTGAGTTGATCAACTTGTGGTACTCTAGCCTAAAGGTAGTGATCCTGTTGAATGTTGGTCGCTCTGTAAATAAGGTCTTCACCATCCATAATAACTAAAAAATTCCTCTGAAGAAAGTTAATAATTGTTGTTCCTTTCAGGATTTGAGTCTTCTCATGAGCATTATCCACCTTAATTTTTGCCAATACCAATAATGGTTCATAGTAATCCCATGATAAAATACTTCCTTTAAGGTCCCAGCATGATGGTAATCCTACCCTGGCTCTTTTGTCATACATATTATCAAATTTGTTCACTGCTTCTTTAATCTTTGTCAACTTCTTTTCAGTGGTCTTCTTGCAACTATTTTTAACAATCAACTTGTTAATCTCTACAACATATAGGATCCTATCTTTAATATAATTTTCTTCTAACTCCTAATCAGTCTTTGAATCAATAAACTTCTTTGCCCATATGGCTCTGTTAATAGTCTTCTACTTTTCTGCCATAACTTTCTCCTCAAAATCTCTGAAAATGCTTTTCTCTTCTGATACAATAGTCAAAGATCCCCAAGCTGCTTTTATTTCTCCAATGATTTCATTCCAGATGATATCTTTAACCTGTATTAAAGTTATATTTCCCTTCAATCTTTCCTTTAGACTCTTAATTCCAGCACTAGCTGTTTGACAATCTGTCATGTACTTGTCAATTTCTTCATCCTTGGCCTACATTATTTTTGTTATCGTTTCCAAATCATTTTTTGCCTTTTTGAGATATTTCTCTGCCATTTTCAGTTCAGTATTTAATTGAGATAACTGTGCTACTGGATCATCATTTCAAGATGGAAAAATTTTGGTACAAGAATGGGAATCAATCTGGTTTTGTAGTTTCAGTACAATTTCCTTCAACTTAAAAATTTATTCTTTCTGTAAGAGCTGCTAAAGAAGGCTTTCTTTTTCACTTTTGACTTCTACCACCTCTGCTGCCATCGAATTCTCCCATGTAGGTAACTTCAACTTTTTCTTCAACATATAAATCTTTGATTTTGCACTTTGTAGTAATTTATGCACATCATACCTATCATTTGGATCTACTCCAAACTTCAAGTTCAGTTGCTTGATCACCTTCCCTAGCATATTCTCTACCTTAAGAGCCATTGCATTAGTTTTGATCAAATAATTCACTATTAATTGACCTATTTTCATGTGTAAATTGACTTTATCAAGTAATGGAATCTTTCTCACATCAACAGTTAAATTTACAGTATTGAAATTACTTGATGACCCTATATTCTTATCAGAAGGATGAGAGAGAGAAATCTTAAACTGATCTTTTTATAGATCCATGGTAGTCAACAATCTCGTCTGGTCTGGAGTTACTTGATATTCGGCCTCTGCCTCCATGCTAGCCTTCATCTTTGATTTCTTTCAGCAATTTGATAAAATACTTGTTTAATCAAAGGTATTTTCTCCTAAGCATCTCCATGTCTTATTGGTGAGGCTGGAACATGTTGTTCATCTCCCAATTGAAGCAGAAAACCAGGCTGAGCACCTGGTATGTCTTCATTGAATTTTGTTCTCTTTTCAACTCTTTTCTCCTCATCTTCAGAATCTATAATTGCCTCTTTACTCCTCTTGCTCGATTTCTCAGATATGATAGGAGTCTATATATTAGAACCAACAGAACCTGCAAAACCCTTATTGGCTAGCTTCTCTATGTAGGGTCTACTTTCATGAAAAACTGTTGAGTAACCATTTTCAACTCTCCTGTTTGAAATTAATTTATGATGGTCATAAGCCCATTTATCTCCTAACAACAAGTGCATACCATCTAACATCTTATTAACCTCATTAGCTGCTTGTCTCATGTTGACTATAAACGGACCCATATACATAGGTAATTTAAATATATGACCCTTTTTCATAGGTACAAAATGTATTTGATCAACATTCAAACTCTTCCTAATGAATTCTAAGGCAAATAATCTCATAGGAAAAAATGTGGGAAGTCTATATGGTTCTATCCCAGCCCCATAAAGTTTGATCTCTAAGTAATCCTCATAAACATACCAATCTCCAAATTTACAATTTGTACCCAACTGCATAAATTCTTGAGCCTTTGGCAAAAAACATGGGGGAGAAACCCCATTCAAAATCTTGTAGGCAGTAGACATGAAATTATTTGCAAAATCAAACAACCCCTCCTCATTTTTTTCCTCTCTTACTACATCAGTCCAAAACACTACTGACTGCATCTTTTTATTTATATCCATGATGCTTAACCCCAAATGCAATAATTCTTCCACATTTTGATATAAAAAGAGATAAATGATAAGAGAAGTGAACTTGAATGACCCAGTGAGTGATAAACTCATGAGTTGAGTATTTATGACCTCCTACCAGTAAGAAGGAATATCTAGCACTACTCTCGGCTTCATCATCAACGCAAATAGTCCCAAAACTGATTTGTCAATTCTGTTTTCATCCTCCTTTCCCAGTATATTTAATATACACCTCAGCACTGGTCGAACTTTTGCATCAAAGACTTCTATGGAAAACTTTTTACTATCTAGTGCAAACGGCTTCTTGTTTGGCCTTAGGAAGAAGGCGAACTGGGTGAATTCTTGACCTGCAAGATTATCATAATGCTCTGCCAATGATTCGTCAATGAATTGAACATAATATTTTAACTCTGGGTAACTAAGGCTTGATGAATTAACTAGGCAAGACTTGTAGCACATTCTCTCCTAGAAAATTCATTATAAAGCATTTACCAAGATACATAACAGATACCAACCAGTGCAAAAACTTAGGAAAAAGATGAGTTTTAGGGATACAAGTAGACAGTATGCCTGACTTGACCATGGCAGAGAAAATAGGACATACTTTGTCATTCAGACAGACCAATTGATAAAATGGGAGGTGTTTTAGAGAGAAAACAGTATCTTGGATATCCCTCTTAGTGTCCATGAGAGGAATATGACTGGATGAGCCGGAAAGGGATCAATGTTTAGCCATAATACTTCTGAGGGTGGCTAACAATGACAGGGTGGCGAACAACGATTTAATACACGGATGTAATTAGGTTGACAAATACAAAGGAATAACATTTAACTTGTGAAAATAAAAACAGGTTTAAATAGATGGTGCAGGCTCTAGGAATTAAATGTTGATTTGATGCACTAAATACCATTAAAAAGTACCGTGACGTGGCTGAAAGCTGTCACTAGCTAGCATCTTACATCGTTGTGGGAGGCCTCTGGGTACGAAGCGCTCATCGGAGCCCTGCCCTCGCAATGAATCCAAACCGTCGATCAAGATTGGCCGATCAATCAATTGGGTCAACTGCGGAAGCACCTGCCACATTAACCCATGTTTTGAATGTGCCCGCGGGTTGCCACCTTTATCCTTTGACAAGAAAATACTCAAATCCCGCTCGCTTACTTGGTCGAACCTTAACCAAAGCATTAGGACCCACCTTCGCGTATTCTTCAAAGTGTTAAACTTTAAATTTACAACAACATTAAAATTTTAGTTAAAGTATGAGAAAGCTATACTTTAACACCTATTTTATATATTTTTCCATTTTTTTTGTATTTTTTAAAAATTAAAATAAAAGATGTTGCAAATCAGCCACAACATCTCCATCATTTTTTAAGAAGTCATTCCAAGATTCAAATCATTCGTCACACATAGGGTTAGTTTTTCTTCAAACTATGTTTCTGACCAAAAAAAGATGAATTTAATAAAAGTGAGAGAGGTTTTTGTCCATAATAGAGTAAGAAATAAAAACCTCCTTCAATTTTTACATAGGTGTCATGGTTTTGGACAAATGTCAAAAATACAGGTTCCACAGAAGAGTTGCTGCACTTCTGGAGTGACCTTTGGAAAATCAAATTTTCTCCTAGCCAGAGTGTCCAAATAACTTTCTTGATAAGTCAAATAAAAACTACACTGGAAGATACATTTCTAATGAGCTAGTATGGGCTCAATTTGGATTTGAGGAAGGCCTCCAAAAGTTTCTTGCAACATCGCTTTGCATTTCTACACCCTCATTCTGCACTTTTTGACCAATCTTGCGAAAATAAACTTTTAACATATAAAATTAAGTCCTTATGAGCCCAATTTAGATGTAGGGAAGGCCTCCAAAGGTGGTCTACAAAAATTTGTTGCACACAGAGGGCGCGTTTGCTTGAAAGAATTGTGCAAAACATTAGAGGGTGTGTTTTGCCTGGTCACTGTGCATTTGGCCTAGAAATTGCACATTTGGAAAAAAATCCAGTGTATTTTCTAACAGTGATGCGCGTTTAGCCTGGTTTCCGCGCGTTTACCTTGGACGTTGCGCGTTCACCCAGGAATATTCAAAAAATTCTCTGCCAGATTTTCATCTCACAGTTTCTTTCCCAAACTTCACACAGTGATTCTTCATGCCTCCATATGCCAGTAAGTAACAAATTTTCATCTCTTCATTTTATCAAATATCAATTTTATGTGTGATTGTGCTTAAGTGAATTTAGGTCCTCCTTCTAAATTCAAAAACCCTATTTTTCATTAAAATCTAATTTACATTCTAAAACCGGTCCCTAAGCCTTCATATACTCTTCCTCACATCCTAAAACACATTCCCAACTCCCTACATTTATATCCCCATTCCCTAAAATATCATATCCTTTAAAAACCTAAGTCCTAGGGTTTCACTTGCCTAGGCTCCCTTCCATATTCCCATCTCCTCTATTTCCTCACACCACCCTTCACTTCATACACTTTCATTTCATTTCATCATATACCTAGGGTTTTGACACTAAGAACATCATGGCTGAAGAGGAGAAAATAAGTCATAGAGAGGAGGATGAAGGTAAAATCACAAATGCATTAATCAAAGGTAAAGAGACTAACATTAGTGAGCTCCAAGCTAGTATTGAGAGGGCTAAATATGTGATTCACTTTCTTGAGCATGAAAATGAGCAATGGAAGACCAAACACACCATTGATGAGGTGAGATGCATCAAAGCACAAAGAGAGGCAGGGAAGGCCAAAGCCTTTCTTGAATAGACATTAGAGAAGTATGGTGAACCTGATGAGGAGGAGGATCAGCCTCCAAGATAGAGACCTAGGACTAAAGGGCTGAAAAGAGCTCTAGCCCTAGAGAGACAAAGGGAAGTTGAGCTAGTAGACCAGCTTACCCTAAATGAACAACTTTCCTTGGAAATCAGTGAGAACAGGGAACCATGGATTGATAGAGCCAATATACACTTGGAAAATCTGCTAGAGAAGGCCAACAAGGATAATGACTTGTTGAGGACAAAGGTCAAACTTCACGCCCGGAAAGAGAGAATTGCATTGGCCAAGCTCAAAAGAGCCAATGCCAAAATTGAAGACTTGACCAAACAAGAAGAGAAAAGGAGGTTAGATATACTTGACGAGGTGACACTCCATGCCTCAAAAACATGATCAGCAAATATACCACCATTTTTGAAAAAAAAATTGGCAAATTTAGCATGTTGGTACATTTCTGTGTTTTTAAGGTTGTTTTTTGCATAGTAAAATTGCTAAACGCGCAACACCTTGGACGCTACACTCTTTTTTTAGGCATCTAATGGGAAAATGGCCACCACCAACAGATTCACAATGATGAGGAAATCAACCCTTTGCATTTTCTAAGCTTTTGGAGGAGAACTGGTCACTGAAAAAGACAAAAAACCATAAAAAAGCCATGTTTTTGCCTTAATTTTTGCCTGGTCGTTGCGCGTTTACCAGTCTTGGGAGAAATGATTTTTGACAGGGAAAATGGGCTTCATTTTGAAAACTAAAAGGTATTTCTGGAAACTATACTTGAAGGGCTTTCCAACAAGCAATCTTGGAGAAAATTTGGACACCGGGAAGACACCAAAATTCAGCCTTGAACAGAGAGGATGTGTTTGACAGGAAAAGGGTGTGTTTAACAAGAAAATGGTGCATTTGGCAGTCTTCTGAAATTTTCCGAGTTTCACTCCAATTTTGATTTTTATCTTTGGAAATGTTGAATTTACCTATGTAAATGATGAATATGAATGTAATTATCATGTTTTTACTATTTACTAAGGTAAATACATAAGGTAAATAAAGCAAATGAGGTGTAATGAATTAGTTCACAAAAGTTAGGGATGAGTCACTTTGACCACCCTACACTCTAGGTTTTAGTTCAGACTTTAATGGATCAGCTCTTCCTCTCATGGATTCGACCCCTGAGGTTGGGAGAGGTTGTTTGAGGCCTATATCATGTCATTTTTTACTCATTTTCAAAGGTTGGAGGTTGGAATCAGTTTTATTTTGCTAGTTGATCAAGGGAAATTGTACTCAGTTTTGGCCAAGCTAATAAAGAGGAGTTGCAGCTACATTTATGGGATACCTGTGGTATTGAATGTCTTTCATAGTTTCTTCTTCAGTCACATATGTTTTAATGTATTGTTAATATTCACTTTCATTTCTAATTTATGATATTTTACAAGTTAGAAATTCAAAATACATGTCTTCCATGCTCTGTTTCGGGTAACTGATCATATTTTGTTCATTATCTTCTGTGTGAGAGAAATACATCTCTTATGCTTTTCTCAGCTTTCTTACAGTTTCAAAACCATTCCAAAACCATTTCCTTCAAGTTATTGGCATTGTACCTACCTTGCCCCATTGATCCCTGCAACCCTAACTCATTTTCCCTGGCCTAGCTTTCCTTGGCCTAATTCCTTTATCCACTGATTTACCCAACCAAATCAATTCAAAACAACCCCCTACACTCTATACCTAGCCTAAAACCCTAATTGATCCATCCCTCCTGGCTGTGACCCTTTTTGGAGATACCCTCTCCGGCTTGATAGGGCTACCTATCAAATCAAAAGCTTGGTTTGTGGTTACCTCTGTTGGGATTCCTTCCTCGACCTTGGGAATCTGGCGGAGTGATAAAATCTTGGCTCTGTTGCCAAGGAAAAAAAGGACAAATATTCCTTGGGAAAGAACGACAAATATCATATCTAATTGTTGATGGTGAACAGCAATTGGACACATATGAAGGCTGAACCATTCACCTAGCGACTCCATTGACTGAAAGATCCAAAAAATCAACACTTCATGGCGACTCCTCTGCTTGAATATCAATAGCTTCAAGAATTTTCAAGATGGAAACTATTGCGAGAAGGTATTCTCCCATGAGCCGGGATCACATACCAGGTTTCCCAAATAAAATGCCTAAGTTATATTGGCAAAGGAATTTGCCTATGTTTAAAGATGATGATAGGAATGATGTTGCTTTACATCTGGTTAAATTTCAAATACATACACGCAAGTTGAAGGTTGAATTTCCTAAAGATTTTCTCTTAAATATGTTCATGTCTTCTCTTGAAGGAAAAGCACAATCTTGGTATGAAGGTTTTCCACCTGCCAATATTTGTTCTCTTAGAGTTTTCCATTCAATATTTATGAAGAATACAAGGAGTCCTACCCTTCTTTGTCTTTATTTAATAATTGTTGTGAGTAATTTGAGGTTTTCATTCAAAACCTAGAGGATTATTATGTGATAATGATTTCATGGATGAAGAGATCTTGGAGGCTTTGCATGAAAGTCATTTTCATCACCAAAAAAAACAAGTGTTTTCTCTAATAGAAGAAAAAGATGATGTATATTGTCTTGATGTTCATAAAGATTTCCCACAGGAGAAAATTCTTGCAGCAGTACAACAAGTTGATTAGCCAAAGGTTAAAGAAGATATTCAACATCCTTGTGAATCTTTAGGAAAGAAAGAAGACAATTACTGTGTTATCAAAAGAAAACAAAAATTACTCTCTATCATCTGAAGATGAGATAGATCAAATCCTGAAAATTCATATTATAGTCCAAGCTAAAGCAGGTTTGCAGTGTTCACATAGTCAAGAAAGTGTTGGTAAAAATTCTTCCATTTTTTAAAATGAAAATCTAAGTTTAAATGAGGAAAATCCTGAAAACTAGATTTATAGATCATCATGAAGAAAGACAATCTCCTTTTTCAATGTTCATATTTGATCAAGTTTCTCCTGAACTTGATTTTCCTAAGCACAATAAATCTGAAGATAATTTCGATGAGGAGATTGATGAAACTAAACAGGAAAGTGTTGTGAGTAAACCAATTTATGATGATGATTCTATGCAAAGAGATCAGCTAGCAGATATTGTTTTCTTTCATGAAGATGATAGGGCTGTCATGTTTATTAATCTTGAAGAATGTTTTTTGTTTAAGGATGACTTATAATATGAATTTAAGGAGTATGAACATGAGAGAGACAAAATTCCAGAGATTGAGCCATAATTTCTCATGCTTAATGAATTTTCAGCCAACACTCAGATAGCAGAAGGTTAAACTTCCCTGTGCCTTCCTATCGATCAACAACCAAGTGTTCTTTCAGATCGGAATGAAGGGAGTACTTGTATTTTTGTTGCTGGATCTCAAGACAAGGTAATGCTTCAAGATTTTCAAGATCTCTTAAGTAGTCTTTTGCAAGCATTGGAGAATATGAATGTTGTTTTGTTTGTCAGCATAAGCCTTGGTTTCAGTTTCTATTGTGATTTTCCTACATTTAAATGATTTTTCCTACTCAAGTAAAGTGAGAGTAGAACTTTTGTAAGTAGACATCTCCTGGATTGGTTACACTGGACGGATCATTTCACCTAATCACCAATTGTGCAATAGATTAGAGTAGGTTGGTATCATTTCAGTTTGATTTTATTTTATTTTCAGTAAGTGTTGACAGAATTCATCAAGGTTTGAAGCTCGAGGTGAAGGCCCTAAGGATTTGATGATCTGTTAGGTAGGTTGAAGTTTGCAATGTGTTTTAAGTTTTAGTTTTAGTTTCATTTTACAAATTGGACTCCATTTCCCAATGGATAAGGCACTAATCCACAAATTCAGAGATCTGCGGTTCTAGACACCTCCTTCGGTGTTGTGTAACCAGCTTCAAAAATCGAAGAAAAGAGATATCAATGCCTTATAAATAAGCCACTTCGAGGGGGAAACCTCCAATACATTACATAAATGAACAATTCTTGGATGATACAATTTACAAAACCTCCTTTCTATATATAGGATTCCATGTGGCCATAATGTAATCCTAGTGGGCCACAATGTAATCCTAGCTGACCTAACAATAATAATTTAAGGGCACAATAATAACAAAATGGGGGTTACAAGGGTACAATAATAACAATAAGGGGTTTACACTAACAATAATAAGGGACTATACTAGTGATATAGGGACCCAACATGCCCCTCTCCTTCAAAAAAGTGTTGTCCTCAACGCTTGAGTAGCTCTGGGTGCTTCTGTATAAAATTCTCATCCTCCCATGTAGAATCTTCAGTGGGTAAGTTCTTCCACTTGATGAGATACTCTGAAATTGATCGATTCCGTAGTTGTCGAGTTCTTGTTTCCGTGACCGCTTAAGGTTCCAATATGATTTTTCCTTCCTCATCAAGTTCTGGCAATATTGTTTGAACTGGAAGATTTTCACCTATAACCTTCTTTAAGCATGAAACATGGAAAATTGGATGCACTCGTGAAGAAGCAGGAAGCTCCAATTTGTATGCCATAGTACTAATATTTTGCAACACCTTGTAAGGACCATAGTACTTTGGCGATAATTTATTATCCTTCTTAGCTTGCTTGAGGGACATTTGTTTGTATGGTTGTAGCCGTAAAATACCCAATCTCCTACATCAAAACTTCTCTCGCTGCGATGTTGATCTGCCTGTTGTTTCATTCGATTTTGTGCCAAATTCAGGTTATCCTTTAAGAGTTGGAGAACTTCTTGTTGATGCTCGATGTGATCTTCCACTGCTTGAACCTTCGATTTTTCTCTTAAAGATGATGTGATGGATGGTGGATGATATCCATAAAGTGCCATAAATGGGGTCATTTTTTCTACAGTATGGAAGGAAGTGTTATACCACCATTCAGCAAGAGGTAACCACTTGACCCATTTTGTTTGTTTATCACGAAGATATCCTTCCAAACATTTATTTACTATCTCAGTTTGACCATTAGATTGAGGATGATAAGATAAGCTATGAGCTAATTGAGTACCCAAACAAGAAAATAACTCCATCCAAAAATTTCCAGTAAAAATGGGATCTCTGTCGCTCACAATAACCCTTGGGCTTCCATGTAGCTTTTGAATTCTATCCATAAATGTAGTAGCAACCGTACTTGCTTTAAATGGATAAGATAATGCACAAAAGTGTGCATACTTGGTAAGTCTATCAACTACCACCATGATGACACTCTTTCCTTCGGACTTAGGTAAACCTGTGATAAAATCCATTGAAATCCCCTCCCAACGTTGACTTGGAATGGATAAAGGTTGTAGAAGTCCCGGGGTCTTAATTGTCTCAACTTTATTCTGCTGGAAAACCAAACATTCCGTCACAAAATTTTGAATATCAGATTTAAGGCCATCCCAAAAAAATTCTTTCTTCACCCTGTGGTAAGTTTTTAAAAATCTCGAGTGTCCTCCTAAAGGAGAAGTGTGTAATTCCAGAAGAATCTTTTGTTTTAGTTGGGAATTCTTACAAAGATATAAGCGATCTTTGTACCATAAGGAATCATTTTTCCAACTAAATGTATCAGATGTACTAGGATCTTGCCGCAACTTTTGAATGAGTGTCCATACATCTTTGTCCTTCTTCCATTCATCTCTTGCTTCGGTTATCCAATCTGGTTGGATAATAGAAATGGCACAAAGCAATGCTTCCACCTCTTCATTCTTTCTTGAGAGTGCATCTGCAACAACATTAAGTTTTCCTTTTTTTTAGATTATTTCAAATTCATAACCCAACATCTTTGTGACCCATTTTTGCTACTCTTTTGAAGATAGTTTTTGTTCCAAAAAGTGTTTAAGACTATCATGATCAGTTTTTACCTTGAAGTGTCTTCCAATTAGGTAAGTTCGCCATTTCTTTAGTGCATGCAGTATTGCTAACATTTCCTTCTCATAAATAGGTTTCTGTAAATACTTTCCTTTGATTGGACGACTTTCAAAAGCAATGGGTCTTCCTTCCTGCATTAAAACTGCACCAATTCCATTTCCTGAGGCATCACATTCCACAATAAAGGTTTTTTGTGAAGTCTGGTGTAGCTAAGACCGGTGCTAGGCACATTGCCTCTTTAAGACGTTCAAAGGCCTTAGTTGCTTCAGGAGTCCATGAAAATGCATTTTTCTTCAATAATGTTGTTAGAGGTGCTGCTATTCTCCCATAATTCTTAACAAACTTGCGATAATACCCTGTTAACCCAAGAAATCCTCGCAATTGCTTTATGGTTGTGGGGACTTTCCATTCCTTAATGGCTTTAATTTTGTTAGGGTCTACTTTAACACCCTCGTGAGATACAATATGACCCAGATATTCCACCTCTTGTACTTCAAAGAAACATTTGGATGTTTTTGCATTTAATTGTTTCTCTTGCAATAGTTTGAGCACCCTGTCAACATGTTCAACATGATCCTTCCAAGACCTGCTGTAGATTAGTATATCATCAAAAAATACTAGCACAAATTTTCTAAGGAAGGGTTTGAAATGGAATTCATCAACCCTTGAAATGTATAAGGTGCATTGGTAAGGCCAAAAGGCATGACCAAAAATTCATAATGACCCTCATGAGTTCGAAATTTTGTTTTTGGAATATCTTCAGTCTTCATTCTAATTTGATGATATCCTGAACGAAGATCCAACTTGGTAAAATAAATTGCTCCATGTAATTCATCCAATAATTCATCAATCACAGAATGGGAAATTTATCTTTAATGGTGAGCTTATTGAGCTCCCTATAATCCGGACACATGCGCCATGATCCATCCTTCTTGTGTACCAATACTACAGGAGCAGAGAAAGAACTTTGACTAGGTTGAATTATACCCGCCTCTAACATTTCTGCAATCATACGTTAAATTTCACTCTTTTGGACGTAAGGATATCTATAAGGCCTGATGTTTGGAGGAACACTTCCTGGAATCAAATGAATAGCATGATCATGATCACGAATAGGTGGGAGTCCTTTGGGAGTTTCAAACACCTTGGAATGATTGTCCAAGACTTGATGGAGATCTGCAGAAATAGATGATTTTGATGTTGGAACTTCTAGTGAGCATAATTGTGCAATTACGCCTCGCTGTTCTTTCTTTAGAAGCTTTGTCATGACATTAGAGCTTATTCTCCTTCCTGGCTTCCCCGCAATACCCCGTAATTCGACTTCCTTTCCTTCTGAAAAAAATTTCAAGAAAAGTTCTTGAAAATTAAAAGCTACCGTCCCCAAAGATTGTAACCATTGTACTCCTAGTACAACATCAGCACCTCCCATAGGAATGGAAAGCATTGGACTAGTCAATACATATTCCCCCATGGTTAGCTTGATATTATGACATTTGCCCGAGCAATTTATAGTTCCTCCATTTGCAACCATTACTTGACATTCTGGTGCTGGGTATAGGAAACAATTTAATTGCTTGGCTACCTTACAATGAATAAAATTATGGGTGCTACCTGAATCAATCAACACTGTTACCCTTTTCTTCTTGATATGTCCTTCTATCTTGAGAGTTTGAGGAGTGGTAATTCCTGCCAGTGCATTACACGATATGGTCAGATTCATTTCTTCCTCTTCTAGGGCTAGTTCCTGGTGTATATACTCTTCTTGTTCATTTTCTTCTTCTTCTTCACAATCTATGTAAAATAATTTCTTCTCAGCACACTTATGACCTTTAGTGTATTTGCTATCACAACTATAGCAAAGCCCTTTTTCTCATTTTTCTTCCAATTTTTGTGGTGTCAACCTTGTAGGTTGTGGAAATCTAGGCATAGCAACACTTCCTTCTTTATAGAATTGAGTGGTAGTCTTTCGCCATAATTTTACATTCAGCTTTTCTTGCCAACCTGAATGCCTTCTCCAATGAATCAAGTTCCAAAACGCGAACTTCATGTTGGATGTTATCCTTTAAAGTGCCTATGAAGAGATCAATCTTGTGTTCCTCTGGAATATCAGTTACCCTTATATTCAATTTTTGGAAGTCCTCAATGTGTTGCCCCACTAAAACCTTTTGTTTGATATTTATCAATTGGCTAAAGAAGGTGTTGCTCTTTGTATCCTCATAATGTGCTATCATTTCCTCCGTAAAAATTGAGCAAGTGACAATTTTTTTATGGGAGCAAAGCCATCGATACCATAAAAATGTATTTTGTTCTAAATGTAAAGTTGCAATGCGTACCTTTTGTGTGTTTTTCACATTATGGAGATCAAAATATTGTTCCATCTGTAGTATCCATGTTACAGGATCCTTTCCATCAAACTTCCTCATATCCATTTTTGGAATATGGTGGTTCTTTCCTCCAACTGTAGAGTTTATGAAATCACGATTAACATTTATTTTTTTCTCATCATGAGTTTCCTCTACTATCTTTTCACCATTAGGAAACATTTCATGTATCAACTTTGCCAAATCTTCGATGTCTACTTTTAGATCCTTCTTCATGTTTTCCATGTTGTCTTTCATTTTTTCATCGATCTTAGCTTCCATGTCATCCATCTTAGCTTCCATGCCAACTTCCATGCCATCCATCTTAGCTTCCATGCCTTTCTTCAAAACTTCCATTTCATTTTTTGTTGTTCTTTGTGAGAGCGAAATTTGTTGCACTTGCTCTTGTAATTTTGATATGTCATGTTGCCATTCTTCGTCTTCATGAGTCATAGTAGAGCCTTCTAAAGGCTTAATGGGTGTTGAATTCTTTTTAGGGGCCATTTTAGAATCCAATATTGATATTTATTCTACAATATTCCCTTGGAATCAATTCAACTTGATTCTTCAAACAAGACTTATGCAATTCGGAAAACAAATACACACCTTTTACTTGCTTTGAGGAGCTCGATATTGAAATTGAATTATCTTTGTAATTGAAAATCTTTAATATCTGAAATTTAGCCCTATAGTAGCCCTCTGAAGCTTCTTTCAAATGCCACAGGTCTGATCTAATTTGGATTTTTCAAGACAAAGTTATGTCCAATCTCCCACAATGACCCAATTTTGGACTGGTTGAGTAGAGTGAATTTGTATGAATTGCCACATGTCACTGTTTGATCCTTCGGATCTGAAATTGATAGCCAAGAAAATAAATTCCGTTTACTTGTGACCACCTTTTACAGCACTCCAATCTGATGCTCAGAGAGAGAGTTATGAATATGTTCCCATGATCACCTCTTTGAGATGAAATTCGGGAGCATGAAAAATCACTACCTTCCACAGATCATATCTCCAAAAATATTGCGAACCAAGCTCTAAAATTTTTAGACAATATTCCTCAGGATTTTAGCTTCGCACCCTAAAAATTTCAGCTTCTGAAACTTCGTAGAAAAAAAGTTATAGTGAAAATTCCACGATGACCTGTTTGGAGCAGCGAAACCCTAGAATCCAAAGCTTTGATACCAAATGTTGTGTAACCAGCTTCAAAAATAGAAGAAAAGAGATATCAACGCCTTATAAATAAGCCACTTCGAGTGGGAAACATCCAATACATTACATAAATGAACAATTTTTGGATGATACAATTTACAAAACCTCCTTTCTATATATAGGATTCCGTGGGGTCATAATGTAATCCTAGTGGGCCACAATGTAATCCTAGTCGACCTAACAATAATAATTTAAGGGCACAATAATAACAAAATGGGGGTTACAAGGGTACAATAATAATAATAAGGGGGTTACACTAACAATAATAAGGGACTATACTAGTGATATAGGGACCTAACATTCGAAGCTATCTTCCCCAATTGGAGCCGATGTTAACACTTGTATTTTCATCCCATCCATCCTGCCTTATTTTATTCTTCTTTGACCACATCTTCATCTTGCTTCGTTTTTTAACCATTTTTCCCAAGGGTTCCCAAGTCATCATTGTTCACAAGCACTAAACCCTAATTTACTCTCTCACTGAGCTAGGGTTTGCTATGGAATAAGAGACATCTAAGAAGAGGAGGCATAAGTGAGGTCATTCCAATAATTATGAGGTCATTTCAGTACATAAACATCATGTCTCCATCATTTTTTGAGAAGTCATTCCAAGATTCAAATCATTCGCCACACAAAGGGTCGGTTTTTCTTCAAACTGTGTTTTTGACCAATAAAATATGAATTTGACAATAGTGAGATATTTTATTTTCCATCATAGACCAAGGAATAAAAAACTCCTTCATTTTTTACACAGGTGTCATGGTTTTAGAGAAATGTCAAAAATATAGGTGCCACAGGAGAGTTGCTGCACTTCTAGAGTGACCTTTGGAAAATCAAATTTTCTCCTAGTTGGAGTGTCCATATCACTTGCTTGAAAATTCAAATGAAAACTACACTAGAATTTATTTCCAATGAGCTATCATTGGCTCAATTTTGAGTTGAGGAAGGCCTCCAAAAGTTGCCTGCAACATCACTCTTCATTTCTGCACCCTCATTCTTAAATTTTTGACCAGTCTAGGGAATATAAACATTTTACATGGAAAATAAACTCTAATAATAAAACCAAAGGTATATTTGGAATTTAGACAGGATAAGCTTTCCAACGCTCTATCTTGGGCCTAATTTGGATTCTGGAAAGGTCTCCAAATGTGGTCCGCAAAAAGGTGTTGCACACAGAGGGCGTGTTTGCTTGAAAAAATTGTGCAAAACATCAGAGGGCGCGTTTTTCCTGGTCGTTGCGCATTTGGCAGAAACTCCAGGGTATTTTCTAATGGTGATGCACATTTAGCCTGGTCACTACGGGTTTACCCTCAATGTTGCGCGTTCACCCATAAATCTTCAAAAAATTCTCTACCATATTTCCATTTCACAGTTTCATTCCCAAACTTCACACGATGATTCTTTATGTCTCCATATGCAAGTAAGTAAAAATTTTTCATCTCTCCATTTTATCAAATATTAATTTGATGTGTGATTGTGCTTAAGTGAATTTAGTACCTCCTAAATTCAAAAACCTGAGTTTTCATTAAAATCTAGTTTACATTCTAAAAATGGTCCCTAAGCCTTCATATACTCTTCCTCACATCCTAAAACACATTTCCAACTCCCTACATTTATATCCCCATTTCCTAAACTATCATATCCTTTAAAAACCTAAGTCATAGGGTTTCACTTGCCTAGTCTCCCTTCCATATTCCTATCTCCTTCATTTCCTCACACCACCCTTCAACTCATACACTTTCATTTCATTTCATCATATCCCTAGGGTAAAGATGCTAAGATTAGTGAGCTCCAAGCTAGTCTTGAGAGGGCTAAATATGTGATTCACTTTCTTGAGCATGAAAATGAGCAGTGGAAGACCAAACACACCATTGATGACGTGAGATGCATCAAAGCACAAAGAGAGGCAGAGAAGGCTAAAGCCTTGCTTGAAGAGACATTAGACAAGTATGGTGAAATTGATGATGAGGAGGATCAGCCTCCAAGACAGAGACCTAATACTAGAGGGCTGAAAATATCTCAAGCCCTAGAGAGACAAAGGGAAGCTGAGCTAGTAGACCAACTTACCCTAAATGAACAAATTGCCCTAGAAATCAGTGAGAACAGGGAACCATGGCCTGATATACACTTGGAAAAGCTACTAGATAAGGCCAACAAGGATAATAACTTTTTTAGGACAAAGGTCAAACTTCATGCCTGGAAAGAGAGAATTGCATTGGCCAAGCTCAAAATAGCCAATGCCAAAATTGAAGACTTGACCAAACAAGAAGAGAAAAGGAGGTTAGATATACTTGCCGAGGTGACACTCCATGCCTCAAACACATGATCAGCAAATATACCACCAATTTTGACAAAATTTTGGCAAATTTAGCATGTTGGTACATTTCTACGTTTTTAAGGTTGTTTTTTGCACAGTAAAATTGCTAAACGTGCAACACCTTGGACGCTACACTCTTTTTTTAGGCATCTAATGGACAAATGGCCACCACCAACAAATTAATAATGATGATGAAATAAACCCTGTGCATTTTTTAATATTTTGGAGGAGAACTCGTCACTGAAAAAGACAAAAAAGCCATCAAAAAACCATGTTTTTGCCTCAGTTTTTTCATGGTCACTGTGCGTTTACTAGTCTTGGGAGAAATTATTTTTGATAGGGAAAATTGGCTTCATTTTGCAAACTGAAGGTAGTTCTGGAAACTATACTTGAAGGATTTTCAAAAAAGCCATATTGGAGTAAATTTGGACAGTGTGAAGACACCAAAATTCAGCCTTGAACAGAGAGGATGCATTTGACAACAAAAGGGTGTGTTTAACAAGAAAATGGTGCATTTTGCAGTCTTCTGAAATTTTTTGAGTTTCACTCCAGTTTTGATTTTTGTCTTGGAAAATGTTGAATTTACCTACGTAAATGATGAATATGAATGTTATTGTCATGTTTTTACTATTTACTAGGGTAAATACATTAGGTAAATCAAGCAAATGAGGTGTAATGAATCAGTTCACAAAAGTTAGGGATGAGTCATTTTGACCACCCTACACTCTAGGTTTTAGTTCAGACTTTAGTGGATAAGCTCCTCCTCTCATGGACTCGACCCTTGAGGTTGGGAGAGGTTGTTTGAAGCCTATATCATGTCATTTTTTACTCATTTTCAAAGGTTGGAGGAAGGAATCAATTTGATTTTGCTAGTTGATCAAGGGAACTTGTGCTCAGTTTTGGCCAAGTTAATAAAGAGGAGTTGCAGCGACATTTATGGGATACTTGTGGTATTGAATGTCTTTCATAGTTTCTTCTTTAGTCACATATGTTTGAATGTATTTTTCATATTCACTTTCATTTCTATGTTATGATCTTTTACAAGTTAGAAATTCAGAATACATGTCTCCCATGCTCTATTTTGTGTAATTGACCATATTTTGTTCATTATATTTTGTCTGAGAGAAATACATCTCTCATGCTTTTCTCAGCTTTCTTACAGTTTCAAAACCATTCCACAACCATTTCCTTCAAGTGATTGTCATTGTACCTACCTTGTTCCATTTATCCTTGTAACCCTAACTCATTTCCCTAACCTAGCTTTCATTGACCTAATTCCTTTATCCACTAATTTCCCCAACCAAATCAATTCAAAACAACCCCTTGCACTCTATACCTAGCCTAAAACCCTAATTTCTCCAACCCTCCTGGCTGTTACCCTTTTTGGAGAGATCCCTCTTTGACTTTATAGGGCTACCTATCATGTCAAAATCTTAGTTTGTGGTTACCTCTATTTTGATTCCTTCCTCAGCATTGGGAATCTGGCAGAGTGATAACATCTTCCCTGGGAAAGAACGAAAAGACAAATATTCCCTAGGAAAGAATGACAAAGATAAGATCTAATTGTTGATGGTGAACAACAGTTGGACACATATGAAGGCTAAACCATTCACCCAACGACTCCATTGACAGAAAGATCCAAAAAATCAACTTCATGGAAACTCCACTGCACGAAGATCAGTAGCTTCAAGAATTTTCAATATGGAAACTATTGCGAGAAGGTATGCTCCCATGAGTCGGGATCACATTCCAGGTTTCCCAAATAAAATTCCTAAGGTAAATTGGCAAAGGAATTTGCCTATGTTTAAAGATGATGATAGGAATGATGTTGCTTTACATATGGTTAAATTTCACATGCATACACGCAAGTTGAAGGTTGAATTTCCTGAAGATTGTCTCTTAAAGATGTTCATGGCTTATCTTGAAGGAAAAGAACGATCTTGGTATGAAGGTTTTCCACTTGCCAGTATTTTCTCTCTTAGAGTTTTCCATTCAATATTTTATGAAGAATACAAGGATTCCTACCCTTCTTTGTCTTTAGGTAATAATTGTTGTGACCAATTTGAGGTTTTCATTCAAAACCTAGAGGATTCTTATGATGATAATGACTTCATGGATTAAGAGATCTTGGAGGCTTTGAATGACAATCATTTTCATCACCAAATAGAGCAAGTTTTTTCTCTCATGGAAGAAAAATATGATGTATATTGTCTTGATCTTCATAAATACTTCCCACAGGAGACAATTCTTGCAGCAGTACAACAAGTTGATCAGCCAAAGGTTAAAGAAGATATTCAACATCCTTGTGAATCTTTAGGAAAGAAAGAAGACAATTATTTTGTTATGAAAAGAAAAGAAAAAGTACTTTCTTTGTTGTCTGAAGATGAGATAGATCAACTCCTGAAAAGCCATATTACTGTCCAAGCTAAAGCAGGTTTGTATTGTTCACATAATCAAGAAAGTGTTGGTAAAACTTCTTCCATTTTTTAAAATTAAAATCTAAGTTTAAATGAGGACAATCTTGAAACTAGATTTATAGATCGTCATGAAGAAATACAATCTCCTTTTTCATTGTTCATATTTGATGAAGTTTCTCCTGAACCTGATTTTCCTAAGCATGATAAATTTGAAGATAATTTCGATGAGGAGCTTGATGAAACTATACAGGAAATTTTTATGAGTAAACCAATTTATGATGATGATTCCCTGTAAAGAGATCAGCTAGCAGATATTTTTTTCTTTCATGAAGATGATAGGGTTGTCATGTTTGTTAATCTTGAATAATGTTTCATGTTTAAGGATGACTTAGAATATGAATTTAAGGAGTATGAACCTGAGAGAGACAAAATGCCAGAGATTGAGTCAGAATTTCTCATGCTTAAGGAATTTTCTTCTAGCACTCAGATAGCAGAAGGTTATACTTCCATAGGCCTTCCTATCGATTAACAACCAAGTGTTCTTTCAGATCATAATGAAGGGAGTACTTGTATTTTTGCTGTTGGTTCTCAACACAAGATAATGCTTCAGGATTTTCAAGGTCCCTTCAGTAGCCTTTTGCAAGCACTGGAGAAGATGAATGTTGTTTTGTTTGTGAGTATAAGCCTTGGTTTCAGTTTATATTGTGAGTTTCTTACATGTACATCATTTTGCCTACTTGAGGAAAGTGAGAGCAGAACTTCAGTAAGTATCCATCTTTTGGATTGGTTACACTGGAAGGATCATTTCACCTAATCACCAATTATGCAGCAGATTAGAGTAGGTTGGTATCATTTCGGTTTTATTTTGTTTTATTTTTAGCAAGTGTTTACAGAATTCATCAAGGTTTGAAGCCCAAGGTGAAGGATCTAGGGCTTTGATGATTTGTTAGTGTAGGTTGAAGTTTGCAGTGTAGTTTCAATTTTAGTTTTAGTTTCAGTATACAGATTGGACTCCATTTCCCAATGGATAAGCCACTGATCTACAAATTCATAGATCTGCAGTTCTAGACACCTCCTTCACAGCTATCTTCCCCAGTTGGAGCCAATGTTAGCACTGGCATTTTCATCCCGCCCATCCTGCCTTATTTTACTCTGCTTTCACCTCATCTCCATCATTATCATTGACCTCGCTTCATTTTTTAACCATTTTTCCCAAGGGTGCCCAAGTCATCATTGTTCACAAGCACTAAACCCTAATTTCCTCTCCCACTGAGCTAGGGTTTACTATCGAATCAGAGACATCTGAGCAGAGTAGGTAGAAGGGAGGTCATTATAGCAAGTATGAGGTCATTTCAGTACATAAACATCATGTCTCCATCATTTTTTTAGAATTCATTCCAAGATTCAAATCATTCGCCACACATAGGGTTGATTTTTTTCAAACTGTGTTTCTGACCAAAAAAAGATGAATTTGACAGCAGTGAGAGAGTTTTTTGTCCATTATAGAATAGGAAAGAAAAAACCCCTTCATTGTTTACACAAGTGTCATGGTTTTTGAGAAATGTCAAAAATACAGGTGCCATAAGAGAGTTGTTTCACTTCTCGAGTGACCTTGACAAAATTACGTTTTATCCTAGTTGGAGTGTCCAAATCACTTGTTTGATATGTCAAATGACAACTAGACTGGAATATATTTCTACTGAGCTATCATGGGATCATTTTGGAGTTGAGGAAGGCCTCCAAAAATTTCCTGCAACATCACTCTTCATTTCTACACTTTTTTACCAATCTTGGGAAAATCAATTTTGACAAGGAAAATCGGCTCCAATCATAAAACCAAAGGTAGATTTGGAACTTAGAGATAATAATATTTCCAACGCGCTATCTTGGGCCCAATGTGGATGCCAGGAAGGCCTCCAAATGTGGTATGAAAAAATGTGTTGCACACAGAGGGTGTGTTTGCTTGAAAAAATTGTGCAAAACATCAGAGGGCGCGTTTTTCCTGGTCGCTGCGTGTTTGGTAGAAACTCTAGTGTATTTTATAATAGTGTTGCTTGTACAGCTTGGTCATTGTGCATTTACCTTAGACGTTGCATGTTCACCCAGAAATCTTCAAAAAATTCTCTACCAGATTTCCATCTCACAGTTTCATTCCCAAATTTCACACAATGATTCTTCATGCCTCCATATGCCAGTAAGTAAAAAACTTTCATCTCTCCATCTTATAAAATATCAATTTGATGTGTGATTGTACTTAAGTGAATTTAGTACCTCCTTCTAAATTCAAAAACCCTATTTTTCATTAAAATCTAGTTTACATTCTAAAATTGGTCCCTAAGCCTTCATATACTCTTCCTCACATCCTAAAACACATTCCCAACTTCCTACATTTATATCCCCATTCCATAAACTATCATATCCTTTAAAAACCTAAGTCCTAGGGTTTCACTTTCCTAGGATCCCTTCCATATTCCCATCTCCTATGTTTCCTCACACCACCCTTCACTTCATACAGTTTCATTTCATTTCATCATAACCCTAGGGTTTTGACACCAAGAACATCATGGCTAAAGAGGAGAACAAAATTCATAGTGAGGAGGATGAGGGTAAAATCACAAATGCAGTAATAAAAGGTAAAGAGACTAATATTAGTGAGCTCCAAGCTAGTATTGAGAGGGCTAAATATGTGATTCACTTTCTTGAGCATGAAAATGAGCAGTGGAAAACCAAACACACCATTGATGAGGTGAGATGCATCAAAGCACAAAGAGAAGCAGAGAAGGCTAAGCCTTGCTTGAAGAGAAATTGGAGAAGTATGGTGAACCTGATGATGAGGAGGATGAGCCTCCAATACATAGACCTAGGACTAGAGGATTGAAAAGAGCTCTAGCCCTAGAGAGACAAAGGGGAGTTGAGCTAGTAGACCAACTTACTCTAAATGAACAACTTGCCTTAGAAATCAGTGAGAAAAGGGAACCATGGCTTGATAGAGCCAATATACACTTGGAAAAGTTGCTAGAGAAGGCCAACAAGGATAATGAATTGTTTAGGACAAAGGTAAAACTCCATGCTCGGAAAGAGAATTGCATTGGCCAAGCTCAAAAGAGCCAATGCCAAAATTGAAGACTTGACCAAACAAGAAGAGAAAAGGAGGTTAGGTATACTTGTCGAGGTGAAAATCCAGGCCTTAAACACATGATCAGAAAATATCCCACCAATTTTGACAAAATTTTGGCAAATTTAGCATGTTGGTACATTTCTGTGTTTTTAAGGTTGTCTTTTGCACAGTAAAATTACTAAACATGCAGCACCTTGGACGCTACAACATTTTTTGTGGAATCTAATGGACAAATGGCCACAAAAAACAGATTCATAATGATGAATACATCAACCCTGTGCATTTTCTAAGCTTTTTGAGGAGAACTGGTCACTGAAATAGAAAAAAAACCATCAAAAAACCATGTTTCTTCCTCAATTTTTGCCTGGTCGTTGCGCGTTTACTAGTATTGGGAGAAATGATTTTTGACAAGGAAAATTGGATTCATTTTGCAAATCGAAGGAAATTTTAGAAACTAGACATGAAGGGCTTTCCAACAAGCCATCTTGGAGCAAATTTGGACACCAGAAAGACACCAAAATTCAGCCTTGAACAGAGAGGATGCATTTGACAGGAAAAGGGCACGTTTAACAAGAAAATGGTGCATTTGGCAGTCTTATGAAATTTTCTAAGTTTTACTCCAGTTTTGATTTTTATCTTGGTAAACATTGAATTTTCCTATGTAAATGATGAATATGAATGTAATTATCATTTTTTTACTATTTACTAGGGTAAATACATTAGGTAAACCAAGCAAATGAGGTGTAATGAATCAATTCACAAAAGTTAGGGATGAGTCACTTTGACCACCCTACACTCTAGGTTTCAGTTCAGAATTTAGTGGATCAGCTCCTCCTCTCATGGATTCGATCCCTGAGGTTTTGAGAGGTTGTTTGAGGCCTATATCATGTCATTTTTTACTCATTTTCAAAGGTTGGAGGTTGGAATTAGTTTGATTTTGCTAGTTGATCAAGGGAACTTGTACTTAGTTTTGGCCAAGATACTAAAGAGGAGTTGCAGCTACATTTATGGGATATCTATTGGTGAGCCCTGGTATTGCACCAATAATTCTGCAACTCCCAGGGGCTGCCCTACTTTACTTTATCAACCGGGGGTTCATACAAACTTTGAGGTGACAGTGCCATATACATAGTAGATGCATTTTGTTCATGTCATCCTCTTCTACTTCTCTTAAATTATGAGAACAAATGGAAATTAAATCGCTAGAAGGAAATGACATAAAGGAAATTGAACTAAATTTCTAGAAAGGAATGCCAAGAATGAAACTAATTTAATTTGTAGGAAACAGATAATAGAAAGGAAATTAATTCTAAACCACACTTAACCTGGCCAAACGGCTAAATTCACTCTACCTATCCTATCATTTATCTATCATACTCCTTTCCATTCAACTAAACTATCCATGCCTTAATTTTAATTAAAAATAATTAATTTGCAGCTTAGAGGGAAGAAAATGGGCTAAGAGGGCTAATGGGAGGTTTAACACATGAAATGAGGTTTGGAAGTGGAAAGAGGGGGTTAAACCCTTAGAAAACTTTATGAGAGAAAGAGAAAGGACTTTGGAGCAGACGGAGGGGGTTAAACCCTTAGGAAACCTTATTATAATGCAATAAATGACTTCGGAGCCATAAGAACTCAGAATTGCAATGGCGGAATATGATGGAAAGCAGAAGTTTCGATGTGCGATGTCGCAATCGCAACTTCGAAGGTTTAAATGGATGGCAGTAAGGACTTAGCGAAATGAACTAAATGGTGCACAATGAGAAGTGAAAAGAGTGACGTGAAAGGTCGCGAATCAAAATATCGCAAGTTTACCAGGATAGTGGTAAGGATTAACGGGAATAAAATAAAATGCGTGAATTGTGATTTGCGCTGCGATAAAGGTTGCGGGCAGTGATTTGCATTGTGGTAATTTCCACGAGATGCAATTTGCGATGTGGTAAGTTTTGCGAGATGTGATGTGCGATGGTGATGATGTGGAGGTGGAAAAAAGCTAAGAGTTGCGATTTGTGATTTCACAATCCCAAAGAATGAGCGGTGAGTGTTAACGGTAGAAGGTAACTGGTGCGAAGTGTGATTTGTGATTTCGCAATATCACAATCGCAAGGAATGGTCGATAAGTGTTAAGGAAATTGTTAAATATTGCGATTGTGAAGTGCGACGTACGGTGGTGGGAGTCTCGAGGAGAAAAGGTGGAGGTTGGTTTTTCAGTGGTTCTATATGGTTTTTCACATGTTTTTCGTAAAAAGGGTAAGGCGATCGTGAAGGGAGAAAAATAGAGAAGTAAGGCTGAAGAGCTTAAGGGTGTTCGAAAGAAGGTAAGTGCAGTGCTAAGGTGAGAAATAAAGGAGGGAAATGGAAGTGTAAGAGCAGTGCTCAGAAGTGAAGCACACCTGTGGATTCATGTACGGGAAAAAGATAGAAATGCAGGATGAAATAGTGAAGGAAAGGCTTGGACTTGGTAATACAAATTCTTCCCCAAACTTGAACAGAAATAAATTTTGGCATGTGGGAAGGTCTGCCCTTACTCGAAATCTATTGACAGAGATGAGAGGGGGAGACTTGACCACAGTTTTGGATTTTTTCCTTTATTTCACTATGCATAAGCAATTAAAACTACAATAGCGCAAAAACTAAATAGCAATGAAACTTATCATAAGTAGATATAACTTAAATGATAGAGGAAAAACTAGCTAAATGACATAAAGGAAAAGATAACAACAGCAGAGAAGCTGAGGTACATGGATTGGGCCCTAACCCACGAGCCCAGCCCTTTGAACTTAAATCAATCAAATGAAATCAATCTGCTCATTTCATAAAAGACTAATTGCATACATCTCTGAAAGTTTTGATCCATGAATAAAACAAAAAGATTTAATATTTCACAACAATAATTCTGAATGGAAGTGAGAATAGGATAGACTAACTCTTCCTAGCTCTAGCTCTACTCTATTTATTCTATAGGGTAGCTACCGAAATCTCCCTAGAAAATGGTGACTGAGTCCATTGGACTCCAAGTAAACCAAGATTGAGTACTCTCCTCTTTGAGTTGCTCGACTGCCTCTGGAATTCGAATTGCTGGAGAGAATCGTTGGGGATCCTTTGGCTACTTGTGGAATTCGAATTGCTGGAGATAATATTTGGGATCCTTCGGCTGCCTTTGAGGGTGGAAAATCCTCCTATAATTTCTCCTTGTTGTCTCCTCCAAGTCTTTGTGATAAAATCTTTATAAAAATGCTTAATAAATCATGATTTTCTGCACTCAACCTCATATTAGGTACTCAGAGTATGTTAGCCTTAATCACCACCTATACTAGCATCATAAACCCAAATAATATTTAAAATGCATGAAAAAGAGATCTAAGAAGGAAAAAAGGTGACTATTAACCCCTCCAAATATGTCTAATGATGGAGCTCATCATCACCCCTTACTGAATGGTTGCTCATCCTCTGAGCAACTGATCCTCCTCCTCCATTTCCTTCAAATCTTTGACAACCTCCTTGATTTCCTGAGGAAGAAGTGTGGGAGTTTCCCAAGGGGGTAAAATCCATCATTCTTTTCTGCATTCTCCCATTCTCTATCTTATGCATTTGTGTCCTCTTCATCAGTCAGCCCTAGTAGAAAAGGCGGGTTGAGCTTTAGTCCCAACCGTCAGAACTTTTTGGCCTGCATGGCCCCCTTGTATAATGATGCCCTTTCCAATGCACCCCTCAGTATTTCTAGAGTATGATACTCCTTGTTCTTAAGGCTATGTGGGAGGTTGTTCCATCTCCTCTGGTTGGCCATAATGCAATCCTCTTCTATCTGCCTAGAAACATCATCAAAGTGGCCTATCACCTAGTTTTAAGTCTGAAGGTAGCTTTCAAATAGTGCAGGGTTCTTTTTAATCTCTCGATGGTTAAGGATGACTCCTCTTAGGCTGAACACTTTTGGTCTGAGATATAAGGGTTCTCGATTTCTTCTTCCCATGACCTTTCATATCTCTTTGGCTCTAGTGTCCTCATTCACGATCCAAGATGATAAAGCCATTAACTGCATATCCCCCATTGTAGGATTGGGGTCCCAAATCTCCATATTTGTCAACACAAAGTTATGCATATAAAACTCTGCCATCTTTTCCTAATCATCTATGTTGGCTTGCTTGTAGAACTTCATGAATTGCCTACAATCTTGGAAAGAGAGTGATCCAAGGATAGAGTGTTGATTTGAAATAGAAGCCATTGTTCTTTGAGGTACATAACATATGAGTCAGAGGGGAATCTATGCTGAAGTTATTTTATGCATAAGTCTACCATGGTGGCTACTTGCTCCTCTTTTTGTTGCAATTGCTCATTTAGCGCTACATTCTCTGCCTGTGCCTTCTGCAACTGCTCCTTCAGAGATATTTCTTTGATTCTTTCCTCCCCCTTGGTGATTCTTCAATGATGATCAGGCTTATGGGATAAGTTTTTGGCTTTCTCTAATTCTTGTCAGCTCTGGAATACCTAGAGGTCTGCCTTTTTCTTTTTACGCTCAGAGGAGCCATGGTGGCAGTTATATTTTTGTAGTGAGGGGATGTGACACTGGGTTGTGAGTCTATGTCTCACCCACTTTCTGCTATCTCTATGAATTATATGGCCATCTCTTCTATTTTTATTTGGCCCTTTGTCTCTCTCTCTTCTTCTTATGGTTCTTCTTGTTTCTGCTAGTTCTTGCTCCTCTTCTTCTGGTTCTACCACGGGTTTCTTCTTTCTTTCTTTTTTCTTTCTGGTTCTTCTTCTTCTTCTTCACGCGATGCGTGCTTCCGTCAATCCTATCCCTCTAAAAATTTTAAATTCACTGGTTTGGAAGAGACAAAATCTCCTTTTATTAGATGATGTAGCTAAATTTGGAGTGCCAATATAACTCCGCTCAGCTCCAGTTCTGTCATAGACAATGGGCCCCTCCTCCCTGTTAATTCAGGATGGATTGCACATTTTCCTCCCCTCGTTCTCCTCTACTCCACTAATTTAAAAATTTTCTTTTGCATGCCTAGGTGGCGTGTACTCCCAACTTTATTCCAGCCATACCTCATGGTGGTGGCCGAGTTAACTGGCCACCTTTCTTCCCGTTAAACTTGAAGTCTGCAAATTAATTATTTCTATCTATTATGAATGTGTAGCAAGGGGTGAGAGCTTATACCTGAGTTTAACTATTGTTTCCAAGGCGGTTGCAGGAACTGGAGGTTTGAGACAAGCCTTTTTAGATGATGCGTTCTTCACCATATTCCTATTCTCTGAGTGAGCAGCTTGCTGAAGGAGCAGCTTCCTGAATGAGATGTTAATATTTGTTTGTTGTTTCTCTCTGTTGTGGATGTCATGTGGGGTGCTTGAGATGTCATGTGTGGCATTCTCATTCTCCTGTAGTCCATTATGCAGCTGCCCTTGTTGTTCTTCTTGGCAGTCCATGAACAACTTTGTTTTTTAAGGAACTTTCTAATGTTTGTAGCAGTCTGTTTGTGCGTTTCTTCTCTTTCTACATTGTGCTCATGAATGGAGGAGTGTGGTGTATGGAGGTGATGGAGGAAGTTATGAAGATGAATGGAGTGAATGATGGGATGGAAGACAAGATAGAAGAAGGGAAAAGAAGATGAATGCTTCCCTGTATTTTCCAGAAACCAATAACAACCTGCAAAACATCAAACACAGAAAAACAAAGTGATGCAAATGCATTTTATTGTTTTGTTCTTTTTCTCTTTTTTATTTTTTTCAAAAGAAAGTGGGCTACCTCCACATAGGTTTTCAACCCACAAAATGGCCTCGGGTGCCTCAGAGAGGTTTTCACCCATGGACCTTTATTTTTTATTTTTATTTTTTTTGAGCAAGTGAGCTACTTCTATCGAGGTTTTCAACCCACAAGCTTATTATTTTTTATTTTTTTTTCTTTCATGAGGTGTGGGAAACTATGGAGCTTCCCATCACATACACCTCTCTGCTTATTTAATTGATGAATTCTTCCCTTAACAAAGGCTTCTTGTAAATTTTAAGTCTGTGACCATTGACAAGCAAGGGGATCCCTTCCTCGTCTATGGTCTTGACTTGAACTGTGCCATTATCAAAGGATTTCTCCACTATGTAAGGCACCAACCATCTTGTCATTAGCTTGCCTTTGAAGTCTTTAAACCTTTAATCATAAAAAAGTGCCCAATATCCTTCTTGGAAGGTCTTTTCTTTGATGTTCTTGTCATGCCATACCTTCCTTTGCAGCTAAACTACCTCTGTGTGAAGAAGTGCTTGCATTCTGAACTCATCCAATCCATTTAGTTGCAACAACCTCTATTTTTGGGCATTTGTTAGATCTAGATCTAATTAAGCTTCCATTCTTAAAGTATTGAATTCAAACTCAACTGAAAGTAGAGCTTTCTTACCATAGACTAGTTCGTAAGGAGTGAATCCTATTGTTTTCTTCCAAGTGGTGTTGTAGGCCCAAGTAGATTATACCAATCTATCTGCCCAATATTTTCTGTTGCTTCTCACAACCTTGGTGAGGATGCTCTCTAAAGCTCTATTAGTTACTTCTACTTAGCCATTTTCTTGAGGGTGATAGGAAGTAGAAGTTTGATGCTTAATCTTGTGCTTCCTCAAAAGATTCTAAATGAGGTGAGAGGTGAACTGTGATCCCTGATCAATGAATATTTATCTGGGATATCAAAATTTGTAAAACACATTCTCCCTTAGAAATTCTTCTACTTTTTCTTCGGTTTCTACCTTCACTTCTTTTGCTTCAGCCCACTTTTTCAGGTAATTAGTGCAGACTATGATATACTTCTTTTGTCTGAATGGTGGATCGATGGGTCCAACAAAGTCCATGCCCCACTTGTCAAATTACTCAAGAGCCACCTGAGGGTGTAAAGGAAGTTCATCCCTTTATGTGGGTTTCCCTATCCTTTGGCACTGGTCACACCTGCTGGTGTATCTTCTGGAATCTTGGTGAAGTGTAGGCCAATAGTAACCTGCTTGAAAAACTTTGTAAGCAGTTCTCTTTGCAGCAAAGTGGCCTCCACATGGGCTGTCATGAAATTTGGAGAGGATATCAAAAAATTCCTCCTCCCTCACACATCTTCTTAGGATTTGATCAGGGCTTAGCTTGAAGAGATCCCCCCCAATCCATGTGAAAGGGGTGCTTTTTTTGATGATTTTTCTCCTCTCCCTGAATGAAATATTAGGAGGGATTCTTCCAGCAACCAAGTAGTTGGCTATATCAACAAACCATGGTGAGAGTGCTAATATGGAAAAGAGGTGTTCATCTAGAAGTTGGTCATCAACCATTCCTTCTTCACCTACAGGGAGAACTAACATGGAAAAAAAATCTGCAACAACATTTTCCTTTCCAAGTTTATCAACAATAGTCAAATCAAATTGCTGCAAAAGTAACAACCATCTAATTATTCTAGAATTAACATCCATTTTGTTCATTAAATACTTGATCGATGCATGGTCAATGTGAAAAAAGGTCTGATATCTAGTGACATAATGCTTGAATTTGTTTAATGCATAGATAATGGCCAACATCTCCTTCTTAGTAAAAATATAATTAAGCTCCGCTTTGGAAAAATTCTTGTTGATGAAATAAATGGCATAAGGGATTTTGTCCTCTAATTGTCCTAATGTTGCCCCTACAGATTTTTCGGATGCATCAGTGTGGATGTGGAAAGGCAGAGTCCAATTTGGACCTCGGAGGATGGGGGCAGTAGTCAACTGCTTCTTAATGAGCTCAAAAGCCTCTTGACAAGGACCGGACAAAGTAAGCTCAGAATATTTGGCCAATAACCCAAATAATGGCAAAGCCATCTTACTGAAATATTTTATGAACCTTTTATAGTAACCAGCTAATCCTAAGAAATTCCTGACATCTTTCTGCTTTTGAAGAGGAGGTACCCTTTTGATGATATTGATTTTGTTCGGGTCTACCTGTATTCCTTCTTGGGATAGGGAGTGTCCTAATACAACCCCTGCTTTCTTCAAGAATTCACACTTTATGGGCTCAAGGAGAGATGCATCTCAATGCACCTTCTTAGTTTTTTACCCAAATTGGAGAGAGCTTCCTGGAATTCATCCCCATATGGTGTGAAATCATCCATGTAAATTTCGACTGAGTCATGGACTAACTCAGAAAATGTGCTCAGGACAACTCTCTGGAAGGTGGCTGGGGCATTGCATAACCCAAAGGGTAGGACTCTATAAGCAAAGGTAACCCAAGGGCTGGTGAAAGTAGTCTTATCCTAGTCTTCAGGGCTAATTTGAATCTAATTGTACCCACTGAACCCATCTAAGGTCATCCAGTATTTGGTCTATAAAGGGCAAAGGGAAATGTTCTTTATTGGTGGCTTTGTTAAGTTCTCGATAATCAACACAAATTCACCACTTCCCATTCTTCTTTGGGACTAGGACAAGAGGAGATACCCACTCACTGTTGGATATATGATATATGAACCCGCATCCAACAGTTTCTACAACTCTTCTTTGACTATGTCATTTAGAGTTGGGTTCATCCTTCTTTGGGGTTGTCTCACGGGCTTTCATCCTTATTTGATGCAAATGTGATGCCTTCATACTGAAGGATGCACCCCTTTCATGTCGTTGTAATCCCAAGAAAATGCTTCAATATTTTCTTTCAAAAGCTAGCATAGTGGCTTCTCTTCTTCATTTGAGAGGTGTGGGTTGATTTTCAGAGATCTGGATGGGCCAAACTCGATAGCCTTGGTGGTTTCAGAGGTTTTATCAACTTATTTCACTTCCGTCCAAGGTTGTCTTTCAGGCTCTTTGACCAGGGTTTCGAGAGGAGCATTAGTGGAGGACCGGTTTTGAATGGCATGGTCATTGAGTTCATCTTCATCAAGTTGCCCCCCTCTAAGGATAGCATCTATGGTACACATAGGGGCAGTGTTGTATAACTCATCTTCTTCATCCTCCAACCATTAGGGAGATCATGATCAATGGAAGGTTGGGCTGGAGGATATAACACTAGCTATTTAGACAAAGGCCCATTTTTTATAGTCATGTTTCTGGCCTGACAACTAATATAAGCGTCTGCAGTGGCTAACCAAGGTCTCCCTAAGATGATAGGATAACCATTAAACTTGGTTTTTGGATGCAGGACCAGGAAATCTGTAGGATACTCCCAAGATTCAATGGTAACCATAACATCCTCAACAATTCCATTCAAAGTTACTGTGGACCGATCTGCAAGTTGCAGAACTATTGTGGTTTTCCTCAAAGTCCCTTTGAGATTAAGTTTCAACATAGTTTCCTTGGTCATGATATTGATGGAAACCCCTAAATCAATCAGATTGTTGGTCAACAATTGGACTACCAGGGTCTAGGTATTTTGGAAATATCACCTTCCCCAGCATAAGGTCAGACACTTGTCCTACCACATTGATGGTGGGGGTATCTCTCTTCCTCCTTCCATGTTTCTTGAAGCACTTTTTTTTATGAGCCTATTGTAGATAGGTACATCCTTAATGGCCTGGAGAAGTGGTATCTTTACACACAAATTTTCCAATTCTCCCAGGAATTCAGTCTCCTTTGGGGTGTGCTGACTAGGGTGGATCAAGCGTTGGGGAAAAGGAGGTTGTTGGATCTGAGTTTTATATTCTTCCTTTTCCTCCTCAACCTCCACAGGTGGAGATGGGGGATGGCTGTCTGGGAGTACTCTTTCCCGACTTGAGATTAACCTCCTGTATTTCCACAGGATAAGTTGGATGGGATGTTTCTCCCCTGGGAGCCTGTTGTTCGAGTTCAAATTGGGCTATGGAGGTATAGGTAGCCTAGGTGGAGCAACATGAGTAAGCTAAGGTTGAGGTTGGGGTGGAGGCATTAGAGCAGGTAGTTGATTTTGTTGAGGCCTCCGCCCTTGGGATGGATTGTTCTATTGAGGTTTTTGTGGAACATACTGCTGAAATGGTTGGTTTACTGGCTGAGGATGATATGAAGGGTTGGAATGCCAAGTAGGAGGTGTAGACTAGGATGGAGGAGTGGGGGTGTACCAAGGTTGCATGGGTACACTCTGATTGTTGTAATAGTAAGAGTGAGGTGCACCTTTCATACCTTGTTGATATGGTCAAGGGCCCTAAGGCCTTCTCTAGTTGATGAAACAGAGTTTCTCTAGCATTGCTTCCCCACCTTGATATACGGCTTTAAGTCCAGGTAAGGAGGGACACTTGTCTGTGTCATGATTCTCTTCACAGACTAAGCAAACCTCTATGATATTTAGTGGACATTCATTCCTTGGGTGTTTCCTGGTACTTATAGGACAAAATATGGCTAGGGCTCTCTCTGCTTCCTCTTGCTTCCTTTTGACCTACATTGTGTCCATTTGCAAAGAAAATGTGTGCAACATGTCATTCTTTAAGTCCTCTAGCATGTTTCCAATCTCATGTTTTATGAAGGTGGAAGATGAAAGGGTATTGCATGTACTTTGGCTAGCTCTGCCCTTCTTCCTAAATGCCCTAGAATGGTTCCGGAAGAAATTTTTTATTGTTTCATAGGGTCGTTGGTAGATATCTCCCACTGATAGCATATTCAAGGTTTCTATCATCTCTTCATTGATCCCTCGAAGAAGTGCAAGTTTGAGTGAGTCAGGATCAAGAGTACAGTTGGATCTCTTATAGTTCAATTAAAGCCTCTCTTCATAATCCTCTAGGGATTCATCAGGCCCTAGAGCCATCCTAAGTATCTCATCCTTAGTTTCCTTGGACCTACAGTAGTCTTTTTACTTGTTGTTGAGGTCTCTTCCATCTGTGCCCAAGTAGTGATGCTATCCCTAGGCAGACCCATGAACCAGTGCAAGGCTGCATCCTTAAGGGTGGATGGGAATAGCTTCAACTTCTAATCATCAGAGGTGTAGCCATAAGTCCTATAGACAACAGAAAATTAAAACAAGAATGTGCCAGGGTTCTAATAGGTAATTCCATGGAACTGTGGAATACCTGAGGGGCTAATGTTTTTCATCTCAGTGTCCCCATCTACCTCTCTTATGGAAAAGGCTCTCCAGGTCCCAGACATGGTTAAGATAGGTGAAGCAGGCCCCTTAGTTGAAACAAGGTCTTCTTCTTCTTCCCCAATAAGATTCTCAAAATATTCAGAAGGCTCTCTTATAGGGGGTTCAATCTCACTGCCACTGAAGAAGAGTGAAGGGTGGCTATGAGGTGATGTGGGGGTTTTAGGTAAGGTTTCTCTTTAAGTATTCCTAGTCCTACAAGGCATGAAAACCAGATGTTTTTTTTACTTTTTCAATATTTTTGAAGTGACATGAAAAGAAAGGAAACCACAAAAGAATGCTAAAACAAAATCAAAATATCTACTAGACACCTCCCTGGAAACGGCGCCAAAAAGTGGTGAGTCCTGGTATTGCACCAAGAATGCTACAACTCCCAGGGGCTTCCCTACTTTACTTTATCAACCCAGGGTTTGTACAAAATTTGAGGTGACAATGACATATACAGAGCAGATGCATTATGTTCATGTCATCCTCTTCTACTTCACGAAAGGGTGTTATTTCTTAAATTATGAGAACAACTGGAAAGTAAATTTCTGGAAGGAAATGACAGAAAGGAAACTAAACTAAATTGCTAGAAAGGAATGGAAAGAATGAAACTAATTTAATTTGCAGAAAACAGATAGCAGAAAGGAAATTAATTCTAAACCACACTTAACTTGGCCAAACGGCTAAATGCACTCTACCTATCCTATGATCTATCCATCATACTCCTATCCATGCCTTAATTTTAATTAAAAAGAATTAATTTGCAGCTTAGAGGGAAGAAAAAGGGCTAAGAGGGCTAATGGGGGGTTTAACACATGAAATGATGTTTGGAAGCAGAAAGAGGGGGTTAAACCCTTCAAAAACTTTATAATAGCGTGAGAAATGGATTTGGAGTGGACATAGGGGGTTAAACCCTTAGGAAACCTTATTATAACACAAGAAATGACTTCAGAGCGAGAAGAACTCAGAAATGTGATGGATAATAGAAGTTGCGATGCGCGATGTCGCAATCGCAACTTCACAAGTTTAAATGGATGGTATTAAGGACTTAGTAGAATAAAATAAATGGTGCATAGTGCGAAGTGCAAAGTGCGAAGAGTGACGTGGTGGGTCGCGAATCACAATATCGAAATTTTACAACAATAGAGGTAAGGATTAACGGGAATAAACTAAAAATTTTCAAGCGCGATTTGCGTTGCGGTAAAGGTTGTGGGTGGAAATTTGCGATGTGGTAAGTTCCGCGGGATGCGATTTGCGATGTGGTAAGTTCCGCGGGATGCGATGTGTGATTGTCATGACGTGGCGGTGGAAAAAATCTAAGAGTTGTGATTTGCGATTTCAAAATCGCAAAGAATGAGCGGTGAGTGTTAACGGTAGAAGGTAACCGGTGCAAAGTGCAATTTGCGATTTCAAAATATCGCAATCGCAAGGAATGGGCGATAATTGTTAAGGTAATAGTTAAATGTTTTGCGATTGTGAAGTGCGACGTATAATGGCGGGAGTATCGAGGAGCAAAGGTGGAGGTTGGGTTTTTGGTGGTTCTATATGGTTTTTCAAGTTTTTTTTGTAAAAAGGGTAAGGCGGCTGTGAACGAAGAAAAATAGATAAGTAAGGCTAAAGAGCTTAAGGGTGTTCGAAAGAAGGTAAGCGCAATGCTAAGGTGAGAAGTAAAGGAGGGAAATGGAAGTGCAAGAGCAGTGCTCAGAAGTGAAGCACACATGTGGATTCATGTACGGGAAACAGACAGAAATGCAAGATGAAATAGTGAAGGAAAGGCTTGGAATTGGTAATACAAATTCTTCCCCAAACTCGAACAGAAAGAAATTTTGGCCTGTGGGAAGGTTTGCCCCTACTCAAACTCTATTGAAAGATATGAGAAGGGGGAGACTTGACCATATTTTTGGAGTTTTTCCACTATTTCAGTATGCATAATAAATTAAAACTACAACAACACAAAAACTAAATAGAAATCAAACTTATCAGAAGAAGATATAACTTAAATGATAGAGGAAAAACTAGCTAAACAACAGAAAGGAAAAGATAATAACAACAGAGAAGCTGAGGCACATGGATTGGGCCCTAACCCACAAGCCTAGCCCTCTGAACTTAATCAATCAAATGAAACCATTCTGCTCATTTCAAAAAAGACTAACTACATATATCTCTAAAAGTTTTGATCCCTAAATAAAACAAAAAGCTTCAATAGTTCACAACAATAATTATGAATGGAAGTGAGACTAGGATAGACTAACTCTTCCTAGCTCTAGCTCTTCTCTATTTATTCTACAGGGCAGCTACCAACAACTCCCTATAAAATGGTGATTGAGTCCATTGGACTCCAAGTAAACAAGATTGAGTGCTCTCCTCTTTGAGTTGCTTGGTTTCCTCTGGAATTCGAATTCCTGGAGAGAATCCTTGGGGATCCTTCGGCTGCTTATGGAATTTGAATTACTAGAGAGAATCTTTTGGATCCTTTGGTTGCCTTTGAGGGTGGACAATCCCCCTATAATCTCTCCTTGTTGTCTCCTCCAAGTATTTGTGATAAAATCTTTATAAAAATTCTTAATAAATCATGATTTTATGCACTCAACCTTATATTAGGCACTCAAAGTATGTTAACCTTAATCACCACCTAAACTAGCATCATAAACCCAAATAATAATAAAAATGCAAGAAAAAGGGATCTAAGAAGGCAAAAAGGTGACTATTAACTCCTCCAAATATGTCGAATGATGGAGCTCATCACCTGTGGTATTGAATTTCTTTCATAGTTTCTTCTTCAATCACATATTTTTGAATGTATTGTTCATATTCACTTTCATTTCTATGTTATGATATTTTACAAGTTAGAAATTCAAAATACATGTCTTCCATGCTTTGTTTTGGGTAACTGATCATATTTTTTTCATTATCTTATGTCTGAGAGAAATAAATCTCTTATGCTTTTGTCAGATTTCTTAAAGTTTCAAAACCATTCCACAACCATTTCCTTCAAGTGATTGGCATTATACCTACCTTTCCCCATTGATCACTGCAACCCTAACTCATTTTCCCTGACCTAGCTTTTCTTGACCTAATTCCTTTATCCACTGATTTCCTAAACCAAATCAATTCAAAACAACCCCCTACACTCTATACCTAGCCTAAAACCCTAATTTCTCCAGCCCTACTGGATATGACCCTTTTTGGAGAGAGCCCTCTCCGACTTGATAGGGCTAGCTATCAAGTCAAAAGATGGGTTTTTGGCTACCTCTGTTGGGATTCCTTCCTTAGCCTTGGGAATCTGGCGGAGTGATAACATCTTGGCGTCGTTCTCGAGGAATGAAAAGACAAATCTTCACTGAGAAAGAATGACAAAGATCAAATCTAATTGTTGATGGTGAGCAACAGTTGGACACATATGAAGGCTGAACCATTCACCTGGCGACTCCATTGATTGAAAGATCCAGAAAATCAACACTTCATGGCAAATCCATTGCATGAAGATCAATAGCTTCAAGAATTTTCAAGATGGAAACTGTTGCGAGAAGGTATGCTCCCATGAGCCGGGATCGCATTCCAGGTTTCCCAAATAAAATTCCTAAGGTAGACTGGCAAAGTAATTTGCCTATGTTTAAATATGATGATAGGAATGATGTTGCTTTACATCTGGTTAAATTTCACATGCATACATGCAAGTTGAAGGTTGAATTTCTTGAATATTATCTCGTAAAGATGTTCATGGCTTCTCTTGAAGGAAAAGAACAATCTTGGTATGAAGGTTTACCACCTGCCAGTATTTTTTTTCTTAGAGTTTCCCATTCAATTTTTTATGAAGAATACAAGGAGTCCTACCCTTATTTGTCTATAGTTAATAATTGTTGTGATCAATTTTAGTTTTTCATTCAAAACCTAGAGGATTCTTATGATGATAATGAGTTCATGGATGAAGAGATCTTGGAGGCTTTGCATGACAATCCTTTTCATCACCAAAAAGAGCAAGTGTTTTCTCTCATGGAAGAAAAAGATGATGTATATTTTCTTGATGTTCATAAAGACTTCCCACAAGAGACAATTCTTGCAGCAGTACAACAAGTTGATCAACCAAAGTTTAAAGAAGATATTCAGCATCCTTGTGAATATTTAGGAAAGAAAAAAGAAAATTATTGTTTTGAGATGAGAGGAATAACCTGTGTATGGGTTATTAACAAAAAACTCATACACAGGTTATTCCTCTCATCTGAAATTTATTTCACCTATATGGATTCCCTTTTTAAAGACAATTATTGTGTTATCAAAAGAAAACAAAAAGTACTTTATCCGTTGTCTGAAGATGAGATAGAGCAACTCCTGAAAATTCATATTATAGTCCAAGCTAAAGCAGGTTTGCGGTGTTCACATAGTCAAGAAAGTGTTGGTAAAAAATCTTCCATTTTTTAAAATGAAAATCTAAGTTTAAATGAGGACAATTCTAAAACTAGATTTATAGATCATCATGAAGAAATGAAATCTCCTTTTTCAATGTTCATATTTGATGAAGTTTCTCCTAAACCTGATTTTCCTAAGCACGATAAATCTGAAGATAATTTCGATGAGGGGCTTGATGAAACTATACAGGAAATTGTTGTGAGTAAACTAATTTATGATGATAATTCCCTACAAAGAGATCAGCTAGTAGATTCTTTTTTCTTTCATGAAGATGATAGGGTTATCATTTTTGTTAATATTGAAGAATATTTCTTGTTTAAGGATGAATTAGAATATGAATTTAAGGAGTATGAACCTGAGAGAGACAAAATGCTAGAGATTGAGTCAAAAATTCTCATTCTTAAGGAATTTTCAGCCAACACTCAGATAACAGAAATTTATACTTCCCTATGCCTTCCTATCGACCAACAACCAAGTGTTCTTTCAGATCAGAATGAAGGGAGGTCTTGTATTTTTATTGCTGGATCTCAAGACAAGGTAATGCTTCAGGATTTTCACAATCCCTTCAGTAGTATTTTGCAAGCATTGGAGAAGATGAAAGTTGTTTTGTTTGTCAGCATAAGCCTTGGTTTCAGTGTGAGTTGCCTACATGTACATCATTATGCCTACTCGAGGAAAGTGAGAGCAGAAATTCAGTAAGTATCCATCTCCTGGATTGGTTACACTAGAAGGATCATTTCACCTAATCACCAATTGTGCAGCAGATTAGAGTAGGTTGGTATCATTTCAGTTTGATTTTATTTTATTTTCAACAAGTGTTTACAGAATTCATCAAGGTTTGAAGCTCGAGGTGAAGGCCCTAAGGCTTTGATGATTTGTTAGTGTAGGTTGAAGTTTGTAGTGTGTTTTCAGTTTCAGTTTTAGTTTCAGTTTACATATTGGACTCCATTGCCCAATGGATAAGGCACTGATCTACAAATTCAGAGATCTACGGTTCTAGACACCTCCTTCGAAGTTATTCTCCCTAGTTGGAGCTGATGTTAGCACTGGTATTTTCATCCCACCCATCCCTCCTTATTTTACTCTTCTTTCACCTCATCTTCGTCATTATCATTGACCTCGCTTCGTTTTTTAACCATTTTTCCCAAGGGTGCCCAAGTCATCATTGTTCACAAGCAACTAAACCCTAATTTCCTCTCCCAATGAGCTAGGGTTCGCTATGGATTCAGAGACATATGAGCAGAGGAGGAATAAGGGAGGTCATTCTAGCAAGTATGAGGTTATTTTAGTACATAAACATCATGTCTCCATCATTTTTTGAGAAGTCATTCCAAGATTCAAATCATTCGCCACACATAGGGTCGGTTTTTCTTGAAACTATTTTTTTGACCCAAAAAATATGAATTTGACAAAAGGGAGAGAGGTTTTTATCAATAATAGACCAAGGAATAAAAAACGTTTTACATAGGTGTCATGGTTTTGGAGAAATTTCAAAAATACAGGTGCCACAGGAGAGTTGATGCACTTCTCGAGTGACCTTGGGAAAATCAATTTTTCTCCTAGCTTGAGTGTCCAAATCACTTTCTTGATAAGTAAAATGACAACTATACTGGAAGATATTTCCAATGAGATATCATGGGCTCAATTTGGAGTTTATACAGGCCTCCAAAATTTTCCTGCAACATCACTCTTCATTTCTGCACCCTCATTCTGCACTTTTTGACCATTCTTGGGAAAATCAAATTTTGACAAAGAAAATAAAGTAAAACAATAAACCCAAATGTATATTTGGAAATTATACATGATAATATTTCCAACGAGCTATCCTGGGTCCAATTTGGACACCGAGAAGGCCTCCAAATGTGTTCTGCAAAAAGGTGTTGCACATAAAGGGCGTGTTTGCTTGAAAAAATTGTGCAAAACATCAGAGGGCATGTTCTACCTGGTTGTTGTGCATATGGCTTGGACGCTGCGCATTTGGAAGAAAATCCAGTGTATTTTATAATGGTGATGCACATTTATCCTGTTCATTGTGCGTTTACCTTGGACGCTGCATGTTCACCCATAAATATTCAAAAAATTCTCTACCAGATTTCCATCTCACGGTTTCATTCCCAAACTTCACACATTGATTCTTCATGCCTCCATATGCCAGTAAGTAAAAAAATTTCATCTCTCCATTTTATCAAATATTAATTTGATGTGTGATTGTGCTTAAGTGAATTTAGTACCTCCTTCTAAATTTAAAAACCCTAGTTTTCATTAAAATCTAGTTTACATTCTAAAACTGGTCCCTAAGCCTTCATATACTCTTCCTCACATCCTAAAACACATTCCCAACTCCCTACATTTATATCCCCATTCCCTAAACTATCATATCCTTTTAAAACCTATGTAATAGGGTTTCACTTTCCTAGGCTCCCTTCCATATTCCCATCTCCTCTATTTCCTCACACCACCCTTCACTTCATACACTTTCATTTCATTTCATCATATCCCTAGGGTTTTGACACCAAGAACATCATGGTTGAAGAGGATGAAGTGAGGAGGAAGAAGGTAAAATCACAAATGCAGTAATCAAAGGTAAAGAGGATAAGATTAGTGAGCTCCAAGCTAGTCTTGAGAGGGCTAAATATGTGATTCACTTTCTTGAGCATGAAAATGAGCAGTGGAAAACCAAACACACCATTGATGAGGTGAGATGCATCAAATCAGAAAGAGAGGCAGAGAAGGCTAAAGCATTTCTTGAAGAGACATTAGAGAAGTATGGTGAACCTGATGATGAGGAGGATCAACCTCCAAGAATGAGACCTAGGACTAGAGGGTTGAAAAGAGCTCTAGCCCTAGAGAGACAAAGGGAAGTTGAGCTAGTAGACCAGCTTACCCTAAATGAACAACTTGCCCTAGAAATCAGTGAGAACAGGGAACCATGGCTTGATAGAGCCAATCTACACTTGGAAAATTTGCTATAGAAGTATGACAAGGATAATGACTTGTTGAGGACAAAGGTCAAACTTCATGCTCGGAAAGAGAGAATTGCATTGGCCAAGCTCAAAAGAGCCAATGCCAAAATTGAAGATTTGATCAAACAAGAAGAGAAAAGGAGGTTATATATACTTTCTGAGGTGAAAATCCATGCCTCAAACACATGATGAGAAAATATCTCACAAATTTTGACAAAATTTTGGCAAACTTAGCATGTTGGTACATTTCTGTGTTTTTAAGGTTGTTTTTTGCACAATAAAATTGCTAAACGCACAACACCTTGGATGCTACGATATTTTTTGAGGCATCTAATGGACAAATGGCCACCACCATAAGATTCATAATGATGAGGACATCAACCCTATGCATTTTCTAAGCTTTTGGAGGAGAAATGGTCACTGAAAAAGACAAAAAAAACCATGTTTCTGCCTCAATTTTTGCCTGGTCGCTGCGCGTTTACCAGTCTTGGGAGAAATGATTTTTGATAGATAAAATGGGCTTCATTTTGAAAAATTAAGGTATTTCTAGAAATTAGACTTGAAGGGCTTTCCAAAAAGCCATCTTGGAGAAAATTTGGACACCGGGAAGACACCCAAATTCAGCCTTGAACAGAGAGGATGCGTTTGACAGGAAAAGGGCGCGTTTAACAAGAAAACGGTGCATTTGGCAGTCTTCTGAAAATTTCTGAGTTTCACTCCAGTTTTTATTTTTATCTTGGGAAATGTTTAATTTACCTATGTAAATGATGAAGATGAATGTAATTATCATGTTTTTACTATTTACTAGGGTAAATACACTAGGTAAATTAAGAAAATGAGGTGTAATGAATCAATTCACAAAAGTTAGGGATGAGTCAATTTGACCACCATACACTCTAGGTTTCATTTCAAACTTTAGTGGATCAGCTCCTCCTCTCATGGATTCAAACCCTGAGGTTGGGAGAGGTTGTTTGAGGCCTATATTATGTCATTTTTTACTCATTTTCAAAGGTTGGAGGTTGGAATTAGTTATGTTTTTCTAGTTCATCAAAGGAACTTGGAATCAGTTTGATTTTTCTAGTTGATCAAGGGAACTTGTACTCAGTTTCGGCCAAGCTAATAAAGAGGAGTTTCAGCTACATTTATGGGATACCTGTGTTATTGAATGCCTTTCATAGTTTTTTCTTTAGTCACATATGTTTGAATGTATTTTTCATATTCACTTTCATTTCTACGTTGTGATCTTTTACAAGTTAGAAATTCAGAATACATGTCTGCCATGCTCTGTTTTGGGTAACTGATGATATTTTGTACATTATCTTTTGTCTGAGAGAAATACATCTCTTATCGTTTTCTCATCTTTCTTACAGTTTCAAAACCATTCCACAACCATTTCCTTCAAGTGATTGGCATTGTACCTACCTTGCCCCATTGATCCCTGCAACCTTAACTCATTTCCCTGACCTAGATTTCCTTGACCTAATTCCTTTATCCACTGATTTCCCCAACCAAATAAATTCAAAACAACCCCCTTCACTCTATACCTAGCCTAAAACCCTAATTGCTCCAGCCCTCCTGGCTGTGACCCTTTTCGGAGAGAGCCCTGCATGATAGGGCTAGTTATCAAGTCAAAATCTTGGTTTGTGGTTACCTCTATTGGGATTCCTTCCTCAACCTTGGGAATCTGGAAAATTGATAACAGGGTGGTACATGGAAGTCTCGAACCTAGTTGGATCTTGCCTATGTTCAATGAAATATAAGTTATCTTTCTTTTGTACTTGTATTTATGTGACTTTAATGGTTGTTATATTATGGTTGTTTCTGTGATTATATGTTGGTTATAAGCATGGTTATGTGATTGGTTCTAGCCATGGTTTATTTTTTGTTTTTACTTGTGACTGAAAGAATAATGGATGCAAGGCATAATTAATGTTAATATAGCTAATGGAAGAGGGTGGAAGTCCTTCTTGATAAGTTTCATATGAATTTCTAGTCCCTTATTCTCCATCTTGTATTCATGACCTATACATTGCATTATTTACAAGTTTTTGAAAGAATGTTAGTCCCAGTTGGGGATGGTCACGCCTAGTCTTGGTGTCATTTTTTGGCTTACAAGAATTTTCCTTTTGTAACTTATGAAATCTAAAAATTACAGGGATTTCTGGGCAATTGTCTAGCCCCTGCCATGGAATCTAGCCTTAAAATTTGCAGTCACTGGCACAACATTGAGTGACAAAGTCCATAGTCGCACTATTGCAGGCTTATGCATGTGACTGGGAGGTTCCAGTCGCACTAATGCCTTGGTAAGGGAGAAAATGGGGTTAAAACTCAACAAAAATCTAGGTTGGCTCAGGGGATGGACACCTAGGGTGTTGGATTACTCCTGGAGGAACCTGTGGCACCTGAGGGAAGTAAGTAAGGTTTGTTTGTCGACTCCATTTCCTTAAGGTCACCAAGGAGTTTGAGGTTGGTCATAAGTGCCCCTCATCTCATGTTTACCCCAGGTAAGCCGGTGAAAGTGGGTAGATGTGAGGGGAGATGTATGTTACAGGTGGTATCATAGTGGGTTTCGCTTTATTTGGGTCATAGTTGATACCATGGGTAGGTGGTATCAGAGCGTGGTTACGCTCTGTTTAGGAAAGGTCTGATGTTTTCAAGATTGTTACTACTATGCATGGGATCAAGGTATACTATTGGTATGGTCATGCATGATGTTATATGTTGGTATGTTGATTATATGTATATTTTTATGATTATACATGTACATTCTAATGTGGAATGATGTTGCAGATGAGATAAACCTCCCTTGAACAAAAATAAGGTATGGATTTTATTTTGGTATCTATGTATTTATTTGACATGATATACTTGCAGGAAGAAGAGAATCAAGGATGACGAGAAAAATGGTAGACTATATTTCCCATGACTCTCCCTACAGATCAATTGGGAAACAAGGAGATGAGTATTCTCCTAGTGTAATAGATACATTGAGGAGATTGAAGGCATGAATAAAAAGTTGTATGGCAAATAATGACAGGTTGGTTGAGGCTCAGGAAAGACTCAAGAAAAGCAGATAGAGGTCAATGCAATGATCCTTCAGAGCTTATCATAGTTGCAAAAATAGGGACAGATGAGGATCATTAAAGAGAATGAAGAAATGACTAATGGAGCCTATGGTAGCAGGTCTCATTCCAGACACAAGTTGGATACAGGGGACATCGTTAGAGGTGGAATATCATTAGACACACCTGACAGGAGGAATGGTATGTATGGGAATCATTCTAGTTTATCTTCCAGGAGACATAATCATAGTCATCACCGTCATCATCGTTATAGGAGGGGTGAGTACTTGCCTGGGGATTTCAAGAAAGTCAAGCCACCTACATTTGATGGAGAGATGAAGAAGTCAGAATATGCAAAGGCATGGTAGCTTGGGATGAATAAATTCTTCATATTTCATATTTATATAGAGAACATGGAAGCCAAGATAACTACTTTTAGTCTTAAAGGGAAAGAAAACATTTGGTGGGAGGATGTGAAGAATGTTAAAGCTATTCAGGGAGGTGACTTGACTTCAGATGAGTTTGAGAGACCCTTAAAGAAGAAGTACCTATTAGAGAGTTATTATGATGCCATAGCTAAGGATTTTTATGAGTTTCGAATGGGTTCCATGACAAATGATGAGTGTACTAGTAGGTTCTTGGAGTTGTTGAGATATTTACCTTACCTCAAGGAGGAGAAGTCCAAGGTTCAGAGATTCATCATTGGGCTTCTAGTAGCATATAGAGACAAGATTGAGTTTGATGAGCTTAGATCGCTAGAAGAGGCCATTTGAAAGCTGAAGCATTGTTATGAGAAGTCAAAACACAAAGTTGAGCCAAAGCGTGATTTGAAAGGAAATGAGAAATCTAAAGGAATATGGCCACCAAAGTGGGGACAACCTCAAGATACAAGTGAGAAATAAAATGTGGTTCCTTACAAGAATTTCAGTACATTTGAGAAGAGACATGGATTGCATTCGAGAGAGCAACATACTAGAGGTGATGGTAGAGCACCATTGTAGTGTTGGATATGTGGCAAGGATCACTGCAAGAGGGGTTTTCCGTAGTATTAGAGTGGTAGACCCCAAATCTATAGTGCTCAGGGGGCACAGACATTTGGGGATGTTGGTCATAAAATTCCTCAGATATATGCAACTATGGACAATAGGTATGCAGATCTCCAGGCATCTATCATTGAGATGGATGGTAATCTTTGTGATCAAGTTATTTCTAGTTTGATTGATCCTGGATCTAATTATAGTTATGTTAATCATGACCTGGTAGGAGAAAAGAAGTGCATGCGAAATCTTGGTTGGTGCAGTTTGCTACAAGTACGAAGAAGAAAGTTCACCATTGGGTAAGAGCTTGTGCATTTGAGTTAAAAGGTATGCCTACAACAACACATTTGAATGTACTTCCATTGGGATCGTATAACATGATTTTGGGTATGGATTGGTTGTACCTTCACAGGACCAAAGTATATTTTTTATGACAAGACCATTGAGTGCTTGGATGATAATGGAAAGAAGATAATTTTGTAGGGAAAGAAGAATCCTACATCAATGAGGATGATCACTGCTATGCAGGTTAAGCGCAGTTGCATAAAACATTGTGTGATGTTTGTAGTGCATGTTTCCAGTGATAAGGGTAAGGATGTTGAGGATGCATAAATATTCCAAAGGTATCCTGTTTTACAATAGTTTCAGAATGTGTTTCCAACAGAGATTCCAGATTTACATCCTCATAGGGAAGTGGACTTTTCTATTTAGTTGGTGCCAGGGGCAACACTAACATCAAAGGAACCTTACAGGATGAGCACACCATAGTTAGTATAGTTGAAGTTGTAGCTCAAGGAAATGGTTGAAAAGGGGTTCATTACACCGAGTGTATTACCTTGGGGTGCACCAGTGTTGTTTGTGAATAACAAGGATGGTAGGTTATACATTAATTATAGGCAGTTGCATAAAGTGACGATAAAAAAACATGTATCCATTGGCATGGATTGATGAATTTTTTGATCCATTAAAGGGAGTAGCAGTGTTCTCTAAGGCTGACTTGAGATCAGGATATCATCAGGTACACATCAAAGAAGAGGACATCTACAAAACCACATTTAGGACCAGGTATGGGAATTATGAGTTTGTTGTAGTTCCATTCGGTTTCACTAATGCCCCATCTACATTTATGTGTTTGATGAATAGTGTGTTGTGTCCTTATCTGGACAAGTTTGTTATTGTATTCATTCATGGCATCTTGGTATATTCTAAGAATGAGGAAGATCATGCCGAGCATTTAGAAATAGTGTTGAGATTGCTAAGAGAACATTATTTATATGCTAAGCTTAGCAAGTGCAGTTTCTTCTAGACAAAGGTACACTACTTGGGACATGTTTTTTCCAAGGAAGGCATAACAGTAGATCCAGAAAATATAAGAGCCACCCTGGAGTGGGAAGCTTCTGAGAATGTGGAGGAATTCAAATCATTTATGGGATTAGCATATTACTACAGGAGGTTCATAAGGAACTTCTCACACATTACATATCCTATTACATCTTTTTAGAGAAAAGCTAAGAATTTTGAATGGAAAAAAGAATGTGTATCTAGTTTTGAGCAGCTGAAGCAGTTGTTGACCAATGCTCAAGTTATTAAGATTGTAGATATAGATAAATAATTCGTGGTGTGTACAAATTATTGTAAAAGAGGACTTGGTGGAGTCCTTATGCAAGAGGGACAGGTGGTATGTTATGAGTCTAGGAAATTGAATGAACATGAATAGAACTACGCAACTCATGATCTTGATTCGGTATCTATTATTCACGCATTGAAAATGTGGAGGCATTATCTTCTTGGTAGGAAATTTGTATTGTTGAATGATCACAGTGGATTGAGATATTTATTTGACCAACCAAATCTGAATTACCGGAAATCTAGATGGTTGGCCACCCTCAGTGAGTTTTACTTTGAGATTGGATACATTAAGGGAAAGGAGAACAAGGTTGTAGATGCTCTCAGTAGAAAATTACAAGTGAACCATATAGCAACTACAAGTTCTTATGGGACAAACTTACAGGATCAAATATTACATGCATGACAAAAGGATGACAGGTATGTGGAGCTCAGGAATAGGTTACAACAAAGAACAGGTACAGATGCAGGTACAAGTGATCAAGATGCATACTATCATCTCACAGCAGATGGTTTGGTGAGATTTAGGGACATGATCTATGTGTCAGATGACAGTGAGCTCAAGAAACTTATCTTGAGGGAATTTCATATTAAGCCATACTCGGTTCACCAAGGATATTAGAAGACATTGAAGGCGGTGAAGAAGTCCTACTATTGGTCGAATATAAATATGGATGTGGTAGAGTTCATGGCTAGATGTTTGGACTATCAGCAGGTGAAGGTGAAATGTAAACATACAGGTGGTCTACTACAACCTATTTTGATTCTGGAATGGAAATGGGAGGTCATTTCCATGGATTTTATTACAGGTGTTCCAAGAATAATGAGGCATCATGATTCTATCATGGTTTTGGTTGACAAGTTGAGTAGTGTGTCTCATTTCATTCCAGTAAAGACTACATATTCAACTAGTGAGGTGGCACATGTCTTCATCAGGGAGATTGTGAGATTACATGGTGTTTCAAAGAATATTGTGTCGGAAAATGATGCCAATTTCACTTCCAAGTTTTGAAAGGAGTTGTTTGCAATATTGGGGACAAAGTTTGCCTTCAGTACAACTTATCACCCAAAAATAGATGGACAGACAAAGAGGGTCAACAAGATCCTGGAGGACATGTTGAGAAGGTATGTGATGAACCAACAAAGGAAATGGGAGGAGTACCTTCCATTGGTTGAGTTTGCATACAACAATGGTTATCAGGATTCATTGAGGATGAACCCTTTTGAGTCACTATATGGAAAAGGTTGTAATACTCCCATCAGTTGGAGTGATCCAATGAACAGGGTACTTATTGGACCGGACATGTTGGAAGACATTGAATAGGAGATGGAAGTTATAAAGAATAATATAAAGGCAACACAAGATAGGAAAAAAAAATATGCAAACTATCACATGACATTTAAAGAGTTTCAGGTTGGGGAGCATGTGTATTTGTGCATCAAGCCCAATAATATCTCCTTGAGGATTGGATCATGTGCCAAGTTGGCACCACGGTATTGCGGTCCTTTTCAGATCCTTGAGAGGATTGGACCAGTGGCCTATCGACTTGCATTACCTCCAACAGTGAAAGTCCATGATGTTTTTCATATTTAATTACTTAAAATATATATAAAGGATGTTGATCATGTTGAGATTCAACAAGATGATGAGTTTAGTGAAAAGAGTCGCCTTCACTAAGTGGGCCCGCAGGCTATTTTTGGCACAAGTCTATTTTTTAGACTATGTCTATTTTTATACATGATTATCATATTTCAGAAGTTGCAGGATGCTATTTTTGGATGGTTAATCAAGTTGGAAAAATAGATGAAATTCTATTTTTATAATATCGGGCGAAGTCTATTTATAGATCGTCAATCTAAAAATAGATGCATGTTGATTATTATTAGCTCTTAATAATAATCAGACTCTAAACAACAACTTATTCTCTTGGAGCACTTCAGTTCAATGCATAGATGTGGCACTTCAGCTGACATAAGGAATTATGCTATTCCTGAGGGTTTACTTGAGCTAATACATGGAGGACTCAGTTAGAACTGAAGTGCAGAGTTATGACACAGTTGGAAGAAGTAGTTATGGAGTTGTATTCAATTTAACTCAGTTAGACTCAGTTGAGCTAGTTGTATCTAGTCTAACTGATTGATACACTAGTGAGAGTGGATTGAATTAATTAGTTAATTAATTCATAAATAATAACTCATTAATCAACTGAACAATACATCAGTTAACTACAGTGCATGGTAGTTTCAATGGAGACCAGTGGAGAGATAGGTGAAAAAGAAAGATAGTCTGTTTGTTATGACTATAGTGATGCATTGATTGCATCCAACACTCAGTGGAGATTCCAATGAGGATTGCACAGTCAAGTATGGAGTAATTCGAATTCATTCAGAGCCATTCTTCATTATAGATTGCGTAGTGGAGGCAGGCTAGCAGGTGGCATAGATCAATGCATGGATTTGCAAGATTAGGCATGATTAGTGTATGACGATTGTATTGTACTGAGGGCTTGTGATAAGCTTTGTATGTTTGTATGAGATTGTCATATGATCTCCATGTTACATAATATATATTTGCGGTTTTTCAGCTTCAGGCTTTCCTGGTTAAAAACAATGTTATGTGCGATTGATAATTTTTGTTTATGCTTCACATGTGTGTGCAATTAATTTTTCTGCAAAAGATTAACAAGTGGAATAGATTCAGTATCTTGCATAAATTTAAATAGTGTGATATCAGGTGAATCTTGGACATATGCATGCTTAGTGCATATAATTTCTACATGGTATCAAATCATTTTTTATTGAAGATTGCAATTGTGAAGTAAGTTTGTGCTGGTGGACAATTCGAATTTGCTACAGAATATTCTTGGTGCAGAAATCAAGTATACATTGAATTGTATTTCAACGGGTTGAGATTGGAGTATGCCCTTGATGGGAGCTCGAATTACATAGCCTAGAAGGACAAGATGGAGGTGGTGCTAGAGGATAATGGGCTGAAGGAGTTCATCGATATCGATGTTCCTAAGCCGGGATCTAGCGATGCTGCATTACTTGATGCATGGAAAAAGAAGACTGCAAAGACGAGGAGAATTCTGTTGGAAGGTGTGAAGGACCATATTGTGTCCAGCCTTCATGGGAAATCCACTCCATTCTTAATGTGGAAGGCTTTGACAGACTTGTTCCAAAGCAGAAGTGACCAGAGGAAGTTGGCGCTTAAAGACAAGCTCAGAAAAATAAAAATGGAGAAAGGCGACAGTATTCCAAAATACCTCACGAAGTTTGTCCACTGCAAGGATGAACTGGGAAGTGTGGGGGTTATTGTTGATGAAGAAGACTTGGTGAGCTTGGCTCTCCTTGGGCTTCCGAAGAGTTGGCATAGCTACGAAGACTCTGTCAATGGATGGGAGAAACTGTTGGGATGGGAGCGACTTTGGTCGGATCTTGTGCAGGAGGAGATAAGGCGGGGTACCAGGGATGGATCTTCATCGAAGAATGAAGATGAAGAGAATTTTTCTTTGGCTACCAAAGCAAGGAAAGGGAAGGGGAAGAAAAATCCTTCTAAATCCGGTGCGAAAGGCAAGAAGCAGGATTTGTCCAAAGTGAAGTGTTTTCACTGTCACGAGCATGGACATTTCGCCACTAACTGTCCACAGAAGAAGAAGAATAAGCAGGCTGTTGGATCTGCAGCTGGAGAGGCCTTAGCCTCACAATTTGAGCTGGATTTTTCCTTGATCGCATGCTTGGTTTCAAGCTGCATGGGATCGGTGTGGTATCTTGACAGTGGTGCGTCTTTCCATATGACGGGAGACAAAGAGTTGTTTAGTGACTTGGAGGAGAAGGACCTCCAGATGCATATAGAGATGGGCGACGATGGATAGTACAGTGTGACTGGCATTGGGACCATTACCTTTGAGAGGGAGTTCGGTAATCCGTTCTTGTTGAAGAATGTCATGCATGTTCCAGGTCTGAAGAAGAACTTGGTCTCAGTCGCAATGCTAGAAGACAAGGGTTATGATGTTGTTTTCAGTGAGGGAAAATCATTCCTTCGACATAAAACAATGGGTCAAACCAAGAAGATAGGGGTTTGAATTAAGAATCTCTACAAGCTAGAGGTAGATGGCTGCACTGCAATGGTGGGAAAAGCAGAAGAAGTGGTGAGCCGAGATGAGGGCGAATTATGGCACAAGAGATTGGGCCATCTTCACCATGGCGCTTTGAAAATTTTGCAGAAAATTTCTACTGGACTTCCCAAGGGTACTCTTGTGCAGTTAGATCAGTGCAAAGGATGTACGATGGGTAAGTTTGTGAAGACCACCTTTCATGAGAAGGAGAACGGTGCTTCGGTGATCCTGGAGAGAATTCACACAGATGTGTGTGGACCATTCTCGGTTGCTTCAACAGCGAAACACAGGTATTATGTGATATTTTTTTATGACTTTTCTCGTAGATGTTGGATCTTCTTCATGCAGAAGAAGAGTGAAACGTTCTCAAAGTTCTGTGAGTTCAAGGCATTGGTGGAGAAGGAGTCGGGGAAGCAGGTGAAAGCTCTAAGGAGCGATAATGGTGGTGAATACATCTCTCAAGCATCCACAGACTTCTCAGAAAGCAAAGTGGGAATTTGAAGAGAACTCATAGTCACTATAACCCACAAGAAATGGGGTCACTATCACGAGAAAGAAATAACATCGATCATTGTTCCGCATGCTTGATGCCGCATGACCAGTGGCCTAACGATGCACTTCAGGCTAAGCATACTGATCATGCTTTATGAAGAAACATTGTCCTCTATAGAGTACTCGGGCATGAGTACACCTATAGCTTTCATCGTAAGAAGCCCGATATTTCTCATTTCCAATATTTTTGGCTCACCCGCTATATCTGCGGACGAAGGATGCTGTGAAGAAGTTGAGCCGATCAAGTGTGGTTGGGATATTTTGGGCACACAGAACAATCTCACAGCTACTTCCTCCAGTATTTTCAACTGATGACCATATCCTGACGGATATAAAATTCAATGAGGTGAAAGCCATGAAGTTGTCGCTTAAGAGGGAGCTACACTTGCATGCGGAGGAGGAACTTCTTGTTCCCAAAGATGAGCCTTTGGATGTGGATCAGCCACAGGAGGAGATTCATGGAGTGGAGGAGTCCACTCATGCAGAACCAAACATCAAACAAGGCAGGAAGCGTACCACAGAAGCTGAGAGACTAAAGGTGGATGCAGCACAAAATGTAGGAGTTCCTACATCATAGCTGTTGTGGAGGTAAATCCCCTCTGCGGACAGAGGTGATCCCTACTAGCCCAGACCGGGTCTAGCAACAATCGTTCATGCTATAGTGCAGGTTCCTAATTGCAAATAAACCGACTAGTGATGTAGGCTTACCTGGAATCCAACGTTGTTGCTTGTAGAAGAGGTAGCGCTCTCGTTCCTTAGATTTTGCAGATCACGATCCCCACGATCTTCGTGATGGACACCTGCACGCGCGAGGAACAAAACAAACGCAAGCGTAAAATCCAGCAGATGCAACTATATGTCAGTCAGAAAGGACATAACTCATCATCATAAACAACAACAAGAGTGGAACCATAACCAATAGTCACTTATTATTAATCAATCAAAGGAAGAATACAACCATAGTTCTGACGTTGAATTCTCCTTCAGTGGGTCACCAGCAGAACATGTCTCGAAAATCCTGTCAAGGATGGGACAAACCTCTCTCTTCGGATCTTGACAATAGTCTCCTTGCTTGAATTTGGCCTTAAGGGAATTATGGAGGCTCTTGCAGCATAAGGCTCTAGGAATTTGGGAACTTGAAGACTAGCTTGCAATGGAGATGGGAAAGCTTTTATAGATGGAGGAAGGGGAGTTGAGATCCCTATAATCATGGGATTGGCCCTATCCTCAAGGAAGCTTCCATGAGAGGTGGAAAACCACTTCCTCTACATGGAAATCCGGAGCCAAACCTCCCAACTCAAGATAGATTCCAGTTCATGAATTGGTTAGGATGAAACTTCCGCCATTTATTTTTTTTAAAAACTCCTTAAATTGGCTGGTGCGAGTGCGACTCTGGGATAGAGCGCCAATTGGCACGGCCTCTTTAAAGGATTTTCCCCATTGGCACGGGTACTGAACTGTCTGCCCACGCCAATGCAAAAAGGGCCATTTTTAGGGTTTTCCACAAGGAGATGTCTTCAAGGCAATGAAAGCTCTTGTTCAGAGGGATGTCATGAAAGTGATTTCAAGCCATGTTACTGCTCAGAGGTCATGGAATGAGCCCTCCAATTGTGCAGGATGGGGAATTGTAGGGACGGTGACAAATTGTTGTGTAACAGATGCCCCCTAAAGCATGAGGCCCAAAAGAGAGAGAGGGGTGAAATGCTTTATGAGAACGTGTCTAACTCAAAACACCGTCGTCAGAAAACCTACATAGAGAAATACAACTGATATCTCAGATACATGATATATATGTGGTATGGGCGCAGCCATCCATAACAGAGTATACAATAATCCAGATCCAAGGTATGGACGTAGCCATCTAGTGAGGATCGATAAATAGACTCAGGTATGGTTGCAACCATCCAATCAGTGAGTCATGTAACTAATCATAAGAATTCACAAAATCATAGCCTGGATTATAATAGACAGCGAGCCCTAGGAAGGAGAGACTCGAGTAGCGTCATTATGACTGAATCCGATGTCATCAGGGTTTAACGAGCCTGACAAAGGAAGAACTCGACGTCTTTTCATGTTTAGAGAGTTTGAAAAGATAGCTGAAAAGTAAACTCCAATGGTCCCGTTTCGTAAATAGTTCCTTAGATCCGAAAAGGTAGAAAACTATGTCTGAGAAAACCTCCTAGTCGCGATAGGCTAGGGTATTTCTTTTTCATAAGTAATCTGTCCCAGCCCGAAAAAGGGGTAAACGTATACTGGGTAGATGTCGTTTCGCAGCCACTTTAACGAGATCGAAATGACAAGGGCCTCAACAATCTTTTCATGTTTAGAGAGTAAGAAAAGGGCTGAAAGATGACTCCAAAATGACTTTTTCGTGTTTTTACCGAGTCCAAAAAAGTATAAAATACAACTCATTTCACTGTTTAAGTCGCGTAAAAACCTGTTGCTGCACACAAAGGCAAGTGTAAAATCCATTTTCGACAAAATACATTAAAATATTAATAAAAAATGACTTTTAAAACCTAATGAGATTTCAAAAAGTTATAAATAAGTCTCAAATGGTAAAAACAAAATTACTTTTACTATTTACCTCATAGGAGAGCAACAGTGGTCTGTTTGTGTGCGAACTTCTGACGGCAATTGCAACTGATCCGGGCTACCATTCAGATTCCCGTTCGTTCCAGGTAAGAGGCATTTCCCCGTACTCCATTTTAATCCATTTTTTATAGTTTTCCATTTCTCATTAGACTTCTGTGGAGAATTTTTTAAAATTTTAGGGCTTCGCCCATTGGCGCGGGTATCGGGCACGGACCCGCGCCAATGGCCTTTTGCATACAAAGGGCCCGTGCCAACTGGTGCGACTATTAAGAAAACAGCCGCGCCAATGGCGCAGTGTGGTTTCCCGTTTCAAATTTCCAAACAGCTAGTGATTTACATGAAATTTCGAGCATAACAGAGATCTAATCAAGGGTTTTTGACCATGTTGATGCAGGCAACCAAGCAAAATTGCTATCGAAAGGAAAGAGAGGGAGCATGGGGAAGAGGATGAACAGGCTATGGAGAATGAGACTTGTATGAATGCCCTCAAGAACTGTGGGCTTAAAAAGTTCTTCCTGACACCTTTCTTACGAGCTCAACCGAAGCTCCTGCAATACCTGATCAGCATATGGGACGAAAATGAACAAGTGTTCAAGCTGCGGGACCAAGTATTAGAACTTGAGGTTTCCGATGTATATTTCATAACCAGACTATCGTGCAGAGGTCCGGTGCCCATCTTGACAAGCAGCAAACCATCTGGAGAGAAGATGGAGCAGGTGATGGCAAGAGTGTGCCGAGGAGCACGACTGGGATCGGGAAGCGGCAAAGTAGATATCCATAATATCCCCGATCTAGCACTTAGAGTGGTGCTACATACCATCACGCGGGCTGCGGGGTCGCAGGCACCACACGAGGCGACCAAGGCCCAACTCCTCCTATTTGCTGAGTGTATGAATCCAACACTATTTGATTGGGCTCCTGCAGTGACAACAAATATGAAAAGACAGCTCACAAAGTGTAAGCAGGCCAAAATAAAACAGTTTGGCTATGGTTCCATCTTGGAACGAATACCTATCTTTCAGGGCCAAGGGGCCATAGTAGCTGAGCTGGTACCACGAGAGCCGAGGATGGCTCGCTAGGCAGCACTGATGCCCAGATCAGGAGGAGGCCAACAGATGTCCTGGAGGCCGGAGTTTTTTGGATGGTTACGGCATCAGTTGATTGTGGTCGAGGATTGGCCATATGCAGGGACTGATTTCACTAGAGACCCAGACCTTCCACTCCCAGAGGGAGATGACTGGGATGAGGAGTTGGGTATGATCTTCTTTTTATTTTTATGTTTTATGATTTTTTTGGTAATACATGCCCGTCCTAACAATAGTTTTATGTGTATGTAGATGTCGGCCCAGAGAGACCTGCGGGTATGTATCCCATTTTACGGAGAACTCAGCCCGCAGCTGACCCTCAAGCAGAGGGTGCCGAGGGAGGAGAGTTGATCCAGAACCTAGAGGGGATTGCCCGGGGGATTCCAGACTACGCCCGGCTGGAAGATGTTCCACTAGCATACCAGAGACATACGGTGGGAGTGCCTAGTCGCCTCCACCTTCTTCTGAGATGCTTAGTGCGTGCGGTGACTTGTTACCATGAGCACCACGCAGATTAGACACCTAGGGCTTATTTCATGCATATTTTTTGAGAGACATGTCGTCTCCAGATGTATTAAGACGAACATGTATATTTTTTGATTTTATGTGGCACACACTATGTAAACATTTCGATACATATATATATACATACCTATTTCTAGATGGATCTTTCTTTTTACATGTGATGTTGTTTTACAAATTGCGCAAATGACTAACTAAAACCAAATTAGCTACTGCATCCGTTAATGTATTCATATGTCTGGGTATGTGTTGATATGTAATATAGTCAAAATTCCTTTCCAGTAAACGAATACGCAAATACAGACGTAAAATGGATGGGTTTCTGACTGAATAATGACCGTTAAGTTGTGATACTACAAGTTGTGAGTCTAGATACACAAGTAATTCGCAGATACCAAGGTTTACAGCCTCAGTTAATAATTCTAACACAGCACTATATTTCGCGATGTTATTTTTAGCACGTCCCAGACACACACCTTGCAGGTCGACCAACTCACCAGCAGGATCATAGATTACCCAAGCTACTGAAGACAGATTCCTGGTACTGCGGGAGGCACCATCCGCGAAACCAACAAACAGATTGATGGACATCTACACAATCAGGAAGACCTGATCAACAGAAATATGTTTACATTGCACACCACACCACACATGCACACAAATGAAAATACACACCTATGTACACACACCACACCAAAAATCACTTCAAGCGTAGTATTTTTTGAGGTACAGCCCATTTCAGGGCTGCGCCAACGGAAGTCCTTCATAATCAATGAGCTCATAAGCCCCATTTTTCAATACACGTTTTACTATGTAGGGCCCATGCCACATAGGTTTTAACTTACCAGCCCCAAGCTTGTCATGCGCTTGATCGTATAGGAGGACGAGGTCCCCTTCGACAAAGGAACGTGGAGAAACTGATTGATCAAAGTGAGCTTTGACCCGCTTCTTTTGTGCTTCAATGACTAAAGCAGCCAAACGGTGGGTTTCATCTAAGCGTTCCAGATACAAAAGACGCTCTTCCTCAGGAGAAGTGTCGGGAAAAAGTTCCACAGCTAACTTCAAAGAAGGAATTTCGCATTCAACCGGAAGAGTTGCTTCCAGACCGTACACCAATTGGAAAGGTGTGAATCCAGTTGCATTCTTTGCTGACGTCCGGTAGGCCCAAAGAGCTGAAAAAAGTTGGAGATGCCAATTGGATTTATGAATACCAACTGTCCGTTGAAGCATTGTGACCAAAACCTTGTTCACATCCTCAACCTGGCCATTTTCCTGGGGGTAATATGGCGTTGAGCTATCGTGTCGTAAGCCCAATCTTGATGTCATCTCGGCCATCATGTAATCTCGAAAATGGGTACTATGATCGGTAACAATGGCCTGAGGGACCCCGAAACGTGCAATAATATGGTTGAAGATAAATTGGGTAGCTGTCTTACCGTCAGCAGCTAGTGTAGGCATCGCTTCGGCCCACTTCGTAAAGTAGTCTACGACGACGATTATATACGCATTCCCCCCGGAAAAATGAGGGTTACATGTCATAAAATCTATGCCCCATTTTGCAAAAGGGCCAATGGTAATAACAGGATGCAAAGGGAGAGGCGGCGTGCACATCTTGCGCTGAAAGACCTGGCACGCATGACATTTACGAACTGCAACGATATAGTCTTTGAATATTGACGGCCAGAAGTAACCTGCTCGCAGAAGTTTCTAGGCAGTGGCATATCCAGACATATGACCACCACAGGCACCACTATGGCAGTCATTTAGGACCCTTTTAGCCTCTTCCAGGGTGAGGCACCGGTGGAGCACCGAATCTACTCCAACACGGTATAAAGTATCTCCTACTATACGGTAGGGTTGAGACTGATGCCGAATCCGACGTCGGGCATCTTTAGTCAACTCAGACCGAAACGTCGAGGTATGAAGATACAAAATAATATCGCCGTACCATGGGTCACGAGTGCTGATAAGGAAAAGAGTTTCGTCCGGGATATGATCCTCGGAATGAGATGGGGTGGAGTTCGTCGGGAGCGAGCAAATAAGATCCGCAAAAACCAATGATTTGGTCGACTTAGCAGTGGTGAATTCTAAGCTGAACTCCTGAAGGATAACGATCCATTTGGAGTATTTTTCCCCAAGTAATTGTCGAGAAAGAATATATGTCATGGGGTTGCAATCTGAAACCACGGTTGTTGTGCGCAACAGGATGTAGTGGCGAAAGCGCTGCACAACGTGTACTGCAGCTAACGCCAGCTTCTAGACGTGAGCATAACGTGTTTCTGTGTCAAGAAGGTTTCGTGATAGATAATAAATGACATGTTCATTTCCATCATCATCATCCTGCAACAGAACCATAGCTATGGTGCTAAACGCGACGACGAGATACAAAGTGAAATCACGGTGATAGTTAGGAGGATGAAGCAAAGGAGCATTAACGAGTAACGTCTTAAGCTTCTCAAAGGATTGTTGAGCAATTTCGTCGCAGTGGAAGGGAACGTTTTGCTTTAAGAGACGCGTGAATCCTTTGGCCACCTCTGCGTAGTTCGGGATAAAGCGTCGAAGGAAGTTAGGTTTTCCCTGCAGACTCTGCAATTGATATAACGAGGAGGGTGATGGGAGATTGATGATATCCTCAACCTTTAAAGGGTCAAGGCGAATTCCATCTTTAGAGACTATGAATCCCAAAAGACGGCCAGAATCCATGCAAAAGACACATTTATGAGGATTAAGCCTAATATTGTAGCACCTACAACGAAGGAAAATCTAGCGGAGGTGTTCAGGGTGGTCCTCTTGTTTGGTCTCAATCTAGTCTCCTAAATTGAGTTCATTTAATTGTCAACCAGGGTTGGTAAACTGCTGAAGTGAACTGCACCGTATGTGCCTAAGTGTTTTGTCTCTTAATGCGTTGTGTTTAGTGTTTTATGATGTTTTTGGTCTTTTGTGATGATTTATGATGTTTTTGGTCTTTTTGGTAGTTTTATGTTCACAAGGAAAAATGACTAGAAAGCTAGTGGAAAGAAGCTAATGATTAAAACAGAGTGAAACCTGATTGGTTGATGACAAGTGGTGAATACAAAGGAAACTACTGAAACAAAATCAAATCCAAACTATGAATAAACAGAAACAAAGCTTGATAATGAATTTTAAGCAAATGATTCAAAACATAAAGTCAACTTGTCAAATTCTTTCATCAAAGGTATTTTGAGAGAGAGCTTGAGACATGGTCAGCTAAGCATGCAAATTCTCCTAACTAAACAGTTAAACAACTAACTTATAATGATGCAACATTTTATCCATGATTAGAGATTTGTTGAAGCATATTTGGAGTAAAACATTGATACCATCATAAGATCTCTATTTTAAGACTAGTTCCTAACTCTATTCTGCAACTTAGTTTGATAACACTACACTTCACTCAAAGGTTATAGATTTTTAAAATAGTCTTTTGAGGAAATGTTTGTTTGTGAGATGATAAAGAAGTTGCAGAAGTACTTCAAGCCTTAAAATGATATTGTCTTCTGTTCATATGGTTATGAATCAATTATAGATTTTAGAACAAGAAGAGGTTTGTAAATAATGAAGGCTGTTTTGTTAAGTTTAACAACTGAAGTAATCTAATATGCAGTGAATGACAACTAAATGTGGAGTGAAAATGAAATGAGTTAAGCTAAAACTGAACTTAAGATGTCACTAATCTAAAACAGTGCTGAACTACCAAGTCATTATCAAACTTAAAAAAAAATAACTGAGCATGAATTAAGTGCAATTAAACTCCGGAGTATCCTAACTAGGCTATCATGCATTATTCTATGGAATTATACAGTCTGTTTGTCCATCATGATTGGTATTTTGGAAGAGTTTCTTAGAACAATCCTAACTGTACAATTCAGTGCAAATGCAAACATAAAGACTGAAAGCAATTAAAAACTAAGATATCATAGCTATCTCCTACCCATCATTATGATATTTTGGAAAAGCGTTTTAAGAGCAAGAACATCTATGGTACTTAGTGCAAACACACAACTGAAACGTTCAAGATCACAATCATGCTTAAGACATTATAAGGATTTTTTGGAAGAGTTTCTTCTTTTGGAAGAGTACTTAGCATAAGTATAACTGTGATGGTGAACAAAAGAGATTGCAATTAAATCCTACAATACTATAGCCATTTCCTATTCATTATCATGATATTTTGGAAGAGCTTCTTATTTTTGAAGAGTTTTTAGAATGAGTATAACTATAGTAGCTAATGAAAACAACTACGAATTCAACTTCTAAAACGTAAAGGCAGCTAGGATACTTATCTAAATTACACAAATAAAACCGTGCCGGAGGCAGGGGCCCTCTACCACCAGATGGAATCTAACACCAAATCAACTCAACGCTTTCAAAAAAATACTGTCTGCTTCATTAAAGGTGAAATAACTTGAACAGAGCAATCCGCATCTTCAGAAATGTAGCACAAAATCTAAGCAAAATCTGGAACAAAATCTAGCCTAGCTCTCGGTTTCCCAAGTGTTTTTATAACAAATTTACATAACAAGACTTGCAACAATTCCAGGATCATTGTCTTTCCTTATCGAAATCACATTAGGACTCTTGAAGTGGCTGCGTAAAAAGGAAAAGGACATCTGGACTAAGACAGTCCTATTAGAAGTATGCCTTCTTAAATGTGTTCCCACGTACCAAAACCATATCCAGAATTCATTTCTTCCTTCATGGTGAGCAACGAACAATGTAGACATGATGTGGAATATACCCATATGCGGTTTTTCTTGAGAGGCCACCTGGAACATACCCAAATGTGAAGACAGCTGCAGAATTGCCGGTTAGCTACAGAATGTCTGCATTCTGCAGCTAGTTCTGGTCAAAATGCATTACAATGACAAAAATCACAAAACTTAGCAAGTCAGTCATGTTAATCATTCTAAAAGTAATTTTAACTAAATTCATTGATCAATTGGGTCTGGGATAACAATGGACAAAGGAAAATGAGGTAAAGTAAGATGAAAGAAAGCACAATCTTGAGGCTCAACATACCCCCACTGCTGAATTCTTGCATGTCCTCATGCAACTTATCCTATAAACTCAGAGGCTTCTGCAAGAACATCTAATCCTCTACTTCTCCTTTGCCTGGAAGCTAGAGATCTTCTGGGTTTTCTGATGACAAGTTTGAACCTTAAGTTGATAAGTGCCCTGATTAGCTTCTTGTTCCTCTTTTTCAACTTTTCATTAGCCTTTTCCACTTTGTCTATATGTAGGGATAAGGTTGAGTTCTTATCAGTTTTGAGTTTGACTTGTTCCTTCAGAATGTCATTCTCATTTTTGATGTGTCTATTAAGTATTTCCAACTCATACCTATCCCTTCTTAACACATCTATTTCGAACAGTGGAGGACTAGGGGTTCTCTCTCTACTCTATGAAGCTTTCCTTTCCAAAGTTTCAACATAGTGATAGACTTCTTGCTGAGTAGGGTCAATTTCAGGGGTTCCTTCATTAAAATCCTCTTCAACATCTTCTTCAATAGATGTTTCCTCATCTTCTATATTTATCACCCCTGTTTGTTTGATTTGAGTTTTCCTTAGTTTCCCCTTTAGTCTATGGCTTCTTCTTGGCTGGGAAGATCCCTCTCCTTTCTTTGTGGCAGATTTCCTGATTACCTTCTCTTTCTTAAGTTGTCTCTTGATTTGAGTCAACTTCTCTAAGATGATTTCCTCACTACTTTCCTGGACTGTTTTGTCAATTTCAATTTTTGGAGCTCTCCATTTTCTGCTTCTCCTTGTAGGCTGTTGTTCAGGTGAGGGCTCTTTTGGCTCTTCAAAATGATTTCTTATCAAGAAATTGTCCCAAGTATCATTTGTTTTGGCTAAATGGTGTTCAATCAAAATTTTAACCAAGCCATGATGATATAGAGTTGTCTCTAAAAATTGAACCTTCTTTGAACACAGGAAGCCATCTTTTTCAAACTTTGAAGCAAGAAATAGGGTAGGTTTAAGTCTTCCCCCAAAAAATGCATTATCAGTCTAATGTGGTAAACATAAAATGTGCCATATCTACCCTCACATGTAATAAATTTTTGCAGAATAAGCAGTATGTTTCTCCATTTATTTTTCAAGGCAGAACTTGGAATTCCTTTCTTAAACACAGTGATATCCATACCTGGTGATTTTAGAATTTGCTTCCAGGATTCATTATGGAATTCTCTGTTTTTGAACCATCTCTCTCCATTTCTAAGCAATCCCATATCTTCTGCAATGAAAACTTCAGTGACAGTGAATTTAACATCCCCCACTTCAACCTCAGCTCCTTGAAATGATCTTGCAACTGTTTTAGTGACTTCTTTGTGGAAGCCATTAAACTTCTCAAGAAATTGTAGGCATCCTATCTGTTGCAACATTTCTTTACATTGAGGGTAGCCTTCTAGGTATTTTATACCCACTGGTTCAATTCTTACAATGAAACCCATAATTGCTTCTTCAATGTTCAGATTAATACTCTTTCTACCCACGGAAACAATAACTTTCACCTTCGAATTGATATGCCTCAGGTTCTTAATGACAATGGCCTCAAACTTTGGAATGATATACCTCTATGTTATAGTGACAATGGCTTCAAACTTCGGATTGATATGCCTCTGGTTGATAGTGATAATGGCTTCAAACTCCTCACTAATATATCTCTGTCCCTTGGTGATAATGGTTTCAAATTCCACACTGCTATACCTCTGTCTCCTGGTAACAAATGGCTTCAAATTCTTCACTGCTATACCTCTGTCTCCCGGTGACAAATGACTTCAAATTCCACACTGCTATATCTCTGCATTTACAATGATAATGCTTAATCTTTGTTCACGGTTATAGGGCTTTGATATTCAAACTGATATACCCTTTGCTCTGCTCACGGTGATAGGAATATCTCTATTTTGCGGAATGAAGTGCTGGCTACAGAATGGAGTGATGGAAATAGTTACGGAATGAGTAAATGGAGTGAGGTGGAGGAAAAAAAATAATGATTGAAAAGACGGTGGAGATTTTTACAATGGAAAAGAAAATCATCATTGAATGATTTGGTTGGGTGACGTGAAGAAATTAAACACTTCAGCCATTTTAACCGCTTAAATGATGTCGGGTATGGAATTTGAAATGAGAGATTTTAATCCAAAGTTTGTGGAGGGTATTTTGGTCATGATCAATAAAAATAATTAAAACAACTTTTTCGAATAATTCATAACTAAAACTATGCTAAACTTTATGAAATGCCATTATAATCTAAACTTGTTACCTCTGCTTTTCATTTGATTTTTGTAGTCTTTGTCTTCTTTGTTCACCTTTGGAAGAGTATTCATAATTATTCTTGATTCTTCTTATTCATGGATACACTGGATCATTTTGTTGCAATTCTAATGTCTGCTGACTAATGCCTTCAGGATTTGTAGCTGCGGAATGACTGTCTGGCTGCAAAAAGTCTGATTAGCTGCAGAATGTCTGTTAAGCTGCAGAATGTACCTGTAGAGCATTTTAATCATGGAATGGAGTGTTTTTGGAATATAAGTGAAATGTTATATGGTATGAATGAAGATGGATGATGAGACATGATATGTATGAAGTGGATGATGAAATGGAATGGATTCAGTTTATGAAACGGAGTGAAAGAACATAAGAACTGCCCTGCAATCCATGACATGTATTATTCATTTGCAGTAAGACATCAGACTTTAAATTTTGACATGAAAATGAGGTGAATGGAGTATGGAATGGGATGAATGAAATATGGAATGAAGTAGAGTATGAATGAATGAATGAAATGGAATATGGATGGATAAATGAATGGAGTGAAATGAAATGAGATGGATCATAAGCACTATGGATCTGAACTTATGATTTTGTAACAGCTTCTTGCAAAAACAAAATGGAAAAGTTAGAGTGTCAGAGAGACTCTGATTTTCACCCTATCTTTTCTGCATAAACATGCCAATCAGTGATTGGTTTTCATGTTTATACTTTTATTTATTTATTTATTTATTTTTTTCAAAAGAAATGCTTCAAAAAATTCAATCAAGTTGATGAAGAAGAAAGATTCGTCTTCATTAACTTCACATCACTGCTTTCTTGGAACTTCTGGACAAATTCTTCTCTTGAGAGTGGTTTGTGATACAACTTCAATCTATGACCATTCACAAGAAAAGTGACCTCTTCTTCATCTATAGTTATGATTTTTACTGCCCCATTATCAAAAATTTCAACAACTTCATATGGCCCAAGCCAATGTGTCTGAAATTTACCTTGAAAATCCTTGAATTTTGAATCAAACAAGAGAGCCCAGTCACCTTCTTTGAATTTCTTCTCTTTGATGTACTTTTCATGCCATTTAGCCCTTTTCTATTGGACTAGACTTGTTTTCTGAACTGCATCTTGTCTGATCTCATCCAATTCATTAATTTGCTTCAATCTACGCTTCTGTGCCTCTGTCAAATCAAGTCCTAACTGAATTTCCATTTTGAAGGTTTGAATTTGGAACTCTATGGGAAACAAAACTTGCTTTCCATAAACAAGCTCATAAGGAGTATGGCCTGTTGTGTTTCTCCATGTAGTTCTATAGGCCCACAAGGCTTCAGGAAGCCTATCCACCCAATCTTTTCTATGTAAATGGACAGTCTTTGTTAGGATTCCTTCAATAACTTTATTGGTAGACTCCACTTGACCATTTGCTTATGGATGATAGGGAGTAGATTTTCTATGCCTGATTTTGTACCTCTCCATCATTTGCTCCACTAGCCTTGATGTAAATTGAGCTCCTTGATCTGTAACAATTTCCCTTGGGACACCAAAACGAGTAAAAATATTCTCAAAAAGAAAAGTAACTATAGATGATTCATTAGCAACAAGTAATGGCTTGGCTTCTACCCATTTAGTAACATAATCAGTGCAAACTAATATATACCTTTTCTGTCTTGATGGAGGACTAATAGGTCCTACAAAATCCAAAGCCCATTTTTAAAAAGGTTCAATATGTACCTGAGGTTGTAATGGCATTTCACCTGAAGGAGAAGGTTTCCCTACTCTTTGGCAACTGTCACACCTTTTGACATACTCTTTAGCATCTTTAAACAAGGATGGCCAATAATATCCTAAATTAAGGATCTTATAGGCTGTCCTCTTATCAGCAAAGTGTCCACCACAAGGTTCATTATGACATGCTTTGAGAATCTCAGGCATCTCATCTTCACGAACACACCTTCTAATGATTAAATCTGGACCTGTCTTGTACAACTCATTAGCAACCCATGAATATTTTGCACTATCATGAATGATTTTTCTTTTATCCCTTGCATTCATTATTGAAGGAAATTTTCCTGAAACTAAATAATTAGCAATATCAACAAACCATGGAGTTTGAGTAGAAATTGCAAAAATATATTCATCAGGAAATTGATCTTCAACTGGAGTGTCATCTTTGATATTTTGGAGTCTAGATAGGAAATCAGCTACTGTGTTTTGTTTTCTAGGCCTATCTAGAATGGTAATGTTGAATTCTTGTAATAGCAATAACCATCTTATAACTCTGCCATTAGTAATTGATTTGTTCATTAAGTATCTAATTGCAGAATGATCAGTGTGAACAAAAGTTTCATAGCCTGTTATATAGTGTCTAAATTTGTTTATGGCATGAACAACAGCTAAAAACTCTTTTTCAGTTACAGTATAGTTTAACTCCGCAGGAGTCAAATTTTTACTGGTGTAATAGATGGCATATGGAATCAAATATTTTTGTCCCAATACTGCTCCTAGAGCTGTATCGGAAGCATCTGTCGAGATATGAAAAGGTAACTTCTAGTTAGGTCCCCTTAATATAGGTGCTTCAGAAATTTTGGTTTTCAGGGTTTCAAAAGCTAACTGGCAATCAGAAGTCCATTTGAATTCACAATATTTGGTAAGTAATTTGAAGAGTGGAGATGCTATTTTGGTGAAGTTTTCTATAAATCTCCGATAATATCCTGTAAATCCTAGAAAAATTCTAACATCTCTTTGACAAAAATACTATAGCCATTTCCCATTCATTATCATGATCTTTTGGAAGAGCTTCTTCTTTTGGAAGAGTTTTTAGAATGAGTATAACTATAGTAGCTAATGAAAACAACTACCAATTCAACTTCAAAAACGTAAAGGCAGCTAGGATACTTATCTAAATTACGCAAATAAAACCGTGCAGGAGGTAGGGGCCCTCTACCACCAGAAGGAATCTAACACCAAATCAACTCAATGCTTTCAAAACAATACTGTCTGCTTCATTAAAGGTGAAATAACTTGAACAGAGCAATTTGCGTCTTCGGAAATGTAGCACAAAATCTAAGCAAAATCTGGAACAAAATCTAGCTTAGCTCTCGGTTTCCCAAGTGTTTTTATAACAAATTTACATAACAAGACTTGCAACAATTCCAGGATCATTTTCTTTCCTTATCGAAATCACATTAGGACTCTTGAAGTGGCTGCGTAAAAAGGAAAAGGACATCTGGACTAAGACAATCCTATTAGAAGTCTTCCTTCTTAAATGTGTTACCACGTACCAAAACCATATCCAGAATTCGTTTCTTCCTTCATGGTGAGCAACGAACAATGTAGACATGACGTGGAATATACCCATATGCGGTTTTTCTTGAGAGGCCACCTGGAACATACCCAAACGTGAAGACAGCTATAGAATTGCCGGTTAGCTAC